>CM062614.1:2385146-2710146 GCA_025617555.3 Puccinia polysora
ATTGTTTTGTTTTGATATCAGGTTTGGAAGTACCAGAGGGGGAATGATGGGTGTGAGGAGGATGAAAACTGGGGAGGGAAGCGTTTCAGGCGGCGGCAGAGGAAAAGCTGGAGGAGGCTGCCAGCAATCAATATGATCAAATGATCAGCAACCAATGAGGGGAAGGAAGAGGAGGAGGGGGAGGGGGGGGGCTTACCAGGGGTGCCAACCAAAGGAGGAGGGGAGTTGGTGGGTGAGGTGGAGGTGATGGGTCAGGTGGTGGTGGTGGGTGAGGTGGAGGTGATGGATATTTGGTGAGGAGGAGGAAGGAGTGGGCCAGTGGTTAAGAGTTCAGTCAATTTTTTCTGTTTTCAACTTGCTGCCTGGAAGTTTGATTGGACATGTTGGGAAAGATGGTAATTTGATGTGGGTTGTGTTGTCTTTTTGATGTTCATATTCTGTAACTAACAAATTTAGTTACCTTTTTGCTATCTTACTGTTTTCATTATCTCATTACCCATGTCTTAGGCCCCCTATGGGGCTCTCTAGTTGTCTCTAACCTGCTGCCTTAGGCCCCCTTTGGGGTTCTCTAGTTGTCCTTAAATAATGGTCCTTCCCTGGGACCATGAATGAAAATCATCTGATTACCAGACAATCAAACCAGAGTGCCCCTTCCTCCTCTTCAGATCAGTTCCACTTGACTATACAAGTATTTTCTCACCTTTCCCTTGGCTCTTTGAAGCCTTGTCATTAATTCTCATTAGGCTCTTCAGTAGCACACAGTACTCCCTCCTTCTCCAAATAACCTTTCTACTCATTATAAACTCTTCATGGTTAAAAGCCAAAGTCTAATCCCACTAAGCTATTCACTCAACTTCATTTTTCCAACTGGTTTACTTACCATTATCATCTCAACCAATTCATCCTCTTCCTCAAAATCCTCATTGGCGCCATCTACAACCAATGGTGATCTACTCAGTCAGGCCGCTTGATAAAATTTTCACAATGGTCATCTGGATCTATTGACAACCTTGCCAATATCCCTGCTCTGCAAAATCACTCTCTTCTTCCTCTTCATCCTCATCCTCATCTCATTGCCATCCAAATTACCCTAACCTCCAATTGACCTTCAACCTTTCTCCCAATCATCATACCAAATTGCTCCTGATCAATCCTAATTCCAATTCAACCAGTACAATCCCCAGGATCCTCATTGTCATCCCAGGCTCTGATCTTAGCCAGATCTGCCCCTTCAAAAAATCCTTGGCCGCCTCTTTCCATTTACCTTCTCCTCCCAATTATAATCATCAAATGTCTAACAATATCTTCCTTGTACCTCAAATCCCTCCATCAAATCCCTTCTGGTTCCCAACTTGTTTGAAGATCTACCCACTTGAAACTTGATTGAAATTGGTTTGGGCCATTGGTCCAATGATCCCTTCACCAATTTCTTGTCAAACCCAAATTAATTCTCTCAATCTTTCCTTGATATGGTGGCCAAAATCTTCCATAACAGGTCCACACCATCAATCCTTCTTCTCCTTCTCCTTCTCTGCTACTTCTCCCATCAATCATCACCGCTGCTAATTTGTTCAACCACCCGGTCTCAATCCAAACCAAGAAGAGGGCCAATAATACGCTTGTGACCCATGGCATTGACCAATACCATCATTATCCAGCCTTCTTTGCCTCCTCTTGGTGGTCACTTGGTGTCCTACTCAACCTAAGCTCTCCTCAAACACCCCATCCATTGGTCAATAACCCTGGCTTCCACTGCTCATCCTCAACCTCTTGCACCCAACCCGGCTCATGAATGCTCAAAGGTTTCTGTCATTACCACCCATCTCTCATCTCTTCAATACCTGGCTTGCAATCATCTTGCAACCACAATTGCTATTAAATCTTGCCTTTGCAAACCTGATTGCAGCTCACCTCCACTTGCAACATTGTTGCCCTCTCAATCCACCCTTCATCCCTTCCTTCTTTGATATTCCCTTTTTCTCATCTTCTCACTCCCACTTCATTATCACTCCCGCTTCCCTCCACTGCTTGCTTGAATTCCCTCCATCACTGCTCCAGCTTCCCCTTATTGCACCCTCAACTCCCTCCTTCAGTTACCTTGACCCATCCACCATCTCAACACTATTCCAATTGGCACCCCTTTTCCAATTTCTCTGGCTCCCTCTTCTTCACTCTCCCACTCCTACCAGCTTCTCCCATTCATCCTTTCCATCAATCCAATCAAATTGCTACTTTGATTTGTATCTCCCTTGCTCCAACCATCATCCTTATTGCAATTTTCACCCAATCTCAAAAAGTTTTTCCTACCCATTCCCAACTTCCTCCAAATCAACTATGCTTTCATTGCCATGCGCACCTCCCACTTCTGCTGTCTTGCCACCCAATTTGCATTCCATTGTGGTCCAATCTACAATCACAATGCTACCTAGGCCTCCACACCTGATCCAATCTTGATCTCATCCTCCAACTGGTTATTGAAGCGCCCTTGCCTCCTCCATCAACCTTGTCCACAGTTATTGTTTTAGTCACTTCATGCTTGGTTTGCTTGCCTCAATCTATCATCATTGATCAATCTGCAAATCTCATAATCCTATCTCCTCCATTTCACCAATCATCACCTCTCATTTGCCTGATTTTCTGGCATTTATCAAAATTGCCTCGGCCCCAACAATTTCCATCCCAAGAACTGCTTCTCACCATCTGCAACTTCCCTTGCGCTCTGCCACTCTTCAACCTTGCTGAATCCTTTCTTGTTACCTGGTTTGCAACCTTGTTGCAGCTCATCCATCATCCTAAACCCTCTCTGCTCCATCAATTTGATTGATTAAATCTTCAACTCCATCTCATATCCTCTCCATCATCATCCTACTCACCTCCACCCTTGCCTGATCTCCCAACATCCTCTCCACCTCTTTGAAATTGCTTGCAACATCAATTGCCTCCCAGATTCCCACCTTTCAACCTTGCTCTTGCAACACCTTTGCCTGCTTGCTTGCGCCATTGATTGCTCTTTAACCTGGTTTGCTTCCTCCAAAATTGCTTGAAACATCATTTGCGCACTTCTCCTTGATCCTCCACTCCTCTCTTGCTGCCTCAATGGCAAGCTTGCTTGCGCTTCATCTGTGATTTCTCAAACTGCTTCATTTTCCATCCAAATTTATTCCCCAATTCACCTCCGCTCTTTAATTCATCAATCTACTACCATCATTCTATGAGGGGTGGTCCATTCATTTGGCCCATCCTGTCACCCTTGACATTCTTCCATTGCCCCACCCACTACTTCTCTCCTTGCTTCTTCTCATCCGCTCCTCATGCTACATCTCAATCTTGACTGCTCCACCTGCTACATCACTACTTGCTTGCTCTAATCCTCACACTGCATCACCACTCACTTGCTCCACCTCCTCCATCTTATCTGCTCCACCTGCTACCTCAAATACCATTGCTCCATCTCCTCTATCTCATTGGCTTCACCTGCTACATCACCATCCGCTCAATCTCCTCCATCAATACTCCCATTGTAAGCTTGCTACTATTGCAGAGCAAGCTGCAAAAGTAACAGAAATAGCATAAAAATAATAATAAAAAAATTAACCTCAGAAGTAGTAGGAAAACCATAAATATTGTTGCAAAAATGGATTTTCCACCCTAAATTAGGTAGGGTCACTCACTGACCCCACCCTTGAAATCCAACTCCGTATATTTTTAAATAACTAAGGAAAGAAATACCAAAATACCACGGCACCACTATTGAACTTTTTTCCCATTTAAATATTTTACATGTATTGTCACCTATAGGTTTCACACCTAAAATTCAGTCAGAATTGAGGTGTTGTGTATATTTTGGGAGTTACAGACAGAAATGTGTTCTGTCACAATTCCTGCATGCAGCCGCAGCAGCCAATGCACCCGCGCGCGGCTGAGCTACAGCTCTTTCACTCTGTCAAAGTCGTGTACGCAGCCACGGGACTACGGCTTGACAAAGTGACAGGCCGCCTGAGATACCTAGGTACCGCGTAAACATTCTAAAACCTACACAGGAACATTCTACATATGTAATAAATATTCCCGTGGATAGTAGATAGTCTAAAAATACATAAACTTATATAAAAATACTTAAATAACCTTTATACGTATTTTTTATTAAATATAATTCAAAGTACCAAAAATGTTGAAAATAAGATAATGACTACTTCTAAAAATATATTAAAATACTTTAATATACTATTATGAAAATTTCTAGACATCAACATTTTCATGAAATACTAAGAAAAATTATGATGTAAAAATATTACATGAATACCCATGACTTACATTTTTAAGTAATTATTTAAGTAAATCAACTGAATTTCAAGAATAAGGAGTAAAATCAATATCATGACTTTAATCCAAATATTCAATACATAATGAGAACTCAACTGACATCAGAATATCCGTAAGAATGTCTATTAAAATAATTATGAACTCACTGGGAACATTTACTAAGGATAATTAATTAAATAATAATAAAAAGGACAGATTAGTGTTATTCACACGTCCAAACATCAATTATAAAATAAAATAATTCCCATAACCTGTGGAATTAGATTCTACCCGTGTTACAGAACCATAAAAACGTGACAGGCTACCACTGGTTACCCTTCTAGCCTCAATTTTCGTCTGTTTGAGCCCCTGTACCCCTTAGAAGGACAATATTGGGACTCCAAAAGCTATAAATAAAGAGCTCTTTAGAGGATATTGATACCCAGAGACCCAGTTATATTTATACCCAGACACAGTGCCAAAGTAATCAAATACTTATAAGAGATAATTAAGTGATTTATGGCTTTAGTATGATTGATAATATCTGTCCTCAACCCTCTTTTATCAATTTAAACTGCTGAAAAACCTTATAACCCCAGTATACAGGTTTAACCCATCAGTGCACGTCCCAAACAGATACCCTAAGGATTTAATAATATACAAGTGATTCGTATTATCCTTTCTATGTTGTGGAAGCTTGGTTACAAAGCCCTGCCACTCCACCGTGTATTTTACATACATATTATCTTTGGGCAAAATATCCTTTAAACTAAAGGGCCCAAAGTAACCAGGCCTACATGTTTTCATACTGAATTCCCTGAAGAGAGGTGTTAAAGATCCCCAATATAATTTTGGCCCCTCTATAGAAATATTTAATAATAAATTTATCTATATTGATTTATAACAATAAACTATATCCAAACCAATTAACCTTGCAATAAGTTTTATCCAAATATTTTACGGATTTTTTCTGCATTTATTAAATAATATATTTATTATTTATTCTATCACCTCTGTTAGCTAAAGGATAGAAAGGGTCTTGGCATCAAGGAGGCCAAAAATTGGGGGCCTCATTGGGAAATGTTCCATTTTATTATATTTAATACCTTGGACCAGACGTTTCATGTAAAATTAAATCAAAGATAAATTTATCTGACTTTTTAACCGTGATTCATCATTAAATTCTTTTGCAGTGGATTTAAAAACCAATGAAGAATTAATAATATATTATCCAAATCTCTTAAAGATAAGAAAAGAAGAATATATTAAAAATTATAAACCTACTGGTTGGGAAGCTTTAACTCAAGCTGAGAAACTTAATATCTCTTCTGCACATAAAAACTTAGATAAACTACTTGAACAAGAAAATCTTGAGAGGCGTATCAACTTCCAGGCCCTATTAAGGTAAAATTAAGCTTGAAAGAAATACTGCAAAAATTACTTTTTAAAATATAAAAGTAAGTATAAAACTTGTATTACCATATTATTTTTATTAAAATAATATTAATATATTTTTGACCAATAAAATAACCTTTTACCATCAGTGAACCCTCCTATACCAGAAACCAACACCACTGAAACTGATTTATTGGATCAAGAAGTCCCAGATATCTGTGGACTCCCTGAAAATATTGATTGGACGGGTGAAGACCTCATTGGGACACACCAAGACCCCATAGAATTACCTATTAAGGACCAATTTATTCCCAATAAAGTCCTGGTACCTTTGAATATCAACTTAAGTGAGTTTTAAATAAAACTTATTCTTATGGATTTTTTCTGTAGAAAAATACTTATAAACATTTTATTCAATATGAATAGATGTAACACAAGAGCCTCAGGGAGAATTCCCTCCTATGGATCTTTGCCAGGAGCCCCCAGTAACCGTGAGACCACATATAATGACAACCATGAGGGGACTGGAACCCGTGAATCAAATGTTGATGGACAAGGAACAGCCCCAAGTACTTCTGCCCTCCCCCAACCTAGAGCCGGAGAAGGTAGTAGAATTAAG
This sequence comes from Puccinia polysora, assembly GCA_025617555.3. Taxonomy (NCBI): domain Eukaryota; kingdom Fungi; phylum Basidiomycota; class Pucciniomycetes; order Pucciniales; family Pucciniaceae; genus Puccinia; species Puccinia polysora. Next base: position 2,391,463 of record CM062614.1, read on the forward strand.
CCCCCATCCATTACAAGAAGATTCCCTGCAGCCACCCCAGCAGAATCTGGCCAAGGAAGCCAGGATCAAAGACTTAGTCAGAGAGCACGTGAAATATTGGGAAGAGTTCCAAGAAGCCCAAGCCAAAGAGGACATGATATCTATGAAAAAGATAATCTCCAAGGCAAAAGCTACCTGGATAGATCTTCAGAAAATGATTCCAAGGAAAGAGGTAGAATCCTACGTAGAAAAGTGAAATCCTTGGGATCAATTAGCCCAACTGAAAGGCAAAGGATCAGGAAAGAAGAAATCTTCTTCCCATCAAAAGCCAAAGGGAAAGAAGCATTGGGATAAATAATATCCTTAGCTCAAAATTGGAAAAAGGGTGTACAACAATTAGCCTCTAATTCTGAACCCAGTAACTTGTCTAAACCAACCTCTGATGTCATTACTTCCTTTTCTAATGATATGCACCATAATTTGAAGATTTTTGTGGAAATTTGGACGGTGTTTATACCCAGATGGATGAATTAAACTCAGTAGTAGCCAAATTAATTAATAACCAAAAAAAAACTGTAGGAATGGAAGATATTAAAGAACATACAGAAAAATTATTGGAGACAATTAATCAAGGTAAAATCAGACAGACTCAAACAATTGAGAATATGTTATCAGGTATCCAAGAAGATTTTATTATGTTTTTTCAACCTTTAAAAGAAGAATTGGTAACTACCCCTAACAGCTCCATTCTGTCACTTAGTGATAAATTAGATCTGCTTAATAATAAAGTGGACCTGCAACTTAATCTGATCAAGAATGATCTTAGAGACTTAAAATTTGGTCTGACCAACCCCTTGGGGAGTACCACAGAGGAACAAAAAACTCCCAGACAAACAACTACACCTCATGCACCACCCTTACTAGGAATGCATAGGAGTGACACCTAGACAATGTTGCACTTGGTACTTGTCTAAAAACAATCAACCAAACTTTAAAGTGTGATTTGTTAATGACGTTGAAGGATGGAAAAGCTTTATTAATCTGTGGGCAAAGTATGGGGCCTCAAAGACCAAGGAGGAGGCAGAGTTAAATGATGCAGAACTCAGAGTAGGTCCAAATTACTTCTTCTATTCTTCCTATTTTTGGGTTCTGACCTTTTGACTTGTATAGTGTTTCTTGAAAGACTATGAGGATTTACTTGAGTATATGGAAAATGACATTTTCCCTATCAAAGAGACATGTGTAACATTTTGGACTTGTATAAACACAGATTTTGGAATCAAAACAACTTCTTGGGATGAAGGGGCCCATGCAACTCTCAAAAAATTCCTTGCAAACCCTTTGGGAAACCTGTTGGATGTTTGGAAAAGCCTTGAAAGAACAGTTTTGAATCAAATTAATTCAGTTCATGCATCACTTTATAACTCTCAGATTAAGTTAGGGACAGTTCTTCCGCCTGAAATGTTACCATTGTGTTACAAATTGTCTTTAGATGAAATCCATCTTGTTAGGGAACAATTTGAGAAGTTCAAACGTGATCACAATGGAAAAGTCTGCACCAAGTAATATTTCAACACTATGGGTTTGCCCTGTTCCCACCAAATAGGTGACCATCTAGCATTCAGAGGATCTGTGGTACCTGAAGATGTTTATCCTCAGTGGAGGGTGGATTATGAACCTTGCAGTCCTAGTTCTGTAAGTTGGCTTCAGTTGGATTTTTCAAATCACTATGTGATTAATGCTTTTTGATTAATGAATCCTAATTAACTAATGGTTGATCCTTTTGCATTTTTCCAGTGCAATGTCAATGAAATGCTCAGCATAACTCAGTTACGTGAAAAATTCAATGAAATGATCTTTGAATCTCCAGATCATGAGCAAAGAGGACTATTGAATTATATCATTCAGAAGATTAAAAAATATCAATCTAAGCCAAGACTTGAACCTAAAGTCTTACAATCAAGTAGGGGCAGGCCAAAATTTACAGATAAGAGGCAAGAACCATCTTGGTTTGAGCTTGTTGAAAAACAAATCAAGGGGGAAAAAAGAACTAGAAGGGCTCCAAACAAGAAAAGACAAAAGATTGTAAGTCTTTTATTTTGAGATATGTTCATTTTTTTGGTTTAATGAACTTATTTGCTAACTAATGATGAATTGTTAGTCATATTTGGCAGAATCTGAATCTTAATTTCATAGTTCAGAGTAAGAGACTGAAAGTTAATTGGGATCACTTAATTTGGAATCAGAATCCTCTTCAGAGGAAGATAAAATGCAGCAAAGCTCAACCAGAAGCTCATCTTTGGTGAGTTTTCATTTCATTGATCCAATTAAAGAAATGAATACTAAGTTATTTTTAATGATAGGAACCAAACTTGAAATACCTCAATCAAATACACAAGAAATTCCATAAGTTCTTGGGTGAGTTTTGGGATCCAATTGGAGATGTTAATTGCGGATAGAGAGTCATTGCTAAATTTCTTGGTTATGAAGAACATGGTTGGTTTAAAGTTAGGAAGGAAATGATTGAAAAATTAGAGAAACATAAAGCATGCTACATTAAGATTCTTGGTGGTTCAAAGGAGGTTGAAAAGGTTAAACAAAGACTTGATGTTGAAGACATCAATGAAAAGATTCCCTCCTCAAAATGGCTGGCTAAATTGGAAATGGGTCAAATCATAGCAGACACATATTCCAAACCTATATGTTTCATTTCATTGGAGTCATGTGATACTTATACTCCAATGAAAAATGGTGTTACTGATCAATCATATCCAATTTTTATTTCCTTTTTAAACAAAAACCACTGGGTTCTATTAGTAATTGAGGGAGAAATGATTCCAATCCCGCCCATTGTAGCAAAACCACATTTCTTGATTTCTAAAAAAGCCTCTGGTTGGGTTGATCATCTCAAAGATGAACTGCAAATGTATTCAAGACTGTAATAGACTTTGACTTCATTTCATCATTGGGTTTCATATAAATTGTAATTCTAATGCAGCTAATGAGTTCTATTAATATAAAGGGTTATCACATTTTTAACATCATTATGTTGAGTGTTTTGAGTTAAAATAATTATATTGAGTGTTTTGAATGAGAGTTTAAGGGTAAGTCAATTCAACTTGTGTTGTGATGATTCCATCTAAAGCTTAACTTATGTTAAGCTTGGGATGGGATCAGCTTAACACAAGTTGAACTAGTTTTTTTTGGTCTTTTTACTTTAGGGCTTGTCAAAAGACTTGTATTTTTTTGAGCACTTTCACTTTAGGGCTTGTCAAAAGACTTCTTTAATTATTGGGCCCTTTTACTTTAGGGCTAGTCAAGTTGAAATGATTTTAGGGCTTGTCAAGTTAGTTGTATTTTTTTTGGTGTTTTTACTTTAGGGCTAGTCCAGTTACTTGTGTTTTTTTGGGTCTTTTTACTTTAGGGCTAGTCCATTGGATAGTACCAGTTTTTTTTATTTTGATTTATTTATTTATTTTTTTGTTTTTTTTAACCAAAGAATGAACCTTCTTTGATTTTTTGGTTGATTTCTGTTTTTTTGGAAGTTTTATTTAGTTGATGGGTTGTGTTAGTACCCTTTCATTCCTTTTCCTTTTTGTTTTTTTTCTCACCGCGGTCTGGTGCCGTGTGGAATGCCATGCGACTACATTTGAGCCGTGTACAACTCCACACAGCTTGAATGTAGTTGTGTGGAATTTGACACAGCAGCGGACCAGGTTGGGTGGGCAGCACAACTCTGTGAGCCATGGGGGGCTTTACATGGCTTGAATTGGACCGTTTGCCGTGCTACACGGCCCATTTCAAACCATGTGCATGGCTCAATGAGCCCTGAATTTAACATTACCCTTTTAAAAAATTGAGTTTTTTCAAGTGGGGTAATAACCAGAAGCACTTCTGTCCCACTCAACCATTCCCTCTTGTTACAATCCTAATTATGGTTTAACAATATCTTATTCATTATATTCCAGTTTTATTAATTCATCTTTTTAACCAGATTCCAGCCTATTTTTAATTAGTCTACTTAAGCCTGCATTTTCACAAGGTAATGAACCCCTATCTATCCTGAAAAATTTATTGCATGGAGTGAGCCCTACCTGAATCTGAGATCTGCTCCTCTTGGTGTAAAAATTCACCTTCTTCTCCTTGTAATTTCACTCATCCATCCCAATCTTTTACAAGTTTTAACCCAAAAATTGCAGCAAATTGTCCAAAGGGTTCTGGAGCCTGTTTTTTTTTTTACAAATTTAACTCAGTGACTCGTGGAGTCTTACCATCCTTAAATTTCCTGATTTTTCTAGCTACATTTTAAAAAGACAGAGCCACAGCAGACACAGCAGGAAAAAGTTTGCAGAAGGGTTACCCAACGTTTTTAGTGGAACCTATTTTATTTCTAGCCAGGATTTCTGCACCACACCAGCCATTGAAAACTTCAATTTTTTCAGATCTGATACACCCTAATGATCATTTCAAATTTATCTTTGAAGTTGATTTGAAGAATCTTCAAATTTAATTTTCTTTTCTTTCTTTTTTGAGAATTTTCTCTTCATTTTTTTGTCACTCTCTTTGAGAATAAAGCTGGTTTCAATATAATCTTCAAATTAAATTTTAATTAATTTTTGATTCAAACTAAATTGATTTTTTTCCATGATATAATAAAGCTCTTCAAATTTATGAAATTACAATTTTCTTGAAAAAATTGTGATTTCCCATAAAAATTGTTTTTTTTTAATAAAAATAAAAATAAAATAAAAAATGTGCCCCAAGTAATTTATCTGGTATTTTTTACTATATTCTTGTATTTTTTTGTGTTTTGTTGCACCAAAATTAATGAACAATCATGATTGAGGTTCCACATCATTCCCTGGTGTGTGAATGAAATAGGAAAATACACCAAAAGGCATGAAACCTTATAATTAAGGCTTCATGACATTCTGTGGCATGGGAATGATGTGGTAAAGAAAATTGAAGGGAATAAATAAAGCAAGGAAATAATATATCCATCCATTGAGGACTAGATCTTATCTATTTATTTCTATAAAAGGGAAATCACAATAAAAGCTCTGATTTTAGGAAAGAAAAAAAGGCTAAAGCTAAAATCAAAGCTTTTTAAAAGAAAGGTTTTTCTCATTAAATTTTAGCGAATGAATGTGGCACAGACCATGATTTTCTTTTCCATGAGGCTTATTTAAACCCGTCTCAATATGCTTTTTTATTCATTTTTCATAAATTTTTGACTTGTGGAGGCTTTTAGATGCCCGCCACAGTCTTCAAAAACAGGGGGCACAACTCTCCCTTAGATTTTTTGAAGCAAGGCTCCTACAACTTTCTCACCCACAGAAAGGCATGAGAACCTTAATTTCTGAATTTTCCATCCCCCCTGGGATAGCAAAATTTCAAAAACTCAACTGATTTAAGAGAGGTAGGTAAAACATTCTTACATTAAACTCAGGTTTTTACACCTTCCATAGCTGGAAGAGCACAACCCAAGGCATGGATTTATCATTATTTGATTTGATTCATTTCATTTCTCCTTTGATTTGATTTTAAGTTTAAAACATAATAATTCATCAATTACAGGGCATGATTTTATCCTGGGATTTTATTTTATTTTATTTTATTATTATTTTCACTTCCTTATTTATTAATTATTAAGAATCATAATATGAAGAAAAAAAACTCTTCATTATTTTGCAATTATATTTCATTTTATTCTATGGCAGACATCTCTAACATAGTTCCTGGCCAATAATTCTCACATCTCATCTGAATTTTTTGGGAAAAATCTTGTTTTAAGCTGATCATGTTACACTAATTTAAATAAATGTTTATTTTCAAATAATGAAAAATTTCTACCCTTGGAATAACCCAATGTTCAAGGTTAAAAGGAGAGGGATTATTTTTAACAAGCTTCCTCCAATCTTACAAGCTTCAAAATAGGGTGTATAAGAGTTGAGAAAACCCCCCATTTTTTAATGGCCGGTTTCAACCCAAATCTGAAATTTGAAACTGGCCATTAAAAATAAAATAAAAAAACCACTTATTTCACATCAGAAGTGTCAGAATTACCCAAAAATAAATGGTTTTTTTCAGATAAAGTATTCAAAGGCTTTGGCCACCTCATCCACACATCAGTTCATGTCATACAACCCTGGCTTCAAACTCCAATCTCACTGGAAAAATTGTACCTCCAACCTCATCTGAAAAATTTCATTCATTGCCCTCATAACTTTATTGCTCTCATCTATTCATTTCTATCCTCATTGCTTCATTTCTCATCCCCTCATCACTTTATTGCTGTCATCACTTCATCACTCTCATCTCTTCATTGCTATCCTCATTGCTTCATCTTTCATCCCCTTTTCATTTCATCACTCTCACCACTTTATCACTCTCATCACTTCATCACTCTCATCACTTCATACCTCTCATCGCTTGATCACTCTCATCACTTTATTGCTCTTTTCACTTCATCACTCTCATTGCTTTATTGTTGTTTTCACTTCATCACTCTCATCACTTTATTGCTCTTGTCAATTAATCAATCTCACCACTTTATTGCTCTTGTCACTTCATCACTCATCACTTTATAGCTCTCATCTCTTCATTGCTATCCTCATTGCTTCATCTATCATCCCACCATTTCTCTCCTCATCACTTCATCAGTCTTATTATTTCATTGCTCTGACTCTTCCCAAAGATCAAGAACAATTTATTTTTGAGAGTTGAATAACTGTAACTGTTTGATCTTCTGTTTGGCCTGTTCAAACTCTTCAGGGGAGGTTTTCCAGATTTTCTTGTTTTTTTTTTTGGCAAAAATGGCAGAATATTGATCCAAAGGTTGTATTTTTTGCACAGACCACACAAACTTTTGATCAATCTCCTCCTCTGTTACTTCCAAAGAGATTTTGGAATCTCTCTCTTTTGAGCTCTATTTTGCCAAAAATCCCTATTGTTTCCACCTCTCTGTATGATTATCAAATCATTTCCTCCCATCCAAATACTTCAGTTGAGGTGAGGATCAAGAAAGAATTCAATTTTTTGTGTAAAATTTTGAGGATGGTGGGAGTGTGAGCATCCAAAATGCAATTGCACATTATTGGATTTGAACCCATGGCCTCAACATTAATTGACTGATGCTTTAAACACTAAGCTAGGTGTGCCATTGCCAGATGAAAAATTGTGCCTTTCCACTAAATTATCACAAGATTACATTTTTAATCATAATGACCCAGTTCACCCGCAAGATCCTCTTGGATACTTATAGACTTATCATTCACCACTCAAGACCAATCCAAGACTAATCCTTGATTCTAACCTCCACAATCCTTGTTGGAATTTTAGTCCCACTTTGACTTGGAATCCTACTCATAATTGTCTCTTTGCATGGTTTTTCCCTTAATAAATCCATCTCAAAATTGTTTTTGGATCTAGTGTTCCTATGAAAAGTGGTAGTTTGCTGTAAGTCAATCATCAATACTCTACCCTCATCAATCAAAATTCCACTCATGAGTAGACTATCATCCTTGTCATTTGTAACGCTTGTTGAACATGATAAACAAATTGGATATTGGAATTGATGAATAGCAGGTTGAGTGTCACCCTTACAGAAGGGCTTAGTCATGAAACTGGTGAAGAAGAACATCAAGGGATTCATTACCCTTGCAATTAGAGATGTAGCCAACAATTTCAGTATGATCCAAGCCACTCATGTTGGGATTGGGATCTTGGCTGTTGAAGGTCTTCAGGCCACCAGGTTGGCCAAAATTGCAATCTCCCAGTTTAGATTCCTCAAGAAACTTTTGCTTGATCATGATAATTGGAGTTATGTCAAATTGACCAAGTTGATACTTTACTCATCAGTTCATTCTCTATTGCTCCTTACCTCCTCCCTTCCCCCCTCTCTCTATCTCAGTCTTTTTTTTATGCGAGTGCTTATGTATTCTCCAAATGTTTGGATTTTGTTGGGCCCATGAGCAAATCCCAAGCCTCCAAGACTGGTAGTCTTGATTTTGGGTAAATTTATTTTTCAAAGCCTTCTTCCTGTTTAATCTCAGCTGGCCCTAGACAATTTATTGATTGCTAATCAAACAATTAATCAATTTCTAATTGATCAATCAATTAACAATTGATTGATTGATTAACAATAAATTGATCAAGAGTACAGACGGCACAAATTTTTGTTTGAGGAGGCATAAAAGAGGGATGGGGGAGTGGGGTATACATCAACTTCAAAGCAAGAAAAAAAGAAAAAAGATAGAAGCTAGGTCAGCTGAAATTCTTGACCAAACTTTTCTAGTTCAAATCTCAAGAATCAACCAGTGGGATTATCAAGAAGGGATGGATAATGAAGATTGATCAGTCAAACCTTGATAAGAACTAGTTTCAGGAGAAGAGCAGACAAAATTATTGTGAAATTGCCAGACTTCATCAGCCAGTCTACCAACAAGAGTATTACCAGTATCAATGGCAACTTTAGGCAAGTATTAGGAGGAGAGATCCAAGGGGAATCCATTGACATCTAGACCATCCATGGGGATAAACCAATAGGATTTTAAACCTTGGGGTAAGCTGATGAAATTGATGGGCTCCCCAGGTTCAATTAATGATGAGTTGAGAGTAACCAAGGTGAATATCCCACCTGGTTTGACTTCACTTGGTCAACTGACGTTGATGAATCTTTTCAGGGCAAACAAAAATCCTAGGAAACTAAAATTGGAATTTGTGCTATTTTTATTGATGATGGTCTGCCAAATTGGTGGTAGTTTTTTTTTTGAAGTGGGGGAGGGCCAAAGACACTAACAAAAGCTTTGGGGATTAATTTTATAACCTTCAAATTTCATTTAATTTTCAAACATTTTACCAGTGGCCAATCCCTGATGGATAAAAAGAATGTGAGGAGAGGGATTAGTTCAAGTTCCAAGAATGATGCTCCTTGAATCGGCTTTAGACAGACAATTTGATGCGGGGGTGGGGGTCAATACCTATTAAGAAGGGGTAAGAGAGTAAGTAGGTGAGGTGACTCTTGGAGGTAGCAATCAATAACTCATGCTACCATAATTGATGGAGAAAGCCTGTACAGGTTGAGAAAGATGGTGATGTGATGTGGGGTGATGAGATGATGATGGAGATGTGAAACAATGGAGATGTGAAGCAATGGAGATGTGAATCATGGGGATGTGAAGCAACAGAGATAAGATGTTTGTGAAGGGATGGAGATGGGATTGGTATGAATTTGCCAAGGTGGAGGTGTGGATGGGTGTTTTGCATGTGATGGATGGAAGATAGATTATGGTGCATAAATGGTAGGTTCAATGTTTGAAATCTGCTAATTCCATGAAACACACCATTTTGAAATACACAAGTTAAAGGGTATGTGTATTTCAGAGACCCTCCATTAAAAATGGTGGGTTTCTAATAGTGGGTTTTCTAACTCTGATACACCCTAATGGTACAAAAAAACCTAGTATAAAGTTTTAGAAAGTCCAAAATGGTGCAAAATTTTTGATAGGGGGTGAAAAGGCAAAATAATTCCAAATTCACATGTTTCCACTCCTTTTCAAGATAATTTTCAAGATCACACACCTTTACGGCGGTTTGAAAACACAGAAACAGGTTTGGACTTATCAATTAATTTAAGGCTTTTGTCATTCCTTTTTTAATTTAATTCATTATTTTCAAGTCAAAAGGTACAAAGCAAGTAGGCAAAGAGCTATCATGTTTGCTGGGACAACTTTTACCCAATTTTCCTTTGATGGAAACAACCCCACTCTTGCACCTGAAACATTCATAACCAATTTACTTTTTGGCTTCCTAACCCATTATATGAAATTGAGGTCAAACTTCAAGATACTGGTAAAAATTTAACAATCCTGTGAAATGATGGCATGAATTAAATTTTAGTTTATTTTCCAAAAGAAGTGAGGGTTGATGTAACAAAGAGCTAAATTCATTTGGCTCCCTTCAACCAATATTTCATTCATTCACAAGAAGCGTTCAGATTTCAAGAATTGTTAATGATGAAATGATATTCTCCACTTTTCAAGAGACAATATACTTTAAAACCAGAAAACTGAAAACATAGGAGTCAGGGCAAATAGGGGCATCATTTTTAGGTGACTATTGAGAAGTATCAAGAGACAGAAGCCATACCCAAGCTGATAGAAAATGACATGAGATCAGACACAACACAGAAGAGATGTTCAATTGACACTATGAAGACGGCCATCACCACATGCCAAGGTTGAGAAGGACTTGACAAAGGAAAGACTACAAAATAGAAGTAAGAGTCTGTTTCAGTCATGATGAATGTATGAATAGTTGCACCAAATTATCTTGAGTCCTCTACAATTTCCAGAACTTTCTGATTGCTCAATCTGTTGGATCTGTTTATGTTTTAGATTGAAAGACCAAATTCAAGAGTTGAAAGCAGAGAAAGCCCAGAGAGAGAGGAACCCATGGGATCAATGAGACTGGGGAGTATAAATAAGTAGAGAACCAGTAGTTTTGATGCATATGTAATAAATGGACTACCCTTGTGAGAGCGGTTGTGCCCGGCCTTTGACTAGTTGGTTGTGTACAAGAGAGCTTTGAGACTTCTTGAGTGAAAATTAGGAAATAAGTAAAACAAGAGATAAAAAAAGATAAAACAAATAATAAGAAGGAATGATGAGAGGATATGGACAAATATAGGGTCAACAGATCTGGAATACAGTGATGTTTCAACACCCCCCCCCCCCCCCCCATAATTCAGTGCAACCCAGCCTTAAGACACCTTAACATAAGAAGCTCTAGTGCTTGTTTGTTGGTGGCCTTGGTGAGTGCATCAGCAACCATGCAGTCTGTTGAAATTAGGTCAACGTGAATGCTGTTGGAAGACAAATTATTGAGCAACCACTTTAACTTCATGTTAATATATTTTGTTTTCAAGTTCAAGCCAAAGTGATGAATCTTATCTACAAGTCCTTTGTTGTCTACCAGGAATTTGGAGGGTTGTACTGGAGGACTTTTCCACAGGTCACCAATGATTGAGTGTATCCAGAGCAATTCCTGTGCTGCATCTGTTAGAGCATTCAGTTCCTCCTCTGTGGAGGAGAGGGTAATGTGATAAAATTGAAGAATGGATTGAACGTAAAACTGGAAACTGGGATAAGCAAACAAACATCAATAAGAAACCAGAATTGAACAGAGCAACCGCAGGGTGAGGATCACCAACATTCAGCGGAGAAAGAAAATGTTGACAAGGTTAAACAGGCGATGAGTGTTTGGGGACATGGACGGACAAATGAGATTGACTAGGCTAACAATGAGGCAGAATGAAGAAGGTTAGATCCACGAGGTGAGAGATAATATGAAACATTAGGTTGATGAAGACAATATCTCACTGGGCACACGGACAGGGCGTGCTATGATAAGAAAGATTGAGTCAAGCGAAGAAAGGAAAGAGAGATGAAAGATGAAAAAGATGAAATGAGAAAACTGGTTGATTGGGGGTGAAGGTCTTGTGAATCAAGGTGTTTGGATGAAGTTGAAGTGCGGATCCAGTGTCCAGCTGAGTTCCACCATGGCCGAGACAGACCAGAAGGAAACTGAACTTGGTACGCTTCAATTTTGGGAGTGAAGTGTCTTCACCCGCGCAGTGCCCGTGAGCGCGGCTGTAGGCATGGCTGGAGACAGAACTTGGCAACAAAACTTAACACCCCTCCATGCCCAATGAGATATTGGAGAAACCACGAGAAGAAACAAGGAACGGAAATAACAAAAATATGCTTTGAATGGAGGAAGCTTTGGTTAGAGAGTCGGCTTTCATTTCCGTAGATCTTATGAGCTTAAGCTCAACTTTCTTATCAGATAACTCGTCCCTCATCCCCCTAGTCTTTAAGTCCAAATGTCTTGTCTTCAAGTTTGAGCCAAATTTTCTGATTTTATCATCCAACCCGCTGTTGTCGTTGTGAACTAGTATGGACTCAGGAGAAGCTGCGAATATCTCATCCATCAACGCTTTGATCCATGTTGCTTCATGATATGAGTCGAGCAGCGCATTTAACTCTGCATCCATGGAAGACCACGTTATTTTCTTCTGCTTACAGCTGTTCCAAGAAACCAGACTGCCAAATTTCACGCAAAGAAATCCAGTTTGAGACTTTTGAGTGTTTGGATCATCCGCCCATGACGCATCTGAGAATACTTCCAGAGCGTTTGATTGAGAGAGGCACTTGAGCTCGAGTCGGTAATGTTGCATGGATTTGAGATACTTCCATGTTTTCCTTAATTTGTTCCAGTGCATTATTCCAGTTTTATTGTTGAATTGGGCTAAACTTGATACAGCAAAGCTGACATTGGGTCTCGTGAAGCAGGCTATGTGGTTTAGCAGCCCTACTGCCAATCTATAGTTGATGTTAAGAGCCTTGAATTTTTTGTGCTCCTTGTCTGAGGCAGGAACAAGTTGCAGGTTGCGGGTGAGAGGGGTGGACAACCCCTTGCAGTCTATCAGGCCCAGTTCTTTGAGTCCATTCTGAATGTGGTTTGGCTGGCTGAGAAGAATTTGATCAGTTTTGACCTCTATTTTCATTCCGAGTATAGTGTTTGGGTCTTGACTCGCCGATCCCTTGAACTTATCCAGGAATTTCTTTTTGAAGTTCTGGCCATCACCTACCAAGATTAAGTTGTCAACATGGAAGAAGAGCCTGGATTTTCCGTCGTTTGACAAATAAAGGCAGGGGTCACATGCCGATTCGTAGAAGCCAATTTCCTTGAACCAAGCCGTCAACGTTTTGTACCAATTTTTGGGAGATTGCTTTAATACATAGAGAGATTTTTTTAATTTGAGGAACTTTGATTTTCGCTTTGAGCCTTTTGGAGTTTGAATGAAAACGTCCTTGTCTATTTGAGAGTGTAAGAGCGCGCTTTTCACATCAAATTGCCGGACTTTTTGAGAGGATTTCAGCGCGTACACGAGTAGGAGTCAAAGAGTTGATGGTTTTCCCATGGGGGCGAACGTTTCAAAGTAATCTATTCCTTTGATTTGACCACATCCTTGCACGCAGAGACGGGCCTTGTACTTGACTGGGTCACCGTGACAGTTTTCTTTCAGCCTGTAGATCCACGTAGTTTGAAGTGGATTTGAGGGATCGGGTCCGTCGTATTCTTCCCAGACGTCGAATGACTCAATGGACAACAGCTCTGTATCCATTGCACCAATCCACCTGAGGTTTTCTTCACATGTGACCGCATCATCGTAGCTTTTTGGTTTATAATAATGGAAAAACTCGTAGCGTTGAGGTGGTTTGATCAAGGATTGGTCTCGGAGGGTTCTAAGAGGCTTCGTAGGAGGTTCAGGATTGGACTGCCCAAGTCGCGACGTTGGCTGGCTATTGATAGGCTTGTGAACAGAGTTTTCCTGGGAGTGACCTGAATCTTCAGACTCTGGATCTTGGGGGGAATTTCCGCACCCAGTCAAATCTGAGTCTGAGACTTTGGGCAACACCAACCTGTACCTTGTGAATGCCGGATTGTTTGTTTGCTCTGACTGTTGATCCTCCAAACTTTTGGATTCCATGTTGTGAAGGTCGCTCTCCACGGTTTCCAATGGAATTGAAAGATTTGAGTTTTGAGGGTTGGACATTCTTAGAAATTTGACGTGCTTTGTAGAAATAACAGATTTAGATTTAGTTAAGATCCAATATGAATGGAGGAGCGGATTGAAGCCTACTAGGATTCCTTCCTCTCCCTTTTGCTTGAACTTATATCCTTTATCTCTTCTAGTGAGTAGGTAGACACACAGGCATCCTCTGGGTTTCAGATATGAAGCCGGCAAGGAGTGCCCATGCACTTGCAACCAGGGGGATTCGGAGCTTTGGTCTCTGGGAATTTGATTGAGCATGAAGGCGCTCAATTTGAAAACCTCATGCCATTGATTAGCTGAGATTTGACTGTCCTTCAGTATGGTTTGAGTGGACTCGGTGATGGTTCTGTTTGCCCGTTCCGCTTTTCCATTATGTTTGGGGTGGTACGGTTCAGATACTACCTGTCAAATGTGGTTGGCCTCGTAGAACGTTTGCAGTTTGCAATTGACAAAGTCAGAGCCTCCATTGGAACATACCTTGCAAGGATAGTATCCGCTTTTTTGATTCTCCTTTTCAATCAGGTCAATGATGACTTTGGGAGTTTCCTCCTTCAATCCCAAAGGAAACGCTCCAATATATCCCGTAGCGCTGTCAACTAGAGTGAGAATATACCAATGCCCCCCCCCTTGATTGAGGCTTGAGCGGTCCCATGAGATCCAAGTGAATCCGTTTGAACACTTTCTTTGCCGCAACAGAGGTTTCCTTGAACAACAATTTAGTTATTTTACTTTTGACGCAGAAAATACATTTGAATCTTCTCTTCACTTTGGGAGAGATGTGTTTTGTGAATTGTTTGAGTCTTGACAGCAAAGCGTGACCATAGTTTCAATGAATGTCCATGAGTTTGTCATCCTGAGTAAAGGCCAGATTTGCCAAGTGAGAATGGATTGGGCTTCGGTGAAAGTTTGGTGTTTCTAGGGAGTAGAGATTGTTTACGATTGTCCCGCCAAACATTTTTAAGCCATCCTTGGATACCTTGAATCCATTCCTGCTAGCTTCCAGTGAGCATCCAGCTCAATTGAGAGCACCGGCGCTTATCAGGTTGATGGTCAAGCTTGGAACGTAGAAAGAATTTGAAAGCTCAAGCGTGAAATTCCCCCAGACCAGTATTGCCGTCCCTTTACCTTTTATCTCAAGTTCAGCTCCTTTCTTTCCAGTTTTGATTGCTTGGTTGTTGCAGGGAGATAATTCTTTGAAATATTGACTATCATTGATCATGTGTATTGACGCGCCGCTATCTAGGATGAATTTGGTGCTGGGGTTTCTGTGGTTGATCCACATTGACAGGAGAGCTAGGTAGTGAGCCACGGGGTTACTCTTAGCTTGTGTCTTGCGCAATTTCCATTTTGCTTGGTCTTCTCTCCACCAATCGGGCGCAACTTCAGGGTGGAGATGCCAGCAGTTGTCGGCCGAATGGTGCTTGTCTTGTTTGGGATTGTGGTATCCCTTGGTGCATCTCTTTCTTACGCCCTGTTTCTCAGAGTTGTCGGTTCCTGTCAGTTTGAGGTTGGCAAGGGCCACTTCCCTCCTCAACAGTTAAATTTTTTGAGAAGTTTGCGCTCTAGATTCATTGTTTAGTTGAGTGAGATGGTTCAGCACGTATTCCACTGTGAGTTCCTTGTCCGTGTGCATAATTTTGCGCTTGAAGTCTTTCATAGAATCGGGAAATTTGAAAAGCAGATGGTACGCCAGGATGTTGTTAGGAAGAACAATTCCTACTTCCAACAATTTCTTGAGGCTCATTTTTGCCTTGGTGATAAAATCCTCTATGTCGTCTGGCGTAAATTGCAAATACAAGAAGTCGTTGAATACTCTAGCCCTGTTTGAAGCCTGAGAGGATGCGTATTTGTTGATGATTGCCTTCCAGAGTAGCTTTGCCAAATTCTTATTGGTAGGTGTAACAATGTTGTCGTGAGTAGCCGCCTCAAGCCTGGAGATTATGAGTAGTTTGATTTTGTTGTTGACATTGCTTTCCAGAGTAGAAACGTCATCGTTAATGGGTCCGGAGCATCCACAAACATCTAGGATTGCATCCATCTTGTCCTTCCAAACGCCATAGTTATCGTTGCTCAGCCTAGGGATTGTATCAAGAGCTGACTTCAGCATAGCTTGCCTGAATCCTTCTGACATGGCCAACATTTTCCAGTTTTATCGTAGAGATTTGAGTTTGAGTTGAGTCGAGACCATTTGGCTTTTAACCATGATAAAATTGAAGAATGGATTGAAAGTAAAACTGGAAACTGGGATAAGAAAACAAACATCAATAAGAAACCAGAATTGAACAGAGCAACCGCAGGGTGAGGATCACCAACATTCAGCGTAGAAAGACAATGTTGACAAGGTTAAACAGGCGATGAGTGTTTGGGGACATGGACGGACAAATGAGATTGACTAGGCTAACGATGAGGCAGAATGAAGAAGGTTAGATCCATGAGGTGAGAGATAATATGAAACATTAGGTTGATGAAGACAATATCTCACCGGGCACACAGACAGGGCGTGCTATGATAAGAAAGATTGAGTCAAGCGAAGAAAGGAAAGAGAGATGAAAGATGAAAAAGATGAAATGAGAAAACTGGTTGATTGGGGGTGAAGGTCTTGTGAATCAAGGTGTTTGGATGAAGTTGAAGTGCGGATCCAGTGTCCAGCTGAGTTCCACCATGGCCGAGACAGACCAGAAGGAAACTGAACTGGGTACGCTTCAATTTTGGGAGTGAAGTGTCTTCACCCGCGCAGTGCCCGTGAGCGCGGCTGTAGGCATGGATGGAGACAGAACTTGGCAACAAAACTTAACATAATGTTCCCCTGTTTTCTGCTCTTCCAGGCAATTGGAGCAGACTTCCAAAACACAATGTAGGCTGTCTGAGACCTACGGGTGTGAGGATCATCTGCCCAAGTTGAGTCTGTGTATACTGTCAGTGAATCTGATCCATTTCCTGGATGAAGAGAGAGAGAAAGAGATGAATTCCCAGCAAGGTACTTCCAGATGTGCTGCATTTCTTTCCAGTGACATATTCCTGGATTTTTGTTGAATTGAGAGAGAATGGAGGCTGCTGCTGAGATTTTGGGTCAAGTTCTACAAGATAGGTAGTTCAGAATTCCGGTATACTTCCTGAAGTTTACGCCAAGCCTGGAAAACTCTACCTGTTTTTTCAGAGAGGCCAGAACCAGCTGAAAACCAGGAGTTAGAGGAGTTCGGACTGGCCTGCAGTCTGAGAGATCTAGCTCCTTCAATGTATAATCAATGAGCTTTTTCTGACTAAGCATGATTTTGTCATCAACCTTGCTAAAATCCATTCCAAGAATTGTGTTAGGTTCATGCGCTGATGACCGTGGAAATTTACGTAAGAACTCTTCTTAAAAAAAATTTACCTCCCTGCACACAACAAGATTGTCTATGTGGAAGAACACAGAAAAGCATTTGTTTTCATGAGTGTAGAGACACAGGTCCACGTTGGATTGGTTAAAGCCAATGTCTCCCAACCATTCAGTGAGTGTTCTGTACCAATTGGCCAGAGCCTGATGCAGACCATAGAGGGATTTTTTTAACCTAAGAAACCTTGAAAATTGCTTGCTTTCTTTGGGATTAAGTATATAGATTTCTTATTCCAGAGTGGAAAACAAGAATGCTGCCTTAACATCAAATTGTCAAATTTCTAGATTCAGGTCCAAAACAATTAGCAGTAGGAGTAGGAGTGTTGTGAACTTTCCAGTTGGTGCATAGGTGTCACCAAAATCCACTCCAGCCGCCTGTAGATTACCCATGATGCATAGTCAAGACTTTGTCTTTTCTGGGGAAAGACTTGTGGCCTTTTTGACCTTCTCCACCCACATAGTTCTGAGATACCAATTGGGTTTGAAATCCATGTCTTCCCATATGCCTTGGGATTCAATCTGATTCAGCTTGATCTCTCTTTTCCCAGAGTAGTTGAGAGGGGTATTTGTAAAAACAGAACCATATGAGTACTTTTGAGGTTTAATAGATGGAACCTGCTCACACAGGTTATATCTTGGAGCCAATTCTTCCTGATTGTCTCCCCATGATCAAGAGTTCTAACAGGTGCAATCAGTTCAGTGGGGATGACCGGACTGGCTGGTTCCACTGTTGGAGGCCTGGAAAGAGGAGCATTCAATTTGATGGTGTTAACTTTTCTCAATCCTTCAGAGCCAGCCAAGAGGGAGTCATTGCACCAATCTCCTATCACCACATCATTTTCAATCCTTTTGAGATTAGCATCAAAATCCAGTACCGTTATGTGTTTAGTGTCAACCACTTTATTGTCCAACGTCAGAATCTTGTAGGAGAGTAGGTCTTCATTGTAGCCAATTAAACAACCAAAGATCCCTTGTGGTTCTAGTTTGGAGAAGGAAGGCCTGTCTTTGACAATGTAGCTGACTGGGTTACCAAGAGGATGAAAGTAGTTGATATCTAATTCCTTTCCTTTAAAGAACTCATATGGAGATTTCCTTGACTTGTGAGAGGGGAATTGATTGAGTTCCAAGGCACGTGACTGGATAATAATGTTCCAGAGATGCTTGTTAAGCTGAGATTCAAACAGAACTTTTCTTAGCAATTCCAGTATGAGTTGATTGAAACGTTCTACTAATCTGTTCTGTTGTGGAGAATATGCATGAGAGAATATCTGCCTGATGTTATTATCCCTACAGTAGTCAGCAAGGTTGTGGTTCCAGAACTTGGTTCCACGATCCAAGTGAAGAATCATAGGACTATAGTTGAATCTCTTGGATTCAAAGTTTATGAGAAATTGTAAAGTACTCACCACATCACCCTTGTTTTTTATGTGAATGACCGTGAAGTATCTGGTGCAGCTGTCCACTATGGTTAAGAAATATGAATTCCTGTTGATACTCAAAGGATGAATGGGTCCCACCAAATTGCAGTGGAGTTCTTTAAATGGTCTTTTGGCAAGTGGATGCTTGTTATTGAACGGTGCTTGACTTATCTTGCTGATGGCACCGGCTTCACAAATTATTGATTTTTTTACTTGTAGCCCCAGTTTTTGTCAAATTCTCCCATAGCTAGCGTGTCCAAGTGCTTTATGGATTAGTTCATCACAACTCAGAAGTGAAACTTTCCCAGAAATTGGTTTGGAAAATTGAAGTATGGGTATATTGGAATCATAAGAGCCTACTTTGCTCCAGCTATCCTTCTGGATTACAAAATAATTTCTTCTGAAGTCAACATCAAATCCATCCAGAAAAAGACTTCTCAAGGATAGCGGGTTAGCTGTAGAATTGGGAGAAAAAAGTACGTCTGAGAGAACAATTTTCTGATTCTGATCATCCAACAAATTAATTGATCCAACTCTGTCATATTGCAATGAGTTCCTTCCCAACATTGTTGAGATGAATCTGGTCAGTGATTGGTCTAAATGCATGAACAGTTTGAGATCAGATACAATGTTTCTTGATGATCCAGAGTCCACTACAAGACAGTCAGAAGAGAAAAGCAAGCTTGTGTGAAAGGAGCTAACTGAGGTTCCATCTGTGACAGATTTTGCTCCTGCTTTCTTCTTTTTTGGAAAGGAGGGTCTGAGATGCAGGTACAACTTCCAGCATCTGCCCTCAGGATGAGAAGCTCTTGGATTGTGCCACTTGTTGTCACAAGGTTTGATGCTAATGGTGAGAAGGGCAACTGAGTTGGTGCTTTCCTCTTGTCTGTCTGAGGAAGCTTCTTTGCTCAAAAACCTGTTATTATTGAAAATTTAAAGGTGGTCTAGAACCTGATCTGGCGTGATCTCTTTATCTGAATGAGTGATTTGCTGAACAACTGTATCCATGCTAGGGGGTAGCTTCTCTAAAATGAGGTAGGCAATAATGTCTGTTGGAAGATCAATCCCAACTTTGTGTAGCCTGGACATGGCGGTTTTGCTGTCTGTGATGAAGCTGGAATATTTGGAACAGAGAAAAGAGTTTGTAAAAATTCCTTGAAAATCCTGGCCTGGTTAGAAGCGTGATTGGATGCAAAGTACTCATTTATTTCTTTCCAAATCTGATGTGCATCCTTCTTTTTGTCAGGCGTAATGATGTTTGCTTGGACTGTCATGTCCAGTTTGGAAGTTAGAATGGTCCAAATTTGTACATTTTTGACGTGGGTGAGTCCTATTGGATTTCAATTGGCATCCACTCTTTTTCTTGTGAATTTGGCATAGAGATCCTCCTGTAGGTCCATCATGTTGACTACTTGGTTCGGCCATATTGAGAAGCTGTCCAGGGTGAGTAAGGGAATGGCCTCTAAAGCCATCTTGAGAATTGTGGCGGTAAGAGAGTCTGTCATTGTTGTATTTTCTGGTTGATCAAGACTGACAGTTGCTTAGATTATAGCAGCTTTGACTGTTGATTGTGATGAAATAATATTCTCCACTTTCCAAGAGACAATATATTTTAAAACCAGAAAACTGAAAACATAGGAGTAAGGACAAATAGGCACAACATTGTGAGGTAACCGTTGAGAAGTAACAAGAGACAGAAGCCATACCCAAGCTGATGGAAAATGATATGAGATCAGACACAACACAGAAGAGATGTTCAATTGACACTATGAAGACGGCCACCACCACACGCCAAGGTTGAGAAGGACTTGACAAACGAAAGACTACAAAATAGAATTAAGAGTCTGTTTCAGTCATGATGAAGGTATGAATAGTCGCACCAAATTATCTTGAGTCCTCTACAATGTCCGGCACTTTCTGATTGCTCGATCTGTTGGATCTGTTGATGTTTTAGATTGCGAGACCCAATTCGAGAGTTGAAAGCAGAGAAAGCCCGGCGAGAGAGAAACCCATGGGATTGATAAGACTGGGGAGTATAAATAGGTAGAGAGCCAGTAGTTGTGATGCATATGCAATAAATGGACTACCCTTGTGAGAGGAGTCGCGCCCGGCGCTCGACTAGTTGGTTGTGTACGTGAGAGCTTTGAGACTTCTTGAGTGAAAATTAGGAAATAAGTAAAACAAGATAAAACGAATAATAAGAAGGAAGGATGAGAGGATATGGACGAATACAGGGTCAACAGATCTGGAATACAGTGATGTTTCAACAGTTAATGTATCAACAAACTAAACATCCATTGAAATCACCCGAATAAACTAATACTACGGCGGAAGGTCAACACTTCGAAGCGGTCCTCGTTTATCATTCCAGCACACAAGGTCCAAGCGTTCCTACAGTCTTGCTAGAACTTTTCAAAGCAGTAATGAAGCTTCAAGTTTGCTTCATTTTGAATAAAAATACAAGAATGCAGTCACCAGTACACTAGTAGATATAATGAGTAAGTATCTAGATCTATGAGCCGAAACTTGTCTCTGACATGTGAATCAAAAACCACAGGACTTGCTGCAGTTTTGAGAGTTGAAGTGATGGAAGAGAGTGTAATAAGGTAGAACCAAAAGGTAATCCAAAAAAAGAAACGTATTTACATGTTCTTATCACTTCTGCTTCCGCTTGCGGGTTCCAGATATTCAGAGCTTTTCTTTTCTGTACCACGACTGAGGGCATTCAACAACTTCTGAAGCCGAGAACCGCTCATTCGGGCTTTTTCTCTGCTCCAGCTTTCTCGCCGGAATTAGCTCCAGACGTCTCTTCTTGACCAGGTTTCCCGACAGCCGCTGTGTCGGAGGGCTTCCCCGAATTCGCCGGCGGCGTTCCTCCGTTCTTCTGTCCCGAACCCTGGACATTCGAGCCAAATAATCAACACAAGCTACTACATGATGTACATCTCATGAGGCCAGTTGAAAACCCCAAGCTCACTTGTTGGTATTTCTCTATGCCTGCATCAACTTTCTTTCTCATTTCTTCTCTGAATTTGTCAGCAGCCGCTCGGTGTTTCGCTATCCAATTCTTAAGGCCTTCGACGTCTTGACCAGCCTTATCCTTCTCTGCCTGTTCGGTTTTTTCTGGAGGCTTGCCTGTAGTCGATAAAGCCGGCGGTTTGTCTTGACCCGTCTGGGGTTTTGCCTGGGTTTTGTTGTCATCTTCTGAAGTTTGGACGGATGTCACAGCTTTCAAAGCAGACTCGCTTTGTTTCTTCCCTACTTCTTCTCGCTTCTTCTGCGTGACAAGCATGAATGGCAAGACAGGTTTAACTTGCTAATGTTTCACTCGTCCGGTTTTGACAGAGTTGTCGGCACTCACCAAAAGCATCCCATATCGCTCAGCGGCGGCGCCAGGTAGGCTTCTCTCGTGAAGCAAAGAGTTCCGGCCTTGATTGTAGTCGCTGAGAGGTTGAGCACAATTCATTGAGGCTAAAAGTAAGGTGAAAAGTGGAATTTTTTGCATTTTCATGTTGTTGCTGACTGTAGCAGCCCTACGGATGTTTTGAAAGGAAGCCCTACTCAAGTGAGTTTTAGAAGATGAAAGCAAGCATTCAACAGTTGTGGCGTTATCTGCAGCAAGAAACGGTTTGCCGCAGAGTGAACAAGAAAACCTGGATGTACATTTGTGTGTGACGAGAGTAGTTAGTGGTAACTTCGCCCTCTCAAGTCTGAGGGACTTCTTTTATTCTGGATCTGGAGCGCACTGCTTCAGTGTCAGATGCGGTCCCCTGTCCAAGCATCAACAGCCATGTCAAACCCATCAAGGCCAAGCGGTGGCTATCAGAAACAAAATCGAGGGCACGCATGGTTTCCGTGAGGAATGGTTGCCTGGGTCGCGAGCCAACCTACGGAATCTACTTTTTTTTAAAAAAAACCTACGTTCTCTTCCCTCACGTCATTCGACGTCAGGGTCGAGCACACGTGCAAGCCACGATAGAGCGCAAGAGCTCAGTTGAGGTCATTCTCATTCCGGATACATAGGTATCTTTGCCAGCTGGGCCATAGCATACAAAATAGAAGCTCAATTAAGATTTCTTTTCGTAAGTGACTCTTTGCCATCGCTCAGCTGAACTGGTCAAGTGTTGCGATACCCTTGGCTAATTGCTCCAACCCCACTGAGACTGTGATACGAGTGACGAGACCACGGTAAACCAACCAGAAAAGAGGTTACATACTAAAACCAAAATGTTTTCGGGAATCGCCAAGTAGGGATTTGAAGGGGGTCAAATTCGGTCAAATGTACCCTCTCTTGCACCCTGCCGTACCACTGTTGTGAGTACCCTCGCCCCCTGTGATATCAGTGTGCAGGTTAATAATATCTGCAGCGACGTATGCCATGGATCCATGCTAAATTCGGCGCGTCAATTGCTTCATCATGCACTCAATCTTGGTCGTTGTATGAAAGTGCAGAATTATTTACAAATCGTCGGCCATAGCCCCACCATTTGTCAAGTTTGAATCCCAGAGCGCTAGCGGCATTTGTAAATTGCCGATGGCCCTGATTCTATAAATCGCGCCTCAGGGCGCAAATATTTCTTGTTTGTTAATGGCTAGAGACGCCAGAAAATACATCTGGCATCTTAGATTACAGTAATAACAAATCGTCGGCCTATGACCCGCAGCCTTTCTTTCTGGATGGACTACATCTAACGAATTTTTGAAATGGCGGGGCTCATTCAATCCTATTTGAAAGCTCATAGAAAACGGGTCACTTTATCGAATATTCTTTTCACTGATAAATAAATCATCGAGTCGTGCAGGGGCTTTTAGTTTCAGAGAATGCTTCAAAGGATAACAAGAAGAATTAGTTGGTGTTAATGATTGTTGAGGTAGACACGAAATGAAAATAAAATAACAATCCCGAGAAGTTATCAACGCAAGATTAGTAAGTATTTACGACTAAACCCCCATCGAAACAGAGTAGGAGGAAGCAAGTTTTGTACGTTAGAAGTGAGTCTGGGCGAATTGACCCTAGCATCAAGAAAATTTGCCTTGAAACTTGAAATGAAAAAACACCATACGACACAAAATCTCACTGCGGCCCAATTTGGTTTAATTTGTCCCCAAATTTTGTGGCGATATCCCAGTGATGATACATACATAAGCATGTAGATTGCAGGAGGCCTATCAGGCGTTCGAGCTGGTTGCAATCCAAACGGGAGGTCTCGCAACAGGCACGCGCTAGTGTAATCAATGTCAGTAACCTCGAGGAGCAGGTCATTCCGACTGAGGTTGGACGGTTCCTGAACTGGCGCGATGGGTAGAGCTCTGCCTGTCTATGTAAATATGTACCAGGGATCGCGCCACGGACAAGGTGAGGGAATAATCTATTCCCATCATCTACGTTTGAGGGGCTCTCATTGACGTTTAAACCAGGTCGACGATGAGAACCGCATAGATTCAGTTGAAGCTTTCATGTAATCCATAAATCCGACCCGTATAATCAGCTGTTCAGGCCATCACCTCTGTAAAACTTTCGCCTGTCATAACGTTTTACAGACTTCATCACATCTGTTTTTCATTCATCAAACCTAGACGATACATCCAAAGTTTTTTCTCGGTTCTTACGCCCTACTGATTTCTTGCTTACCTTCTGTAACGCCATTCAACCTCTCATCCCAACCGCAAAGGAGAAACACAGGCTAAGAATGGCTTCCCTCGATCATTGCGACTCATCCAATTCAGCGTGCACATCAGCTTCAGCGACGTCATCCATTACCCCCAGCTCAATTGCTAGCATTGATGAGGACCTTTCACCAGCTACAAAGCCTGACCCCCCCTTCTTCCAAGAGGGTTATAAATCAGCTTTGGTTCCACCATTCTACAGTACCCATAAGGTTTCGCTTTCAAAATCTTACTCGGGCTTGTCCGATCTTGTTAAGACTTCTACCGCGAACTCAATAACCCTTCGGCCCTCCCCATCGCTTTCGACTCTCCAAGAAAAGACAAGAAGTATGGACTCTTCGGATATTGCTGGCTCCGATTCACATCCAAGAAGAGTATCCAATCCACTTTCGGATAGAAATATGTCCGACGCTCCTAGAAGCCACTCGCAGGTTGTTCCCCTTGCTGAACGTCGTCGCAGTCAAACTTCTCGTTACCTAGGGACGGATGATTTCAAGTCCACTTTCGCGATTAATCTGTCCAAAGTAAAACAGCGCGAGAAACCCGAAAGGGTGGCATTACCTCGCTGGGGTGATCCTCTGCTGAAGCGATCTGAGGCCACAGACATCCAGCCTTTCTCTGATTCCTCACAGGTAAGAGGGAACTGCTTGGATACTGCAACTGAGAGCAGGCTAGTGCAATCTGAGAGGGTATGATGTCCTAATTACTGTTTTACTCCTATCTCTAAAGCATGAATGCAAGGCTTATTTCAAATTTGTTTATTGGTAGCTCGATCTTTGCAGCTCGCCAAATCCTATCGCAGAAACTGATAATCAAGCCGTACAAATTCCTTCCGATGCATTTGAAATCTCTTCGATGGTCCGGGAATGGATAAGTCTTCCAACGAAGGAGCTTGCGGCTCGATTGGAGATGCATTTTAGACGAATCAAGCAAGATCGAGTGGAGGAAGAACTGGAGGCTAGAAATGAGGTGATATCAATTCTAGCTCATCAATTATCAAATCAATTAGAAGCGAACGAAAAATTACTCCACGAACTTGGCGCCTTACGAGCTGCCTATGCTAGTTTACAAGCCTCTTGCTCAGACTATGTGGATGAGTTAGAACTTCTCAAAACTAGGTCCCGGGAGGAGGGTGCCGATCAAGAGATGCAGCGCTCCAGAAAAGAAGCCGAGAACAAGATTCGAGATCTCCGACAGCTTCTTGAGGAAAGCAAAGTAGCCATCGGTAGATTACAAGTCGAGGTTCGAAATCAAGGGCACCGGCGGAGCCTCCAGAATTATTATACCGGAGAACGAATAAATGCCACGTCTGTTTATCAGGGTCAGACGAATGACCTGAAGAGTCAACCCACCAAAAGGTCTACCGTGTTAGTCCTCAGCTCAGTCCCACGACCTGGAGAGAGCAAACGTGCGGCGGGGACTTCAATACTCGAGAAATTGGTGGCGCAGTTTGAAACAGACAACAGTCGAGCACGAAGTGATAGCATCACTCAGAGATTGCCAACTTTAACTTTTCTGACAAACCGCGCCATCGGCAAGCCCCAGCGGCCTCCTAAAAGTGCCGCACGCTCGACTCCATCATCTCCAGCCCCAGTACACGTCCGCCGTAGACGTTCTTCCAATTGCGCAAATATGAGCACCCAAACCGCCGATCTTCCAGAGCTAGGAGGGCTTGAGATACTCAAACAGCGATGTGCTCAGCTTGAACTTGAGTTGAATAAGAGGTAAAAGTTGATTGCCTCTTGCTTGGTCTAATGTGCCTGCCGCGGGTCAGACTGATAGCATTTCATTTTGACTGTTTTCTGAAACCTAGTGAGGACTGTCGCAAGGCATCACAGGTCGCTCTTAATGGTTTACGAGATCTTATTTCAAGCCAACCAGCCAGTGTGCTGTCCAGTATGAAATTGCCACCTCTCCCAACTGACGCTGAGAGCGCCTGGAATCCGCAGAGTCCCACTGGCGAAGAAAGTGGCGGCCGATGGAGTTTATCCCATCTTTTGTCTGGCACCGGTTCTCGGAAAGCAAATGGAACGGCTCCCAACAGCCCGAACCCCAATTCTCCCTCAATCAAGTGCAGCCCTGGGCCCGGAAGCGGGTTCGGCGGGTTCAGTCTCTGGAGTCGAAGTCCAGTACTAGGGTAGATGGGACAATAATTGAAAGGAAAGCTACTACGCTCGAATCCATGTCCCTTGGCTTGCGCAACGGTCCACCACGACCGGTATTTGTCGACGTGTTTCTCTGTTAATCATTGTGCAGGCCTTGATCTCGAGGCTCGCCTTCAACGCCTTTATTTTGATAAGGGAAGGTTCTTTTGACACAGCTTATGCCGTATCTCTTTCCTTTGCATCAATCTTTGTAATCTGTGATTGGAATATAGCACCTTCGAACGTGTCGTAGCTACAGCTACTGCGTTGAGGTTACGTGTGATCCTCAAACAGATTTGGTCGCTGGATTAGGAGCCGAGTCTTATTTCGGTCGCCTACGTTCGAAGACCTAATGGCGTTGCTGTGTAGGTGGCTGGAAATCTTTGCAGTTTAGTAGACCTTGAACAAGTCGAAGTTTGGTGGAAGTATAATGCTGGTCTCTTGACGACGCAAATCAAGGAGATGGGCCGCGATTTTTCAAGTGGGGCCATTTGAGACCATCTGTCGCATCTAAGGTTGACGGGTGGTGACGGGTTTGACCTTCCCTTGTGCTTCTTGTCTAAGTTCCTGAACTACTTGCTGGAAGAGATCGAAATATAAGCGCTTGCGGGGACGAGCAATATGTGACAGGACAGGACAGAACAGTGACCAACAGCTAATGCCAAGGGGTTTGTACCCTCCTCTATCATTCCAACGCACAAAGCCAAGGTTTGCTGATCCAAGCCGGTCCCCAACATCTCGCTAATTTCGTGCAAAACTACAACCAAATGGACCGGGCGTGAAACCAATCCATCAAGAAAGCTAGTTGGTATTCCAGCACGGCTACAAGCTTCGCACTTACCGTCGATTGCATCTCGAGCCGTCCGCGTCGGCTTGGAGGATTCAGGCTTAGACGCGCTTGGTTGGTTCATCATGTGGATCTCGAGGTAAATATAAGTCTGTTCCTGGACGATAGGATGCTGTGGGTTGAAATGAAGAGCAAACCCGACAGCGGGCCGTCTCGCTGGGGTCTGGCAAATTGTTGGGCGCGCCTTCGTGCCCGCGCTCGCATTGGTGCACTCTAAAAATACGACGGCGGGTTCAGAGCATCCCCAATCGTTGGAGAGCGCGGCTCGTTAGGTAGCGACTCGCTAGCCAAAAAAAATAGCTTAAAGCGAGCGATTTACCGCGCGCGTTTCACAATCGTCCGCTCCACAAGGCCGCGGCAGCTAGCTAACGGCCCAACCCGCACAATCGTGTGCCGCGTCAGCGGCTCGCTAGCTAGGTGCCCCCCTTCGTCGCAACTCGGCCTTGCAACTAACTCATTCTGGCAAATCATCGTCAAGGAGGGAGGGAGTGGGGGGAGTGGGGTATATTGGAGCTGGGGCTCGGGGGAGGGGGATATTGGTGGGGGCGATATCAAAGTTGGGATGGTGGAAGGGACATATGAGGGTGGCAGGGTGGGCAGGGTATCGGCGTATTGGTAATGCAAGAGATGTTGAGAGGGGGAGCTAGCAAGCTTGCTAAAATCTGGTCACTTTATGGAAATCAGACCTGACTTATGGAGGTTGCTTGCTAGCAAGCCCTTATTTTTGCACGATTCTGAAAATTGCTTGGTAAACTTAGCTAACAAGCGGGTTTACCAAGACAATTGGGGATGCCCTCAGCAAGAAGCCAACCAGGAGAAAATAGGGCATATCAAAGTTAGCAAACCCGCCATTAGAAACCCGCCATTTTTTTTGACAAAACCCGCCATTTTTAATGGCGGGTTTCTGAAATACACATACCCCCTAACTGATGTATTTCAAAATGGTGTGCTTCATGAAAATGGCGGATTTCAATCATCAAACACGCCATTAAACCCGCCATTTATGCATCATCATCCATCCACCATCCATCACATCAAAAATACCCATCCACATCAGCAAATCCATACCGGTCCCATCTCCATCACATCACACACATCTCTATTGTTTTTCACATACCTTCACATACCCATCTTCACACAAATCCCATCATCATCTCATCACCCCACATCACTCACCACCTTTCTCAACATGTCCAATCAAACATCCCGCCAGCAAGTTGAAAATGCAAAAAAGCTGACTGAACTTTTGCTACTGTTTGACTCCCATTCAGACTCTGATTCAGACTCCGATTTGGAATCAACTTGGTTAGCTTTGAATTCTCTGTTGGCAAAGCAATACATGGTTCCAAGAATACACACTCTCCATAACCCTATGTATGAAAGGCAAAAGCTTCATCTCATCCCTGACTTAAGCTTCCAGCAACTGTTCTGAACTTTGTTGCCTTCTTTCATGAAACTTTTGGCAATGATTGAAGACCACCACATCTTCCAGAACAATTCTCGCAATCCTCAACGCGATCCAGCCATCCAACTTGCCGTTGCTCTTTGTTGATTGGGGTCAAATGAAAATGGAGCAGCAATCCATCAATTGGAAAATCTATTCTCAGTCAGTTACGGAAGCATTGACTTATACACCAAAAGAGTCATGATTGCTATCCTATCTTTCCGTCGCTTGGTCCTTTCATGGCCAACCAAAGAAGAATGCAAGGAGATATCTCAAGTAATGGAGACAGAAGGCTTTCCTGGTTGCATTGGTTTTGTTGATGGAACCGCCATCCCCTTGAGTGAAAAACCCAACCTAGATGGCAACCACTATTTTGATTGTAAAAAAAGGCAATTGATTCTTTTCTTTTCCAATTGCTATGATAAAACTTTGGATCACACACTGACCAAATATGTTCCATCCCTTTGTTTAGATACTCCGTGGCACTACAACTTGTTTGCAATAACAACAAGAAGTTCATCTCCCTCCATGCTGGCCTTCCAGGTTCTTGTCATGATTCATATGTTTTCAATCGGATGCGGATTGCCCAACAACCAGAGATCTACTTTGACCAAGATCAATACCTTCTGGCCAATTTGGCTTATGCTAGTGGGAAATATGTAGTTCCAGCATACCGGAATGTTTTGTCCAATGATCAAGGAAAAACCAATTTTAACTATCATCTTGCCCAATCACGAGTTTGGATTGAGAATGCCATAGGAATTCTGAAAGGAACATGGGCCAGCTTACGGGAGATGCGAAACCAGCTCCAATGTTCCAAAGATATGAGGTTCCTCATCAACTGGATTATCAATTGTGTAATCCTTCACAACCTTTTGGCCGACATCAAAGATGAATGGGACAAAATATTCCAAGATGATATTCCTGATCCGCCTTAAGTCATCCCTGTCTCATCTGGTCCCTCATCTTCTTCTATGAGAGAGCGGATTCTTCCTCTCACCCTTGCTTGCTTTGATGAGTAATTTTTGATTTTGAAATTGGTAAAAATTCCCTTCACCTTATTTTTTTGGTTTTGGTTGTTCACCCAAGATTCGTAGGCTGAGTTTTTTTTTTTATTTTTTTTTTTAGTGGACTTGAATCCAAAAACACCTCCACCTCAAACCCTGCCACTCACCAAATGCCACCCCCCTCCCCCTCACCACTCAACCCCTTCAACCTCACCCCACTCACTCACCGGTCAAACCCTGCCTCCTCCTCACCAAACCACCTCACTCATCACCACCACCTTACTCACCACCACCACCTCATCTCACCTCACTCACTGAATCCCCTCCTCCTAATCCTGGTAAGCCCCCTCCACCCTCTCCCTCTTCCTTCCCCTCACCAGTTGCTGATCCTTTGATCATTCAACCTTTAGTCCCCCCCTGGATCCATTGGTCAATCCATCAAGGTGAGCCCCTCCCCTCCTCCAATTCCTCCTCTCATCAATCAAGCAATCAATTGCAAATTGATGGGCAATTGATTGCCCAATCAATTGCAAATTGATCAAGCGATCAATTGAGAATTTATCGGCAATCGATTGCCCAATCGATTGGCAATTGATTGGGAAATCAATTGCCAATCAATCGCTCGATCAATTGCGAATCAATCGGGAAATCGATTGGCAATCAATCAAGCGATAAATTCGCAATCAATTGGCCAATTGTTTGGGCCGATTGATGCAGGGTTTTTGTAGGGTACAGGAACTGAATTCCCCATTGTTTTTTCTTTGTTTTTGCTTATTTTTTTTTTTAGGTTTTTGAGCTCTGCCAGAACACATTCTCTCAAGTCTTACGCCAACCGAGCTATGTCCTGGGACAGTCTGGTTTGCCTAGTATGATGCCGGCTGCGGCTGCTCATCATTACCACTCCTCCCCAGCTAATTCTATTCTTTTGATATCTATCGATTCCTTCACTGGCTACCAAACTCAAAATGTTATACATCCATTCAAATTTCACCTTGATCCTCACCTTGGGTGCAGCAAGTGCCTGGGAGGGAGAAAGATGGAAGGAGATGGTATGAAAAACATAAAGAGAGGTGGCAAGCAGAGGAATCTTTGATTTTCATCTCTTTTTTATTTTTTTAATCCCACTGTTTTGATAATGAGAACGTTGCTGACATTTTTTTTTTTTTTTATTTGTTTGACCGGTCTTTTCGTTTGTCCAACCCCTTTTTTGATATTGATTCCTTCACTGCCTACCAAACTCAAAATGTTATTCATCCATTCAAATTTCACCTTGATCCTCACCTTGGATGCAGCAAGTGCCTGGGAGGGAGAAAGATGGAAGGAGATGGTATGAAAAACATAAAGAGAGGTGGCAAGCAGAGGAATCGTAGAAAAAGGAGGGCTCAAATGAGGGATTTGGAAATTTCTTTGGAAGTGACTGACGACTTGATCAAGAAAAAGTTTGCCTGGTCTAGACAAAAGCTATGCCCTTTGGATCTGTACCCTGCTATCATGACTGAACAGAAAAACAACCCTCAAAAACCCACCCAGGAAGAATTTAAGCAAGCAAAACAGACAATTGGGGCTTTCCACTTCTTCCACCATGGAAAAGTTATCGTTCTTGACCAATCTGATCACCATGCTCTGGTTGCCGTCATTGAATTTGTGCCTTTGGATTGACTATCTGAGCAAGATAAGAAAGATATCAACTTTTTCACAACATTCCTTCACTGTTCAAAAAAATTTGTCAACCCGGTTGGTCCCTCAAGATCTTGGGGTGGAAAAATGTGGGCAATTGGTTGGCAAAAATTGACAAACCCTTTGGAGTTATTTGGACGTTATGTGAAGAAATCATCCATTAGATCTTCTCCTCAAGAGTACGCTGTCCTCAACTTGAAGGCCAACAAAGTATCCCAAATTTTAGGACAAATGTTTTGTAATTTGGCCAAACTTGCCTTTGAATCAAACTGTGATACCATGAAGGACAGCAACATCCCCTCTTTCTCTTCATTGGAATTTGGTTCCAAGCCTACACCTTTTGATTTCTCCCCACACCTCACTTTCACCTTGGATTCTTTTTACAATTCTCCTCATATTGACAAAGGCGACATCTCTGGCTATTCCTTTTTACTTGTGGTCCCAACCAAAAAATTGAATGGTTGACTTATTGAAGATATGGATGAATATCAAGTTTCAGACGGTCAATTTGTTTTTCCAGACCTTGGCTTTGGAATTGATTTCAAGCAAAAAGGTATAGTCAAAATGGTTTGGGCGGCTAACAAGTACAAGCACTGTACCTTTCCAGCTGTGGACACAGCAACCCATACCAGAATGGCCATGTCACTCAAAATTAATAAAAAAACTCAGAGCACTTGTAGGGACATGAAAAACGGCCAAATTTACTCTAGAGAAAAAAATATCAATAAAAACAAAAAAGATTTGTATATTGGTGGGGTTAAGAATGCTCTCAAACGTTGTTGTAGTAAAAAATAATTTGTTTTTCTTTCATCCATGCAAATATATTTACAAGCCCAGCATTTGAGTAATCTGCTGTATTTCTTCTACCAATCTACCACTGCCAATGCAAGCCAAAGCTACTGATACCTTATCCTTTTTTTCGTTTGCCCGTTGTTCCCTCTCCTTTTCCAGTTGCACTTGCTGCCGATCCTTCTCCTTTTCCTCTTTTTGAAACTCTAGCTCAGCTTGTTTCAACCTCCACTCAGCATCCAATTTTTGTTGATTAGCCAAAATTTTGGCTTGCTGCTTTTGACCATCCATGGCCAGTTGGCAATCCCACTTTTGCTTTTCAAACTGAAGTTTATCTGATTCAATTTGTGATTTCACTGTTTTTTGGAGGGGAATGGCAATGAGCATGATTTTGAAAGCAAGGATATTGAATCAATCAACTTACATGAATCTTGCTTCTCCATGATTTCTTCAAAGCCCGAAAAACTGGAAGTGTTTCTCCTCTTTTGATGACTTTTGGGGTTGACATTGATGGAATTGGAGGCCTTTTGCTTACCCTTGGCAGAGGAGGTTTGAGTCTGAAAGTCCTCACTAGTATTTGAAGGTGATGTGGGAGGCCCCATTGGCTTGAGTTTTTTGCCAATCAAAAATGGATGAGCCTGTTTTTTTACAATGTAAATCAGTCAGGAGCAACCAGACAGAATCAAAAACAATTTAGTTCCTTACTTGAGCAGATGTTGATGGCAACGGTGATCCAGGAATAAAATCCTCCTCATTGGGCAAGTTCTCCAGTTGTTCTGCCCCAGGAAGAGAGCAATCAAAAGAAGGAAGTGAGGGGTCCAAGGTCGGGATTGACTGATCAATCAATACAAAAGTAGAAGTGATTGGAGCCGATTGTGTTTGAATATCCTCCTTGTCATCAGATGGGGGCCACTCCAAGGCCAAGGTTTCATCAAGGTCCCCGTTGGTAGGCTGAGCATCCCCAGCCAAGTCCTTGGCATCAACAGAATTGGATTGTTGGGCATCGAAAGCAGCTAGGGGGTTGATGTTGGCCTTCTTTCCAAAGATTTCATCCATTTGAATATAAAAAGGACAAATGGAGTCCAACTTATCAACCACCAAGTTGATTCCTTTGGCTTTGTCCAAGTCGGTGATACCAAAGCCAGTGGAGATAGACATGGAGTGGGCCTTTTTGTACTTGGCTCAATAGTTTTTGAACCGCTCCCTCATCTGTTTGGATGACAGATCCAGCATACCTTTTGTTTTGTTCTTGAGTTCATTGGCCATCAGGAGATAACCATTGACCTTAGAGGATTGAGGTCGGCCAACACGTGTTTTGTTGTTGGATCCAAAGCAGGCATCGTAGTTGGAGGGAATTTTCAGCCAGTTTACCAGGATGATGTGATCAGCTCTCTTGAGCTGACTTGAGCCCTTGGAAGCTGATGGGGGAGGATTGTTTGTTGTGGAGTTCCTTGGAAATGTTCTCTTGGGTGTGTTGGACTTGTGGGGGGAGGTTTGCTGAGGGGCCATTTGAAAGAGTTTGGGCTACGCAAGTGATGAGAGCAATAAAGTGATGAGAGTGGTGAAGGTTTGAGAGCGATAAAGTGGATGAGAGTGATCAAGTGATGAGAGCAGTTAAGTGATGAGAGTGATGAAGTTTTGAGAGCAATGAAGTGGATGAGAGTGATCAAGTGATGAGAGCGATAAAGTGATGAGAGTGGTCAATCAATTTTATGATGAGGGTGGGGGTAAAAAATTTTCTGATGAGGTTGGAGGTAGAAGGAGGTGGGAAGACAGGGGTGTATGACGCGGAAAGGTGGTGGAAGCATTTAAATACTTTATTTGAAAAAAACCACTTATTTCAGGTTAACTTTGACACGTCTCATCTGAAATAAGTGGGTTTTTTTTATTTTTAATGGCGGGTTTGAAATGGCGGATTTGGGTTGAAACCCGCCATTAAAAAATGCCGGGTTTGGTTAACTTTGATACCCCCTAATATGTCTTTATGTACTTATGTATGAACAATTGGTAGACAAAAATAATGGAACTGATTGACCTATAACAGTGAATATATTTTCAGGCATGTGTTTCAAGCTGAATCCATTTTTCAAAAAAGGGCATGTATTTACTTTTATTCATGAGATTATTTTAGTATCTGTACTTGACTTTCAACACAATTGTAATTTTGAAAGATATCAAATTAGAAATTAAAAAAGAAATTTTCAAAAGCACAAAACACTCAAGAAACATGCTGGAGG
This sequence comes from Puccinia polysora, assembly GCA_025617555.3. NCBI lineage: Eukaryota > Fungi > Basidiomycota > Pucciniomycetes > Pucciniales > Pucciniaceae > Puccinia > Puccinia polysora. The sequence goes on from CM062614.1 coordinate 2,425,669, forward strand.
GAAAAAAAAGTGAGAAAATTCTATACCATCAATATTTTTCCGTTGTTGTAAGGCTTTGAGTAAGGATCAAAAAGAATGATTTTCATGACAGAAACTTTGATATTGAGAGTTTCTACAATAAATTAAAGACAAATTCAATTGATGTTAATTTTTCATTGACTTGGTAAGATGTTGATGATGTTTTTGAGTAAGGTAGGTTGGAAGTCATGGAAACCCTTAATGAATGACTGTTGAAGCTCTTTAAGCATCTGATGTTCATATTGTTCAAGTATTCCGCTCTTTGTCAGCAATGAGGGGCCTTGAGATGCTTGAGGTTATATTTGTTGGACCCTGGTGGTCCCATGCTACTTGGCTGCAACCCTGTCACCCACAGGTTGAAACTGACATGGAGCAGGGTACTTATACCTGCTCTGTGTCCCATGGGAATATGAACTTGCTGATGTCTCATACCAATTCCTAAAAGGTTATGAGCCTGCATTTAACAGCTATGCTGAAGATCAAACCCTTTTTTTGACTCCCATATCCCAAAATCCATTTCTTTCCTCATTCCAAAGAGTGTTCTGGAGCCCTTTTCCTTTCCCATCACCTTTCTATTTGTGATGAATGCAATGTTGGCCAATGGTTGTGCAGCTGTCAGCCAGTTCTTTGCCTTCCTTAGCAACCTTGAGATCTTTCTTAAACTTAGAAAACCTCATCTTTCACCCTCTTTTCATTGTGCTCAACCACAATCCAATCAATGTACCCCTGGTTGCTCTGAATATGCCCCTTGATCTTGTTGACATGGACCAACTGCTTGCTCCATGGATTGGAGGAATTGATATTCCAAGACACATGCTAGTACAAGGCTGCAAAGGACCAGCGCAAGTGTTACTGGTCATGCTCCAGTTCAGATCAATTGAATGGTCAATCAGATGACCCATGGTTGTGAGCTTGCACCAGCGGATGGGTTTGAGCCAACTAAGGATTGTGAGTCAGACTGCCTTGGGGATGAGGAAGACCAATTGTCTTCTGTTGATTTAATCATGGACAACAACACAAGCAAGCCACCAGACAACCCTTGCCATGAAGATATTGCTCTGCCAGATGATCAGATTCAACAAAATTCAAAATCTCTCCAACAATCCCCCTACTCTGATGAGAATCAGCTGCAGCCCCTCTGACAACCATCCATTTACTTGGAAAAAAAGCAAGAGCCACATACCCCCAGAAAGCCATACCTCTACTTGGATTAAGAGCAAGAGCCACAGCCCCCCAGACAGCCATACCTCTACTTGGATGAAAAGCAAGAGCCACAGCTGTGCAGACATACATAACTCTACTTGGATGACAAGCAAGAGCCACCAAGAATCATGGTGGCAGCTACATTTATGATGATGGTGAAGATTGATATTGTTACTACTAGCTTTTTTCCTCCTCCCTTTTGTCTCTGCTCATCTTGTTCTGACTCTTTCTCCTTCTGCACCAATTTCCTTTGACCTCTGATCTCTCAGCTGTTTTAACTGTTATGGGTATATGGCCAATGGGGTGGGTTTTTACTTGATTTCTTCTCCCGTTACCATTATGGGGCCAATGGGGTGGGTTTGTTTTGTTCTTTTAGGAGTTCCAGTTTCTAGCCAAGGGGGTGGGTGTTGGAACCTGGTGGTTCCATGCTACTTGGCTGCAACCCTGTCACCCACAGGTTGACACTAACCTGGAGCAGGGTACTTATACCTGCTCTGGGTCCCATGGGAATATAACCTTACCAATGTCCCATACCAAGTCCTAACAATATTGGCCTGGGGTTTAATTGGAGTTAGGCTGATTTGCATGGTTTCAAATTGATTCCAACTGTTGCAATTCTATGGTGAGGAATACATTGGTGATTTGGATAGTCAGTGTAAATTGAATTTGGCTTTTAGACATGAAGGGTTTAAGATTTTGGATTACCTGAACCAACAGACTGAGGAAGAAAAATTGAATAAAAATTTCAACAAGATGACAAGTAATGAAAAGAGGGACATTTCTCACTCTGAAGGACAGCAGTTGGATCAAGCTCTTAAGTGAAAAGCAACAGCAAAGAATGGAAGTAAATATAAAAAAATCCAAGAATGTGGACATAAGTGAGTGATTTTTCTTTCTGGATTCAAACCAGAGGCAATCTCACATCTGAGAAAAGAAAGGAAAGAAAATCAATTGCGTTGCAAGTCAGTTGGAAGTGATCTTGGTCATGGGAAAATTGGTAGAATGGCAGATGATTGTGGTTGTAGATTTATCATAGATTGAGATTGGTGAGGTGAGCAGAAGCAGGGTGATGAGCAGAGTGAGGATAGGATGGAGGAAGTGGAAGATGGGAGAGGATGAGGATGAGTGATGGATGGATGAGAAGAGGTGGTGATCATGAATGGATGGAGGGAGCAAGGGAATGGGAACAAGCTAATATGTTGAGACAGGTAGGTGACACAACTGAATGAGTGGTACTGTGGAAGTGGGACCAGGAAAGAGTTGGACTGATCAACAATTTCCTTTCAACAACTGAAATTCCCTGTTTCTGTTCTAGTTTCAGCTCCTACTGGTATTCTGGGAGCAAGGATTTCATCTTTGGTTCTAGTTGAGAAATTCTTGATCAGGCTCACAGTAAACAATGGATTTTCTTTGGAGATTTCTTTACTTGAGATGAATTCAAAAGAGGTTTAGACAAAAGTATTCTTTTTAGTGAAGTTTCCCACAAAGGTAGGTCTCATTTTTCTATTGAAAGCCAAGTAATTCAAGCTTATGGGTGAAACTAGTAATTTATCTCAAATTTTGAATTCAATTTATCTTTGTGCTTTGTCCAATTTCTGTTGGTTTTATTAAAAAGCATGTTGGAATGATTTTGCTACATGCTTTATTAAAATTTCTATCATCCTCTTGGAACATAGGGAGGTAAAATTGACGGTGGCTAGGTTCCCCTTGATTTTTTCTTGGGTGAGTTAAGGTATCCACCCTCTCTCTAGAATATAAGGGGACTCCATGGTGATGTAGTTTTTGATACTGTTGTAAGCCATTTTCAATGCAGGTAAGAGAAAAAACCAGTCATGGAAGTCCCCTTCCAAGTTCTTGTATTCCAGCCCAAACAAGGGGATCTTCTGATAATATCCTCTAGGTTTTGGAAACTTCTTTCATCTGGTCCATCTTTTTAGTGGTGGTAATCAGTGGAAAAAGGCAGAGTGTTTTGTTGAAGTTCATGGTGACTTCTCCAGAACCCAGAGGTTAATTTTGGTTCTTTATCACTGAGAATTATTTTAGCTATACAAACATTAGCTCTGTTCTGATTTGAGAAGAGAAGGGCTAATTTCATGGAAGTATTTTTTTTTGTTTTGGTAAGAAATTAGACTTCTTGAAAAATCTGTCTACCATTACTAGCCCAGAGTCATAAGAGTAGGCTCTTGAAGGGGGGATTTCTTTTGGAAAATCCATGTAGATAATTTCTCATATATTATTTGGTTCAGAAATTTTGTGAAAGAGACCAAAACTTCTTCCAGTGGCTCTGTTGGATCTCTGGCAAGTTTCATAGATGGAGACATAATGGATAGTAATGTCTCTCTAATTTGAAACCAAAGCAGTATGATTTAATTTATCTAGGGTTTTTTCAGAAGATAGGTGTCCTGAAGGGCAGTTATCATGGAATTCTGCTAGTATGTGCCTGATGTGTTATTCTTTGGTCAGAAATATGAAATTAGAGTGTTTTTTTCTGTATCACACCAGGCCTTGCAATAGGGTAAACCTTCCTGATTTCTAGGGTTTCAGAATGGTACTAGGTAAAATTTGTGGATGAATTCAGATGAGGGAGAACTAAATTCCATGATTGATATTATTCCACTTTTATTTGGAATATAATTTTTCTTGATGGACTGAAAGATTGTTTTTTCCAGTTCACAAAATTTTTATACCCATGATGGGAGCTTCCAGTTCACACATATTTATTTTGATTATTAGGAATGTTTCATGGTATTCTGCTTCAGAAGCAGGTTTTCTAGGGTCATTGGGTAAAGAATTCCTATTGAGACTATAAGAATTCTGCCTTTTAGCACCAACTTCATGGAATATTTTGATTTGACCTCTGTGGTTCTTGATGGCTATTTTCCATCTCAAAATGTGCCTCATTTGATTCTAAATTTTCATTCAAGTAATTACAGAATTTCAGTCTGTGAAAAATGCACATTTATTTCATTCCAGGTAGTACTTGAGTTTCTCCAGGAAGCATAAAAGAGCTAGAAATTTTATTGGGCTGGCTCCTTATGTTTTCTCTGTAATCTTTCATTTTTATGGAGGATGATGCAGCTACTGTATCTACTATTTTGTCATTATCATCTATGAATTAGTGTAATACATCCCCTAAACCATTCATACTGGCATCTAAGTTTATTTTTGAGTTTGTCAATTAGTCTGGTTGGATTAACCCTGGTATTAAGGAAATAGGTCTCTTGAGCTCTTCAAAGTTCTTGAGTATCTCACAAGGAATATCAAACAGATTTTTTATGTTGCATTTACCATAGAGGGTTTTGGTAAGGATAAAAAATCCTGGCATTTACTGCCTGTAATAACTGCAGAAACTGATTAGAGAGAGCAACTCAGTTTGTCATGGGGGCATGAGCCTTTTCATGAATGCAGCTACTTTCTTCTGATCTGCTGCTAGGTTTAGGCCAGAAAATATATCCAATAAGGCTTTGAATTCTCCATACCCAAATTTGAATTTTTTCATAGACACTTTGAGTCCTAGAAAGGCTAATGTTTTAAGGAATGGCATTCATTTCTATATATTGATATCCCATGAGTAAGAATGTGCAATGATATTTTCAATTTGAACCATGATACACTCGTTTCCATGGAGGTTCCTAAAAAAGGGACCATCATTCTATGGAAGTGGGAGAGGGAATTCTTGATTCCAAAGTGCATCCTGAGATATTCATATATAACTAGCTGGATCATAATCCTCATGAATCTGCTGATATCAGGGCTAATAGTTATCTGGTGGAGAATCTTTATCATATCCATAGTTCTAATATATTTAGATTTTGATAAGCTATGTAGTTCATGATCAATCCTATTTATGGGAGAATAGTCAGACTGGGTGTAGTTGTTGAGCATCCTAAAATTTCCTACCATTCTATAATTTTCATAATTCCATTCTATTTTAAAAGGTGTCATTATGTCCAATTTTTCATTGTGTCAAGTTTTTCTTAGTACTTGAAGATCTATCAGATTTTGGAAGTGTTTTCCTGAAGCATATCTATATTTGGGATTGGAGGGGTATGCTGGTATCCTGAAATTTGGAGGGCAAGGAGGTTTGATGGTGAGTTTTAATACAATGAATTCCCCTTTATTTTGCCTATGGGGTTGTATTTAGTGCAAAAACACTTTTCTTCTCAAATAAAACCATCAAAATATCCCTTTTAAGTTCCTCACAAATTTGGGAATGCAGAGAAGCTTTAGAGAACCATTCCTGGTTGAATTACTTTAAGTGAGTTTTGAAGGTACGGGGGATTGGGATAGACTTTTTATGACATGTTTTAAAAATATTTTCCCAGTTGCCTCCTATTTTACAATATCTATCTTTTCTATGGAATATATCTATTTCATAAAGGAATAGATTTTTTTTCCTACTTTAAATTAATCACAAATTTTACTCAGGAGTACTACAAATTCTACTAAAATCCTGGCCAAATCCTTTAGTATGGGGGAGTAGAATTTGTAGTTAAATTACTCCAAGGGAATCCATCTTGGCGTTACTACTGCTGAATCTGGCAGCTGGGACTGGGAGTTTTTTTTTTCAGAGTAATGTGCACCATTTTTCTGGAATATTCATCTGAAAAAAGACCAGAAGTGTTGAGGTACAAGCCATAAGTGGAGCAGATGTTGCAAGAAATTTAGATCATACCAGTTTTTGGTGTATTTGCAAGTTATTGGCTTCTGAGATATGTTGTATCAAAATTTTGGGCTCCCTTTTTTGGAGCAAGTGGAACTCTCCATGTATTTTACTAATTTCTGTTGAAGTTTTGAGTCAAATGCTCTGATCAAGACTGCCTGGCCTATGGCCTTTTTCATGAATTTCTGGTCTCCTTGGGCTTGGGCTTTCTTGAAGGCTTCCCAGTGCAAGACATTCCCCTTCACCAATTCCTTGATCTTGGCTTCTTTTGCCAAGTATAACAACAGGAGAGGACAACTTTACACCAAAAACCCCTGGGATACATCCTGAATTTTAGGAGTTTTCTCCAACAAGTTGGTAGTTGTGTTGGGAGACATGGGATCTGGGCTTTTTCTTGGAACTTTAGCCATTGAGGATTTTAGTACCCATAGTTCCATGAATGTTGGGTGCCCTTCTGGTGCACCTTGTTAGAGTCAAAAATACATTGGACAGCCTTTCTTTCTCTTGCTCAGGTATTAATACTATTTTGCAGAATGAGGAGGAAGAATCTTGTGACGCCAAGAGGAGCGGATCAGGGAGTCAAAGGGGGTACTCCAGTTCAGTGTGAGGCAGAACGGATGATGAATTTCCCTTGTCAAGCTTCACACATAGATAGACTAAGTAAATTAGAGGCTGACAAGTGGTTGGAAAGGTGAATTTAAGAAATAAGTTAAATAAGCATATGTGTGACACATAAGATATCAAAATATAAAGAACATTGATAGACACTGATTACAGTATGGTTGCACTCAAGTTTTAGGCAACACAGATATCAGACTAAAATTCTAACAATCTCCAGGGGAAAATAAATTTCAAAATTCATGAAATTAATGGGATTTTTCATCATTAATTCACATTCTGATATTGGAAATTCAGTTTCAGCACACTGCTTCTCAGATTTGACTTCTTCTCCTTCTAAGACAGAAATCACCCTTCTTTTGGTTAGGGGGAAATTTCCTCTTATATTTCCAGGTTCTTTGCAATTAAAAAACATTCCTGGTACTCTATCTTTGGTTTCAGAGGATTTACCAGTCTCAGGTTGGGGTTGATGAGTAGGTGGGTCTCTTTGTTTGGGAAAAAACTGTTTTATTTTCTGGATGTGCTTCTTTCCCATTCCATTTGTTTATCTGATTTCTTCCAAAAACTTAAAAGGGTTTTAGTTCACATTCTATATCCATACTGCATCTGACAGATTTTTTTGTATTTCCTGGGCATTGTTTAAGTAGATTTCCATTTTTTTCCTCAGATCAAGCATCAGGATATGTTGAGTCTCATCTCATCTTCTGGTAAAGACACAATTTGTGAGGTTTTCCTCTTGAAGTTTCAAAGAAGGAGGTTCCAAATGATTTCATAATCTTCCCCTTCTAAATCCTGGAACAAAATTTTTCTTTGATCAAGCTTTTCCAGGAATTCCAGGAGATGGAGCCAACTTTCTTGCTGTTACTGATAAGAAAATTTAGTCCCGCTCCCTAAAATTATCTGGGTAATATTACTACAGCTATTGCATCTGGTAATTCACAGGGGCTATATTATAATAAATTAATTTTATAAATCTGGTTTTCTTGTTTTCTACTTCTCCAGATAGTTTGGGCCATTCATATATATGGGGAAAGCAGTTTTAAGGCTTTCCCCATTTCTTGAGTAGGGCTTTTCCTGTAGGTTTAAATCATGAGTTTTCCATGTATGGGTAGAAAAAAAGTATTGGTGGCGTTTTTGAGATGCTTTTGATCCTTTGTGGTACTCCCAGAAGGGTTTGTCTGACTGAATTTTAGATCACTTAGATTATTTTCAATCAAGTTTATTTGGAGTTCTGATTTGGAACTAACTTGAATTATTTTCTTACTAATATTTTAAATAGATTTATCATTAATTTTGTTCATTTTTTGTTTGAGATGTTGAAGAGAAATTTTCGCATCTTCCTGGATGGTAGATAGAATTCTTTCCATGTGCTGAGGTTTTGATATATTCAATTCATCTATGGAATCCTTCACAGAGTTTATTTGGTACTTTGGAACAGAATTACAGATATTATGATGTATCAAGGAGTTAACATGATCCAGGTGAGTGTTGTGTGACTTGGAAGTAAACAGAGTCAGTTTACTTATCTGATAATAAATAAAAACCAGGATTTTATGCAGGATTTTGAATTTATGCCTAACATCATCAGAAAAAAAAAGAAAAAAAAGGTAAAGTCTCTCTTAAATGTACGCATTATTCCATTTCTGGGATATTGAAATGATATTTTCCCAAGATGTGGGAGGTTTGGGCTTCTGTTGCCAAGATGTTCTCTTCTTTAAGATGTTTTTATTCCCATTTAAATTACCCCTCTTTTGCCAAGGGTTCTATAATTTTACATACCCCTCCACCACCTTCCTTGTTATCAGTTTCTTTATTGTATGTATTTGGGTTGGTTTTGCTATAATTCCAGGCTTCCCCTGGGCCAGCCCCTTTACTCACAAGGTGGGCACCAAAAAATTTGTGACAGCCACCCCCCCCCCAGGACCCTGGGCTCAACTTACCAAGCATTATGTTCATGAAATGGTGGGCTGGGGGTGGTCAGGTACCCACCAGCCTGCTGTTCCTCCCCCTTGGTAATGGGGGGAGGGGGGGTGTCAGCCTCCTGGATTCAAAAGTCCTTGCTACCTTTTAGCTACCAGAGGTGATAGAATGAAGAATAGATATTTCATTCAATTAAATGCAGCAATAATCTGTAACTATATGGATAAAGAAAATGCAAGGAAAAGTGTTTTTGTTATTGGTGATTGATATTAATAGGGCCTATCAGAGTTAGAAAAACCGCCATTAAAAACCCACCATTTATTTTGACCAAACCCACCATTTTTGATGGCGGGTTTCTGAAATACACATACCCCCTAACTGGTGTATTTTAAAATGGCGGGTTTCATGAAATTGGCAGATTTCAAACATTAAACCCGCCATCAAACCCACCATTTATGCATCATCATCCATCCACCATCCATCAAATCCAAAAAAACCATCCATGTCAGCAAATCCATACCAATCCCATCTCCATCACATCACACACATCTCATCTCCATTGCTTCACATCTCCATTGCTTCACATCTCTATTGCTTCACATCTCTATTGCTTCACATCTCCATCTTCACAAAAATCCCATCATCATCTCATCAAACCACATCAAATTAACATCTTTCTCAACATGACCCATCAAACTTCCTGGCAGCAAGTTTAAAATGCAAAAAAGCTGACTGAACTTTTGTTAGTTTTTGACTGCCATTCAGAATCCAATTTGGAATCAACTTGGTTGGCTTTGAATGCTCTATTACAAAAGTGATACATGGTTCAAAAAGGCAAACTCTCCACAAAACTATGTATCAAAGCCAAAAGCTTCATCTCCTCCCTGACTTAAGCTTCCAGCAACTGTTCCAAACTCTATTGCCTTCATTCATAAAACCTTTGGAGATGATTGAATACCACCACATCTTCCAGAACAATTCTTGGAATCCTCAACACAATCCAGATATCCAAATGGCTGTTGCTCTTTGTAGATTGGGATCAAATGGAAACAGGGCAGCAATTCATCAATTAGAAAATCTATTCTCAGTTGGTTATGGAACCATTGACTCATACACCAAAAGAGTCATGATTTCTATCCTATCTTTCCATTGCTAAGTCCTTTCTTGGACAACCAAAGAAGAATGCAAGGAGATATCTCCAGCAATGGAGACTGAAGGCTTTCCTGGTTGCATTGATTTTTTTGATGGAACCACCATCCCCTTGATTCAAAAACCCAAGCTAGATGGCAACCGCTATTTTGATTGGAAAAAAATGAAATGCATTCATTTCCTTTCCAAAGCCTCTGATAATACACTGACCAAATTTTTTTTTATTGGTTTGTATAGATACTCTGTGGCACTACAACTTGTTTGTGATAACCACAAGAAGTTCATATCCCTCCATGCTGGCCTTCCGGGTTCTTGTCATGATTCATGTGTTTTCAATTGGATGCAGATTTCCCAACAACCAGAGAACCACTTTCACCAAGATCAATACCTTCTGGCTGATTCAGCTAATGCTAGTGGGAAATAAGTGGTTCCAGAATACTGGAGTGTTTTTTCCAACAATCAAGGGAAAACCAATTTCAAATATCATCTTGCCCAATCACAAGTTTGGATTGAGCATGCAATAGGAGTCCTGAAAGGAAGATGGGCTAGCTGAAGGGAAATTCAAAAGCAGCTTCAAAACCCCAAAGACAAAAAGTTTCTCATAAACTGGATTATCACTTGTGCAATCCTTCACAATCTTTTGGCTGACATCAATGATGAATGGGACAAAATATTTGAAGATGATATTCCTGATCCGCCTCAAGTAATCCCTGTCTCATCTTGTCCCTCATCTTCTTCTATGAGATAACACATTCTTCCTCTCACCCTTGCTCAATTTGATGAGTAATTTTAGATTTTGAATTAGGTAAAAAATCCCTTCACCAAATTTTTTTGGTTTTGGTTGTTCACCCAAGATTCCTAGGCTGAGTTGGTTTTTTTTTCTTTTTTTTTCCCATTTGGTGGGGTGGACTTAGGCAAAATAGACTCAAAAATTCCAAAACCCCCACCTCACCCCACCAAACCACTGGTCAAACCACCCACCTCACCCCACCAAACCACCGGTCAAACCACCCACCTCAACCCACCAAACCACCGGTCAAACCACCCACCTCACCCCACCAAACCACCGGTCAAACCACCCACCTCACCCCACCAAACCACCAGTCAAACCACCCACCTCACCCAACCAAACCACCGGGAAGTCCAATCCTTCCTTGACCTCACCAACCACCTCCACCTCTTCCATCACCTCCACCTCACCCATCACCTCCACCTTACCCATCACCTCCACCTCACCCACCGCGTCCTCTCCTCCTTTGGTTGGAACCCCTGGTAAGCTTCCCCCCTCCTCCTCATCCTCCCCATCATCCAATGCTCATCCTTTGATTCATCCATGTCCATCCCCCTTCAGGCCCCCCCACCCTGGGTTGATTCCCCAGGTAAGCTCCCCCCTCCCTCCTCCTCATTCCCCTTTTCCCTCCCTCTCACCCCCTCTCACTACCTCCCACTGACTCACCAACACCCCCCTCTCCCCCCTCCTATCTTGCTTGGCTCACTGGCCCCACCCCCCCTGGCTCCAGCCCACCAACCCCCTCCTTGCTCCCATCTGCCCACCCCCTCCTTACTCTTGTCCCTTTGCTTTCCACCTCACCCTCTCCCCTTGGCTCCTCCTTGCTTGGATTGCCGCGCCCCCTCCCTCCTCCTTGCTTGGCTTGCCTCCCACCCCCCTTGGCTTGCTGCCCCCCCTCTCTCAGCCTCACTTGGCTTACCCCGCCCCCTCCCTCCTACTTGCTTGGCCTGCCTCCCACCCCCCTTGGCTTGCTGCCCCCCCTCTCTCCACCTCACTTGGCTTACCAGCCCCCCCTCACTCTGCCTCACTTGGCTTGCTGCCCCCTCGCCCACTTGGATTACCGCCTGCTCCTCCCTTGCTCAGCTTGCCGCCTGCTCCTCCCTTGCTCGGCTTGCAACCCGCTCCTCGCTTGCTTGGCTTGCCGCCCGCTCCTTGCTCGCTTGGCTTTCCGCCCTCTCCTTGATCTCTTGGCTTGCCGCCCTCTCCTTCCTCGCTTGGCTTGCCGCCCGCTCCTTGCTTGCTTGGCTTGCCGCCCGCTGTGGTGCCCCATCCTGGACACCCTGGCCGCCTTAAGACCTCAACCCATAAACTGTTGCGCAAACGTACCGTCCAGCATCAAAAAAAAAACCAACTTATCCTCAGGCTCATCCAAACCATCATCATTGCGCGTCACGCGTCGCGCGTCCTTCATCCGCGTTGCTCTTCATCTCTGCCATCGTCATTGCGCTTCCTCATATTTGTTGTTGCGCGTCCTCATCTTTGTTGTCGCGCGGCGCTCATCCTCATTTCTACCGTTGCCCGGTGCTCATCCATGGTTTACCAAAACCATCCCGACTGCACCCCCAAGCATTTGTCAAATCCTTGGATCCGTCAAATCTCCCATCTCACTCAATCTATCAGTCGTGAATCTCAAGCCGGTCAGGATTTACTCAACCGTCTCAAGCCAATCTCCTATCCGCTCATCCGCGCTTCCACAAACTTCATCCGTTACCATTCCTGGGGCTCTCTCACCCACTTCCGCCTTCGGACAAGGGGTGAAGAGTGTCAACTACCGCCCGCGGACATCCGCGGCGGTTTGGTTCATTTCCCTTTCCCATCCCATCCGCCTTTGGACAAGGGGTGGGTGATTCCGGTATTGTTGCGTGCGCCCATCCACAGACGGACGCAAGTGACCACATGATTTCCTTTCCTTTTCCGCTCTATTTGTAGAATCCGTTGTACATAGTCTAACAGGGCCTCCTGCCCATACAAGGAGGGGCTCTCCCCTGCCTTTTGGATCCATCATTGGAGCATGGAATCATCCAGCATGAAATCAGCACACCTTTGATTCTTGAGCTCCCATACTCAAACGCTTGATCCTTGATCCTTATCACCAACCAATAGCCTTGCTGGTTGAAGAAAAATTCTTTCTGTTGGAATTTTTGAGTGTGTTATACCACTCCTTGATCCCTTTCTCTGACCATACTGGTCCTGATCCCTGATCACCTTTCTGGAGCCAATCACGATTGATTTAAGAGGTATTATTAAGCTTAAGATCTGGAGTGTTATAACTCCCCTTAGCTTCTTTGGAGTTGCATTCTGCCAGCCTACTCTTGAGTACCTTGAGAAGTGTTGAGGTTATCCTTGCTTCAAATCAGTTACTGTTTGCTTTAGAGCTTCTTAAACATTGTTCTTTGTCCTGTACAGCCACCCACAGTTATCTGGTACCCTTCAAGCGCTTGATTGCGGAGAGTTGGGCAGGTTCATTGAGAACCTGGAGGTTGCTTGGGTTTGAGTTGATCATCCCCAATCTTCTGCTGACAACCAGAGTTATTAGCGTGTGGGCGTTGTTTACATACAACAGCTTTTGTTCTTTGAACTCTAAGGGGACTTAAACTTCTTTTGTTCAAGTTTTTCCCTGAATAATCTTGTCTCAGATAGTGCTGTTCCATCGCTACCAAACTGTTATCATCTTTATCCTCTACTCCTTGATTCCTCATTTACCAGGTTCTGGACCTTGATCTTGGTTACATTTAAATATTTTTGTAACACTCAGGAGGGCAGCCTAAACAGCACCTTTCCCCTCCACAGAACTGCCACGGCCTAGCACCGTTTGGAGTCTTACACCGCTCCTTGCTCGCTTGGCTCGCCGCCCGCTCCTTGCTTGCTTAGCTTGCCTCCCACTACTTGCTTTCTTGGCTTGCTGCCTGCTCCTTGCTTGCTTGGCTTGCTGCCCGCTCCTTGCTTTCTTGGCTTGCCACCCGCTCCTTGCTCGCTTGGCTTGCCGCCCGCTCCTTGCTTGCTTGGCTTGCCGCCCGCTCCTTGCTTGCTTGGCTTGCCGCCCGCTCCTTGCTTGCTTGGCTCGCCGCCCGCTCCTTGCTTGCTTGGCTTGCCGCCCGCTCCTTGCTTGCTTGGCTTGCCACCCGCTCCTTGCTTGCTTGGCTTGCCGCGCGCTCCTTGCTTGCTTGGCTTGCCGCCCGCTCCTTGCTTGCTTGACTTGCCACATGCTCCTCCCTTGCTTGGCTTGCCGCCCGCTGCTCCCTTGCTCAGCTTACCTGCCGCCCGCTCCTCCCTTCCTTGGCTTGCCTTCCGCCCCTCCCTTTCTTGGATTTCTGCCCACTCCTCCCTTGCTTGGATTGCAGCCAGCTCCTCCCTTGCTTGGCTTGCAGCCGGCTCCTACCTTGCTTGGCTTGCCGCCCGCTCCTCCATTGCTTGGCTTGCTGCCCACCCCTCCCTTGCTTGGCTTGCCACCCGCTCCTCCCTTGCTTGGCTTGCCGCCCGCTCCTCCCTTACTTGGCTTGCCGCCCACTCCTCCCTTGCTTGGCTTGCCACCTGCTCCTCCATTGCTTGGCTTGCCACCTGCTCCTCCCTTGCTTGGCTTGCCGCCTGCTCCTCCCTGGCTTGGCTTGCCACCTGCTCCTCCCTTGCTTGGCTTGCCACCCACTCCCTCCACGCTTGGCTTGCCGCCCACTCCCTCCACGCTTGGCTTGCCGCCCCCTCCTCCCTTGCTTGGCTTGACGCGGGCTCCTCCCTTGCTTGGCTTGCAGCCAGCTCCTCCCTTGCTTGGCTTGCAGATGGCTCCTCCCTTGCTTGGCTTGCAGCCGGCTCCTCCCTTGCTTGGCTTGCAGCCAGCTCCTCCCTTTCTTGGCTTGCAGCCGGCTCCTCCCTTGCTTGGCTTGCAGCCGGCTCCTCCCTTGCTTGGCTTGCAGCCGGCTCCTCCCTTGCTTGGCTTGCCGCCTGCTCCTCCATTGCTTGGCTTGCCACCCACTCCTCCCTTGCTTGGCTTGCCGCCTGCTCCTCCCTTGCTTGGCTTGCCACCCGCTCCTCCATTGCTTGGTTTGCCGCCCGCTCCTCCCTTGCTTGGCTTGCCCCCCGCTCCTCCCTTGCTTGGTTTGCCGCCCGCTCTTCCCTTGCTTGGCTTGCCCCCCGCTCCTCCCTTGCTTGGCTTGACGCCGGCTCCTCCCTTGCTTGGCTTGCAGCCAGCTCCTCCCTTGCTTGGCTTGCAGCTGGCTCCTCCCTTGCTTGGCTTGCCACCTGCTCCTCCCTTGCTTGGCTTGCTGCCTGATCCTCCCTTGCTTGGCTTTCCGCTTGCTCCTCCCTTGCTTGGCTTGCCACCCGCTCCTCCCTTGCTTGCCTTGCCGCCCAATCCCTCCACGCTTGGCTTGCTGCCCCCTCCTCCCTTGCTTGGCTTGCCGCGGGCTCCTCCCTTGCTTGGCTTGCCGCGGGCTCCTCCCTTGCTTGGCTTGCAGCCAGCTCCTCCCTTGCTTGGCTTGCAGCCGTCTCCTCCCTTGCTTGGCTTGCCACCCCCTCCTCACTTGCTTGGCTTTCCGCCCACTCCTCCTTGCACTTGGCCTTGCCGCCCCCCCCTTGCTCCGCCCTTGGCTTGCCAGACCTGCCCCCCCTCCCAGAGGAGCTTGCGCCCCCCCCCCCCTCACTCTCCCTTGGCTTTCTGGCCCTTCCCCCCTCTTAATCCCCCACAAGCCACCCCCCTCCCTTGCCTTGCCACTGGGGACCATCCCCCCTGGCCTACCTAACCCAGCCCAAAGCCCAACCCCAGGCCCGGCACAAAGCCCAGCCCACTTTGCTCACACCCTTGTAATTTTTTTTTCTTTTGGTAATGAGCCCGGCCCAATTAGCTCATTCCCACACCCAGTAATTTTTAATTTTGTTTTTTTTTTCATTTTTACTTTTTTTGCGATCACTTGACTGACATGGCTTTTTTTTTTTTTTCTTTTATAACCCTTCTTTGACCCCTTTTCTTCAATTCCATCCCTTCTCCCACCACACTCACAATGTTAAACTCCAAATTGAATACCTTCTTGATCCTCACCCCAAGTGGAGAATTTGACTGGGAGGGAACAAGATGGAAGGAGATGAGGTGAAAAACATAAAGAGAGGTGGCAAGCAGAGGGCTTTGAAGCAAAAAAGGGATCAAATGAGGGCATCAGAAATCTCTTTTGAACTTTCAGAGGGGGGCATCCATGAAAAGGTTGTATGGTAAGGATTTAAACTAAAACCTTTGGATCTGTATCCTGCCATCACTTCCAAAAAGAAAAAGAACAATTGAAAACCCTCACCCACTGAGTTGCAACATGCCAAGCAGACAATCAAGCAATTCCATTTCTTCAGCCACGGAAAATTAATTGTTCTCAATAAATCTGATCACAATGGTATTGTTGCAATAATTGAATTTTTCCCATTACAGAAACTTTCTGACAAATACAAGAAGGACATGAAATTTGTGACAACTTTCCTTCACCAGTCAACAAAACTTTTCAACAATTATGGTCCCTCAAGATCTTGGGGTGGAAAAATGTGGGAAATTGGATGGAAAAAATTGATGGACCCCTTTGAGTTACTTGGACGCTATGTGAAGAAATTGTCTATTCAATCTTCCCCTCAAGAGTATGCTTTTCTCAATCTTAAGGCAGACAAAGTCTCTCAAATTTTAGGAAAAATGTTTTGAAATTTGGCCAGAATTCACTTTGAATCAAACAGTGAAATAATGAAGCACAACTGCATCCCCTCCTTCTCATCACTCAAATCTGGTTCTTGGCCTACTCTCTTTGACTGCTCTCTGCATGTCACTTTCACATCCGACTCTTCTTACAACTCACCTCACATTGACAAAGGTGAAATCTCCAAGTATTCCTTTTTACTTCAAGTTCCAACCAAGAAATCAAATGGACAGCTTATTGAAACTACGGATGAATATGAAGTATCAGACGGCCAATTTTTTTTCCTGAAATTTTCTTTGGAATTGATTTCAAGCAAAAAGCTATAGTGAAAATGTTTGGTCAGCCAATAAGTACAAGCACTGTAATTTTCCTGCTGTGGAGACTGCCACTCATACAAGAATGGAAATGTCAATGCAAATCAAAAAAAAACTCAAAACCCTTGCAGGGACTTGGGGAGTGGGAAAATATACTCCAGGAAAAAATATAAATAAAAAGAAAAAATATTTTTGCATTGGTGGGGTTAAAAATAGTCTTAAGCATTTTTGTAATCAAAAATGATTTTTATTCTTTTTAAGTCTTTCATCAAAGCAAATATATTTACAATCCCAGCATTTGAGTAATCTGATTTAATTCATCTACTGTTCTACTGCTGCCAATGTATGCTTCAGCCATTGACCACTTATCCTTTTTTCTATTGTCAGTCCTTCCCTCTGAATTTCCAGTTTTGCTTGCTGTTGATACTTCTCTTTTTCCTCTTTTTGAAATTCTAGCTCAGCCTGTTCCAACTCCCACTTGGAATCCCATTTTTGTTGATGAGCCAAACTCTTGGCTTTCTGCTTTTGCAAATTGATAGCCAGTTGACTCTCCCACTTCTCCTTTTCAAACTGAAATTTTTCAGATTCAATTTGCAATTTCACTGTTTTTCAGAGGGGAATAGGAATGAGCTTGATTTTGAAAGCAAGGAGAATCCAATGGGCCTTCTTGAATCTTTCTTCTCCATGATCTCCTCAAAGCCCAAAAAATTTGAAGTATTTCTCCTCTTTTGAATGCTATTGGGGTTGATGTTGATGGAATTGGAGGCCTTTTGCTTTCCCTTTGCAGAGGAGGTTTGTGTGGGAACATAACTAATCTCATATGAAGGGGATGTGGGAGGCCCCATTGGCTTGAGTTTTTGGCCATTCAGGAATGGATGAGCCTGTTTCTTTCAAATCTAAATCAGTCAGGATTAACCAGAAAAAAGAGAAAAGAACTTGGTTCATTACTTGAGCAGATTTTGATGGCAATGGTGATAAGGGAATGAAATCCTCCTCATTGGCAAAATTCTCCCGTTCTTCCACCCCAGGAAGTGAGCAATAAAAAGAAGTGAGTGAGGGGTCCAAGTTTGGGTTTGAATCATTAATCAATGCGGAAGTAGACGTGATTGGAGCTGATTGTGTTTGAATTTCCTCCTTGGCATTGGATGGGGGCCACTCAAAGGCAAAGTTTTCATCAAGGCCCTCATTGATAGGCTGAGCTTCCCCAGCCAAGTCCTTGGCATCAACTGAATCAGATTGTTGAGCGTCAAAAGCAGCTAGAGGGGTTATTTTGGCCTTCTTTCCAATGATTTCATCCATTTGAATATAAAAAGGAAAAATGGAGTCCAAATTATCAACCACCAAGTTGATTCCCTGGGCTTTTTCTGAGTTGGTGATACCAAATCCAGTGGAGATTGACATGGAGTGGGCCTTTTTGTACTTGGCTTGATAATTCTTGAATTGCTCCCTCATCTGTTTGGATGGCATATCCAGCCTACCTTTTGTTTTATTGTTGAGTTCATTGGCCATCAGGAGATAACCATTTACCTTAGAGGATAGAGGTTGGCCAAAGCATCTTTCATTGTTGGATCCAAAGCAAGAATCATAGTTGGACAGAATTTGAAGCCAGTTTACCAGGATGATGTGATCAGCTCTCTTGAGCTGACTTGAGCCTTTGGAAGCTGATGGGGGAGGATTTTTGGATGTTGAGTTCCTGGGGGATGTTTGCTTTGGTCCATTGCATTTTTTAGTGGACTTGCGGAGGGGGGGGGGGGGGGTTCCTGAGTGTCCATTATGAGAGTGATGAAGCAAATAGGATAGAAAGAGGTGAGAGTGATGAAGTGAGAAGAGCAATAAATCAATGAGATTTAGGATGTGATGAAAGCAATAAAGAAATGAGGGTGAGGGAGTGATGAGGATAGTGATGCAATGAGAGTTAGCTGGATGTGATCAAAGTGATAAAGGGATCAGAGGGATGAAGTGATGAGGATAGTGATGCAATGAGATTTAGCTGGATGTGATGAAAGCAATAAAGTGATGAGAGTGACAAAGTGATGCGGATAGTGATGAAGATATGAAGAGTGATGAATCAAATTTTGTTCCAATGAGGTTGGTGGTAGAATTTTTCTGAGGTTGGAGGTGGAAGACCAGGGGTGTATAGAGTGGAAAGGTGGTGGAAGCCTTTATATAATTCACTTGAAAAAACCCACTCATTTCCAGGTAACTCTGGCACATCCAATGTGAAATAAGTGGGGTTTTTTTGATTTTTAATTGCGGGTTTGAAATGGCAGATTTGGTTTGAAAACTGCCAT
The DNA here is from genome assembly GCA_025617555.3 of Puccinia polysora. Taxonomy (NCBI): domain Eukaryota; kingdom Fungi; phylum Basidiomycota; class Pucciniomycetes; order Pucciniales; family Pucciniaceae; genus Puccinia; species Puccinia polysora. The sequence continues at coordinate 2,444,292 of CM062614.1, forward strand.
TAAAAAATGCTGGGTTTTCTTAACTCTGATACACCCTAATAAATAAATTAATAAATAAGTAAAAAAAGGGGCCAAACTAGTAGACTGGGGATCTTTAACAATTCTTCTTCAGAAGATTAAATTGGTAGCCTGTATACCTGGTTAATTCAGAAACTTTCATAATATTCAAAGGAATTGATTCCCAAAAATAATGTGTGGATATAAATGGTGGAGTGGCAGAGCATTGCAGAAAAAAATCCATGGCAGAGAGGAGATAAATAACTTAATGTTTTAGTTTTATCTTCCTTAGTTACCTGAAATAACCTTTACTGGTTATTCCTGAATCCATCCTGGGGTTAGATGACTTTTAGCAGCATAAACTCATTTTAAAAGGTTTTTGGGACAGGGTGAAATTATCAGAACAAGGCCATAAATCACTTACTTATCTCTTACTAGAGTATTGCCACTAAATTTGAGGACTGGTTGGTATTTAAATTTTTTAAATGATTTTAATTAAGTGGGAAATCCGGGGAATGGATCAAAATAATTGTCCTTTAATCAAATTGGAAATCTATGGAATGGATTAAACAAATTGGCTGTAGTTTATTGCCACCAAACTTGGGGAATGGATTGAATAAAAACAAAAGGTTTGAAAAAATGAAATGCTCTTTAAATATGGGAAATCTGGAGAATATATTAAAAAAATAAAGAAATGGACCATTCCTCAAGTATTTGAACAGATAAGCAATTAAACCAAATCATATATACCATGGAAATCACAGCATTTAATTCCAGTGATTGATGGCATTCCAAAAAAAAACCTTCCAATAAAAATGTTGCCAGTTTCAAATGAAATCTTTTTTCCAGGTTGAAACTGTGTACTTTGTAAAATTTCTGGATCTACACCTTGAAAATTCAAACTGTAACTACCCATAGGAGGACACTGGATCTTTAATATAAAGACCAAAATTTGAAATTGTATTGCCTTGTGATTTGTGATTTTTCAATGAGAATTCCCAAATTATTTGGAACTAGTTTAAAATAATTTTGAAAGGCTGAAAATATTCATCTGGGTCAGAAATCAAGGTTACCTGTGGAATTTCCATCACTCTTCCTAAGGAATCCACCAACTATAGCTATCTTGGAAAATATCACCTCTTTTGCCAATCTGACCACAATCAATCAAGTTCCATTTCAAAGACCAACTTTGTTATTTTTGAAACATAGAATAACACAATCAATTAGGAAACTGGTACCAAGGTAGTGGTTTTGTAATTTTGGGAAGACAATATTGATTAATCTTTCTTGAGGACAATATTCCTTATTTTAATGGAAAATTGTGTGCTCAGGGAGAATCATTCTATTTGAAAATTTTATAAAATTGAGACAATCACCAAAAGAAATTGAAGAATTTTGAAAATAAGGATGACCTGCCACACACAAATGTGAAGGAAGGTTCAAAATTTGAAAATATCACCAGCATGCAGAATTTATCAAATTTGAATTAACTACTTGAGGATGTGTCACATTTTGAAAAACAGGAAAACATTTCCTAAATATATAATAATCCTTTTAGGATTGCTTTGATATTTTTGAAACATATTTTTGATCTCCAAGGGAATTCAAAAGATGAGATGAGTTTTTCTTCCACTTGGTAGATTCATGGCTGCTATTCAATTTCCAGCACATACAAAAATGGTTTTCAGGACACACCAGGCCATGAATGAATAATGAAGAAGGTTGAGATTTATTGTATGCATGAATTCATATGCTTCTGTTGACTATTAAAAGCACATATTTTTTGAAAATCTGGTTCATTTATAGCAGGATTTTTTTCTTCAGAAAAGACCCGGTCCCTGATGCATCTTTTAACCTCCATTGTTTGATTTATTTTTGGAAAAAATGTGAAATATTATTCAATTGGCTTCTTGAATTTTTTTTTTAAAATGAAGATCAACCTCATGTAATCCCATGATCAAATCTGGCTCTCTGAAAGTTGGATAAGCAATTATATTTACTTTATGTAGGTTATCAAATGCAGTATCACCAACAGAATTATTCAAAACAACCCTAAGAAGCCACCTTTCTAAATCTGAAGGACAAAAATTGTAAATTCTCCCAATTAAACAACCAACCTGACAGTGCCTTTATTATATTCTGAGTGAATGGAATGTGAAGTATTTTGAAAATTCAGAATATTTCATTATCCTTGAAAAATGGTTAATTGGATTATTTTGAAAAATTATGTGAGCATAATTGTTCCTTGGATTAATCTTTGGAGAACTTCATCCAGGGCTTCACCTGAATCAAAGAAACCTGTTGATGGTCAGGAAGATGAATATGAAACCTATACCTACATATATCTTAACATTGATGCAGGGCATTTTTACTTTGTTAAAAGGTCAGGATTGTAAGGAAAAACAGGAATTACCAATGAGGCAGTTTGTATGATTCCTCCTGAATGAAATGGTAGTTCCATTCTGGTTTTTCCTATATTTTAACAACCATTCCACATACTATAGGGAAATATTAGATTATTTTGAGCGCAAAGGGAGAAGCTGAGTGCCAGGGAAAATGCAAGGTAGCCAGGCTAACTGCAAAGTGCAAACTGATGATTTGAAGGCTCAAAAAAAAGCAAGAGGAAGGAAGTGTTCCAATGGAAAGGAAATGAAGCCAAGCCCAATGAGATGACTGGATTTAGCAAATGAAAGAACATATAAAATTAACTAACTGAGGAGAAAATCTTCAGGCAGGCAACAAAGTCTTTATAAGGTAATCCAAAGATGACTAGATTCAACCAAATTGATGGCCCACTACAGCTAGAGAGCGGTAGGGCAATCAATGAAATAACAGTTAAGTTGTTTCCAAGTTTGTAGAGTAGGTGCAAGAAAATAGAATATGAGCCTACAAGGGCGTAATGGATGAGACAGGAAGGAATGACATGAGAAGACAATGCAAATATGAAGATTTAGTTTATGCAGGGTAAGGGAATAGTTCATTTGCAAACTGTACAGTTGATGTGGCTTTCTATGCATGATTGCAAACTAGGGTTAGTGTGTGACCAAGAATGGAAGTCTAAGGATTAATGATATCCAGGGTAGAAGGGCAAAGTTAAAATGGATGGTCAACCGGTATTTAGAGTTAACTGCAAGATTTGTAAGTAGATACTGACTCACCATGATTGGAAGGTTTTTATGCAAGCCAGGGGTATTACGCAGAAGGAACCATTGATGTTGTGCTTTATTTGTGTCAGGCTTATGGACTGAGGCAGATGGTACTGAGGAAAAGGATTTTTCAAAGTGGGGAAGAAAATAACTGTTAACCTTGGAGTGTGAAATTTGCCAGGGTATAAAGCTGTGAGCTCCTGCAAGCATTCAGATGATTTTCCCATCAATTCCAAAAGGAATTTGACCTACTTTATACCCTTTAATTGATATTTTACTTCATTGCTTTTAAATACAATTTTAAATTAAACATATTTTCATCCTCATCTCCCCCTTGCAAAAACTGCATTTGCTGAAATGAAAGATGTGTCCCCAGTACTGCCCCTTGGGGTCTCTGAGGCAAGTGCAAGAAATTAAATCTTTGAAAAGTAGCTTGTAAATTTTGTTTAAATAGAAAACCGGTAGTCAATACCCCAGTGGCATCCACAAGTGATGTAAAAAGTCAAAGATTTGCTCCACAAGTAAATTATCACATCTCACCAGTGCTGGAGATGAAATTCTTAGGAGTACAGAACCCAGGTGAGTAAGGCTAGAGACCAACTAAATGGGAAGATGAGAACCAATATAATGTAACCATTGCTGTTTTTAGTATTTTGAAGATTTGGGAGGTACACAACTCACACCCCACTACCACCACCACCATATTTTGGACCATTTGCCAAGTGTCAAGCAAACCAAATGGATTCTGAGCCGCAAAGCAAGGTGCGGTGGTAACCAAGGAGAAAAGTGAAGAACAAGTGGAAGAGAAAGGAGGAAATGGAACAGGAAAAGAGGAGGGAAATCAGGAGAATGGAGGAAATGGAGCAGGGGAAAGAAATGAAACAGAACAAGAGGATAGGGTTGGAATGGGAGGAGATGGGACAGAAGGCCAAGGCAAGGGGAACCAAGTGCAAGTCATGGTGCTGGTCAAGGCTCATGCAAGGTGGTTGATTGGCAATTTTGGAGAGGGTTTGTTGCAAGGTCAAAGAAAGAGAGCTTATGAAGAACTCTTGGAGCAAGGTGAATGGAATTCCCAGCAAAAGAGGCCTTGGACTGCAAAATTCAAGGAGATTTTTGAGAGGCATCTGGTTGCACAAGTTCTTGTGTTGCGGAAAATGTCAACTCTGATAAAAAATGAGGATTTGGATGAATTAAAGTTGATGGTAGAGGAATTGACCAAGAATTGGGAAGAGGAAGAACAAGAAATAAAGGATAATTTGTAATTTTTTATGAAATGTTTGTGTTTTAATATATATATATATATTTTGTGGAGATAAAGGCTTTTGTTTCTTGAAATACGTAGAATAAATGAATAGAGAATATCAAAGGTTGCAATGAAAAAAAAAATAAAGAAACTGGAAATGAGATAGGATGGGATGGAATGTGAAGTGTGATGGGATTGATGAGATGGAATAGGATGGAAATGTGGAATGGGATTGGAAGGGATGGAATTAAGATTGGCAAAGTTTGCAAGGGTGGCTTGCATGCAAGTCTCAAACCAAATTGGGAGAGTTTCAAAGATGATGGGCTGGTTCCCACAAGGTGCCATCTTTGTTGGACTGGAAGCCAGTCCATTTGAAAGGGTATTAGAGTTTTCCTTTGCGTAACCTGGAATCCAGAATAAGGCTTACTTCCAACTCTAGATGATCTTGGACATTGACTGGTTCCAGAGGGGGATGAGTCTTGCCTGGGTATAGGACTCAAGATGGCACTAGGAGAGACACATGAAAGACTGGGTGGATACCTTTCCATTTTGCAGGTAAGGTAAGTGTGAAGGTGTTGGGAGAGATGACTGATTCAACTTTGAAGGGGCCAACTTTTCTTTCAGAGAGTTTTTTGGTTTGGCACGTACTGCAAATTGTGCAAGCATCAAGCCATACCTGATCTGCTCCTGCAAAGTTTGGTGCCATAGTGAAAAGTTGGTCTGATTGCTCCTTGTAGTACCGGTTTGCTGCTTCAACGTTGGTTCAAATTTTCAATTGAAGATATTGAATTTGATTCAGATAATGGGTAGCAGGTTGAGAAGGTGCTACGAGAATAGAAGCAAAAGTCTGGTTTCTACAAAAAGAGTCTGGAAGGGTGGCTGTTTGGTGGAGGAATGAGTGGAGTTGTTTTAGGAAAAATACATTTAAAGATAATGTTCAAGAATCTGATTAAATATCTTGGTTTTCCCATCCTTTTCCAGGTGGTAAGCCGTTGATAAGTTGCCAGTGATCTTCAAGTGTTGGCATAGCAAGGTCCAGAAGCTAGAGAAAAATAAAGATCCAAAATCACTAACTATATTATCAGGGAGACCATGTTTTGAAAATACATATTCTATGAATAAATTGGATAAATATTCCAAAGAGGCAGTTACAGTACTGCAAAGAAATAAAGCCATCATTGAGAAGTGATCTAATACTACTAAAATAGCATCATAACCACCAGAAATTGGTAATTGAAAAATAAAATACATTGAAAAAAAGTGCAAAGGAATAGGCAGGATTGGAAGTGGCTGGAGCAGCCCATAATTCCAGTGTTTTGAGGACTTGTTAAAATTGCAGTCATAGCACGTGCTGACATAGTCTTTTACTTCCTTGTTCATAACAGGCCAATAGAAGTCTTGTGATTCAATTTGTAGTTTTTATCCTGCCCATGATAACCAGCAAGTGGAGAATCATTCCAAGACTTGAAGATATCAAAATTTTTGCAAGGATTATCAGGTAATACTATACAATCTTCATAAACTAAATAACCATTTTCATCAATACTGTAATCAATATCTAATAGTTTTGCAATCTTGAAAAGTTTGTTACACTTGAGGTCATTGGGCTGAGCTTGCTGAAGTTTGGAAGCCGTGTCTTGAAGGTGGGTGATGATTAAACTGAGTTGGAAAGACTGGTTGGAGAAGAGTGTCCTAACATTTTCAGGGTTATCAGCAAAGGTGCCCCCCCCCCTGGGTAAAAATTCTCCTAAAGTGATAAAGCATCAGGGACTACCAATTTTTTCCCAGGAAAGTACGTGATCATAAAGTTGAACTTGGAGAGGTATTTGGCCCAACGTTCCTGTCTGCATGCAAGGACTTTTGGGCTCATGAAATACTTAAGACAATTGTGATAATTTAAGACCTCAAAGTGTTCCATAAGACTTAAAAGGTATGAACACCATTTCTTCAAGCAATAAACAATTGAAAGAAGTTCTTTTTCATGAATCTTGTAATTAAGCTCTGCAGCAAGCAGTTTGCAAGACTTGAAAGCTATGGGGTGAAAAAGAGAGGAAGAGGAAGAAAACTGTAAGATTACTCCTGCAATTGTATATTTTCTAGCATCTGTTTCCACAATAGTGCGAGCTAACTTGTTAAAATGAGCAAGGATTGGGGCAGTAGCAAAGGGTTTCTTTAGAGCTTGAAAATACAAAGCTGCTTGTTCTTTAAAAACAAAATGACTTTCTTTTTGAAGAAGGTTAGTAAGATTCATGGTTTTCTTGGCATAATTCTCAATAAACCTCCTGTAAAAATTACTGAAACCAAGGAAAACTTGAAGAGATTGGACTGATGAAGGTGCGGGCCAGTCCAGTATGTGCTGAATTTTGGCCGGGTCAATTGATAGTCCTTGCTGAAAGACTATGAAACCTAAAAACTGAATAGAATGAGTGTGAAATTTGCACTTAGAGGCTTTTTCAAGCAGTTTATTCTTCCAAATTTTCTGCAGAACCTCTTGCATATCTGCAATGTGATCCTGAAGAGTTTTTGAGTAGAAAAGTATATTGTCAAGATAAATCACAAGGTATTTCTAAAAAAGGTCAGAAAAAATGACATTGACAAAATGTTGAAAAGTGGAAGGAGCATTTCAGAGGCCAAAATGAATGACAGCATACTCATAAATGCCAAACCATGCTCTCATTGTGGTCAAGCACTCATGAACCTTTGCAATCAAAATTAAGTTATAGGTGCCTAAAAGGTCTAACTTTGAGAAATAAGCAGCTCCATGGAAGAGAGTGAGGAGGCGAAACATAGGTGGTACTGGGTAGGCATTCTTCCAGGTTACCTGATTCAGTTTCCTGTAGTCAATGCAAAGGCAAAGGCCTATTTCTTTCTTTGGAAAAAATAGGAAAGGCAAGCTGGTATTTGAATAGCTTGGTCAAAGAAATCCTTTTGATACATTTTCTGAAATGTATTCTTCAAGAGTGGTTGATTCTTGATTCAAGAGAGAGTAGACTGGTCTGGGTGCCGGAGGTGGGCCAGTAAGCTTGATACCGTGATCATAAGAAAGGGAAGGAGGAAGTTTATCTGCTTTTAAATCTGAGAAGAAATCAGCAAAATCATGATAAACCAAAGGTAAAGAATCTCAAATGCTTTCTTAATCTTAAATATTTTCCTCTTTGAGAACCAGATTTGAAGTGCTTGCCCAATGCAAGAGGAGTAGGGAGCTCAAAATACACCATTTGGTAGGCGCCTGTTTCTCTTTGAAGAAACAAGGAAGAGGTAATTTGGACAAAGAAGCAATAAATCCTAAATCTGAACAGGGAAATTTGGAATGAAGGTCAGGAGATTGCAAATATCCTGCCAGAAAACTGTCATCCAACTCAATGAAAGTGTCAGGTAGGATTTTTAATTCCTGTTTTAAAGAAATTTTAGCATCCTGGGGTTTCAAGTTTCAAAGGTTAATTGCTCCTTCTTGCCAATTAAAATCCAGATTCAAGTAAACTAGGAATTCATGTCCTAAAATGGTGTTGTACATTCTGGGAATATCCATGAAAAATAAATCCCATTTGAATCTGGGGAAATTGGAAAATGCAAAGGTCCATTTTGCCTTTTGGGAAACACAATGAGATGTTTCAATTGCACTACTTACTAAATAGATGGGAAATTGGAACAAATATGATTTTTGGAAGTGGCAAAAGATGAACTTACACAAATATGATTTTTGGAAGTGGCAAAAGATGAAATTACACAAGAAACATTAGCACCAGAATCAAGTAAAACACAATAAGGAGTATTTTTGGAATGGAAGAGGACAAATCTTGAACTTGGAAAAAACCAAGTGACTTGCAAGTGCAAAGATTGAATTGCTTTAATTTAGATAATGTGTAGTTTTCCATGCAAGTCTTAGAAAAACTACAAGCTAATTTTTTGACAGTTTAGCTGCTTCACACAACTACTGATATCATGTTTTCCTCCAAAATACATAAATAAACCCTAATTTTCCATCCTTTTCCATTCCTTGTTCTGGAGCATTCTGGTTTCCTTGTCCAGGAATTTGGGAGTTTTGGCAACAGCTTTCTGCTTTGTGTTGGAGTTTGAGTTTGGATTTTGTTTGGAGTGTTTTGGGTTCTTTGAATCTTGCTTCAAAGATTATTCTGCCTTTTGAGCCAAGGTTGAAAACCCATGGTTTTTCCATCAAGAGCAGTTCTTGTTACAATAGCCATTATCAAGCTCAATTTCCCAGTCAATTAAATGCTAAAGGAAGGTTGTCTTATGTTCCCCAAATGCAAGCTGTTCAATTAGGCATTCTGTTAAAAATTTTTGAAATTGAAATTAAAGTGCTGCCTTGCTCAGTGGATGCAAGACTGCAAGTTTTGGAAACTCTAATATTCTCTTTCATAACTAGATTATTAAGTTCATATTTGGCATTTCACACTTTTTTGGGGTCACCAAACAGGGTGAACAGTTTTTGTTAAAACTTGTCCTAATTGTTAAGGATACAAGTGGGACTGGTATTGGATAATATTTTGAGATATGGCTCAAACTACTGCAAGTCTCTTCCCCCTAGAAAGGAAGAAGCATACATAAATTTATGTCTATTGGAAGGGAAGTTTTTGGGATTGTTTGAGAAGATGATTTTGCGGGAGTGTAGGTAGGATCTCAGCTTATTGGAATTTCTCCCTTTAAATTGATCAGGCTGCTTCATGCCCGGAGTACAGAAAAAAGGACAGCTTGTGCAAGATTGCATGGCATTTTGATTGAGACCCTGGATAAAGGTCAAGAGAAAGGTTTAGTCTTTGGTCTTGGGAGCACTAGTGTGAGCCCTTGATCTACCACGAGTGAAGGTTGCATTGGAGGAATTTTTGGAATCTTTGTTTTCTTCAAGAGAATCCACTGGAGCTTCCCGTTGAGGATTGAGGGGATTTTCAAGAGGCTAAAAAAAAGGATATTTGGAACAACAAAAGGGATCTAAAGGTTTTTGGGCCTGTGAAGCGCTGGGTCTCCCTACCCAATGAATATCATCATTTTAAAGGGTGAGGGAAGCATTCCTGGTTGAGCCAGTACGTGAAATTTTCAAAGAAGACTCTATTATAGGTTGGAAATCTAAAATAGAGAACTTGAGTTAGTTAATTTACTGTCACACAACCCCCCATGTACTATAGGGAAATCTTAGATGATTGTGAGCGCAAAGGGAGAAGCTGAGTGCAAGGGATCATTTGAGGTAGACAGGCTAACTTTAAAGTGTAAACTGATGATTTGATGGCTCAAAAAACAGAAAGAGGAAGGAATTTTTCCAATGGAAAGGAAATAAAGCCAAGCCCAATTTGATGACCGGATTTAGCAAATACAAGAAAATATGAAATTAACTAAATGAGGAGACACTCTTTACAGGCAAAACAGTCTTTAGAAGGTAATCCAAAGATGACTAGATACAACCCGATGGATTTATCACTGCAGATAGAGAGCCATAAGGCAATCAATGAAAGGAATGGAATGGGAAATGAAATAACAGTAAATTTGTTTCCAAGGTTGTAGTGTAGGTGAAAGACAATAGAATCTGAGCATACAAGGACGTAATGGATGAGACATGAATGAATGAAATGAGAAGACAATGTGAATATGAAGATGTAGTTTATGAAGGGTAAAGTAATAGTCCATTTTCAAAATTTACAGTTGATGTGGATTTCTAGGTGTGAGTGCAAACTAGTGTTAATGTGTGACCAGGATGGAATTCCAAGGATTGATGATATCCAGGGTAGAAGGGCAAAGTTTGAATGGATGGTTTACCAGTATTTAGAGTTAAATGCAAGATTTTCAAGTAGAGACTGAGTTTCCAAGATTGGAAGGTTGTTACGAAAGCCAGAGGTAGTAAGCGGAAGGCACCATTGATGTTGTGCTTTATTTTTTTCAGGATCATGGAATGAGGTAGATGGTACTGAGGGAAAGGATATTTCAACCGGGGAAGGCAATAACTCTTAACCTTGGAGCATGACAATATGGGATGACTGCTTTAACCATCAACTTTAAACAAAATTTACCAAATTTGGAGCCACAAAGTAAGGGGAGGAGGGAATTCTTCTATGTAATGAATTTGGGAAGTGACAAAGCCTTATAAAATTTATAAGTGAAAAAACTGAAGTGTGTTAATTTATGGTTTGAGGGGGAAGTACATCCAATAAAGGTGGGATGGAAGGGGGTTTATATAAATGTCCAATGTTCAAAAAAACAAGGCTTGAAATAATTGAGGAGTTAGTGTTTATTACACGTGTTGTTGATTTCCTCTGTTAAAGTGCTCATGTGCTTGTTAGATTTTTTGGCCCTGTATGTGTGTGAAAGTACAAAATAAAGCTAATGAAAAAAACCTTGAACTACATGAGGAATTAGTGTTTATTACATGTGTTGTAAATGTCCTCTGTTAAATTCCTTGTGTACTTGTTACATTTTTTGGACCTGTATGTGTGTGATAGTACAAAAGAAAACTAAAATATATATAAAAAGAGGTAGTTGAAAAGTATTGAAAGGAAATCAACACAAACCTTACCTATGTACATACATCACACAAACCTAAATACATACAAAGAGGTAGTTGAAAATTATTAAAAAGACATAAACACAAACTGTAAATATGTACATACATCACAGAAACCCCAATAAATACAAAGACTTAGTTGAAAAGTATCAAACCTTAAAATATTCTGTGTAAACACATTTGTTGAAAAAAGAAGCCTTGAAAAAAAAGCAGACTGAGAAAAAAAAAGGGGACAGAGAAAAAAAAACAGAAAAGGAAAAAAAAGTGGAAATAGAAGAAAAAAGTGGCTGAAAAAAAAACAGAACAAAAAAAAGAAAAAAAGGAGCACTGAACTGGATTCAAGAGGTGCACCCTTCAAATGTGGAGAAAAAAACTGGCTAGTAAATTTCTCTTGAGGGAGGTCTCCCAAGGAGGCCAACATTGGTATTTACCAAACCTCAAAAAATCAATCTTTTTATATTTACAGATAAGTACTTGATCACATTGGCATTTTTTTTGAATGTATATATCACTTTTTCTGGGTCTAAAAATCATAAAAAGGTGACACTTATTTATACCTTTTTGGGTTCCAGATTGTCCTTCTGAGGGCTACAGGCACCAAAGGGTATGGGTGCTAAGGCTGGCAGGGTAGCCAGCGGTTGCCCAGCATGGGCCTTAGGTTCTGTAGCACTGGTAGAAGCTGAATTGGTCTGGAATGGGAAAAATTTCCAATAAGCCTAAACCCTAAGTCATGGATGAAATGAGAATTTCATGGATCTGATTGGATATTCTTATTGATATATTGTCTATGGAAATTGTGGCATCCTACATTTCTTGGTTATGCCACTCTGAGTGGGAGTTAAGATACGGTGAAGTTGTAAATAGTTTATTTTCAAAATCTGGGTTATTTATTGAAATAAATTTTTTAGAATAATTCCTTTGGGATTTTATGCAATATTTCTAAATATTCAATCTCATGAAAGTATTATGGAAATTTTGGTGTCCTGATGTTCTAATATATGTCACTTCAAGTGAGGTACTCAGGCCTCCAAAGTGTTGGAAGGAAATCCCTCAATTACCTTGTCATCCGCGCGACTGCCCAGTATCACTCATCTGTCACAGCTCCTATCACAACTCCTCACATCTCCACATACTTGCCCTTTGACTCATTCCGCTCCCCTCATTCCATTCCTCAACCCCATCTTTCACTCATTCCTCCGCTCCATGATCCACATTCCTCCGCTCCACCATCTGCTTCCATCTGCTTCCATCCGCTTCATTATCAGCTCCATCTTCTTCTTCTCATCTCCGCTCATCATCTCTTCCCCGCTCCTCTCAACGCTTCATCACCAACCTCACTTCACTCCTCTTACCGCTGTCACTATCCTTGCTCCGCTCTTCTCAACTTGCTCCGCCCACTCACGCTCCGCTCTCCTTAACTTTCTCCGCTCTCCAACTTTTTCCTCATCTTGTTGACATCACTCTACTGAATCAACCAACCATCAACAAAATCAACCAACAATCAACTCGTGATTTCCTTCTATACTTGTTCATCTGTGAGATTTTCTCAACCTCTAACCATTCAAAACCAAGTACTCATGTGTCTTCATGCTCTTAGACCGTCTCTGTCCGCTGTCATCTTCTGCCCTTTGTCATCCAAGCTCTTCTCATCCATTGTTCCTCAGAGTGAGAAACCTGTTCCTTGTTCTTTCTTTCCTTTCATCACGTTTCTCTCACAACTTTGTTGAATCCTTTTCTCTTCAGATCTGTTGGTTCAGGTAATTCAAACCTTTTAACTCTTCACGGTTAAAAGCCAAACAAGCGCTTGCACCAACAAATTGAACTATCAATGGACCCGCCACCTGGACCAGCAGATTTAAACCCGTCACTACTAAACACCCTCACCGACTCTATAACATTGCTGACTGAATCTAACTTTTTGCTCTGGCGTTCCAAACTCTTGACAATCTTTGCACTCAAAGGAATAGCCAAATGGATGGACAGTTTGGAGCCCAAAAAATGCCCAGTCAAAGTGAATCTTGAGCTTGTTGGATAAATTCTTGCCAAATTGGGCAACAGGACTTATATCAACTGCATCAAAGACCACCATCTGACTGATGGTATTGAATTATGGAAGTCCATCAACAAATTCTATGCCTCCTCCCAAACGGCCAATTGTTCGCGTGTCTTCTTCAATTTTTTGAATCTCCAACTTGGCCCCAAGTTCGTCGACAAATTTATCACCAAAGTGAAGGCCTGCCTGATCCAGATCTCCAAAATAGGAATTCAGATGGATGACAACATTGTGGCATACCTAATTCTTTATAAATTTTCTCCTCAACTTGAACACCTCAAAAACACCATCACACAATCACTAGGGGAATCCAAGATTGATGGCAACCTGGTTCTTTGACACTTGAACCAAATCAAAAATGAAATTGTGGCTGGCACCTATGCATCAGCCTTGATGAGCAAGACAAACAGGCAAGAAGTCATCAAGTGCAGATCCACCTGGCAAAATCCCCAATCCTCTCATCCAAAGAGCTTGTGCTGGTGGTTGTATCCACACTTGAGACCAGGACAAAACCAAGGCTTGAGTAACAGCAGTAATTCCGCCAAGTTTTCCGACACCAAGACTGCTAACGCCAATCTTTCCTATAGCTTTGCAATGACCAACTTTCAACAATTGACAAAAGACAGCATCATTTTAGACTCAGGAGGCTCCCAATCAATGTTCAACTCTCTTGACTTCTTCAACGACCTTAAGGAAGATGATACTGCAATCCAAACCGGAAAAGAAAGTACCTTACTGACCGCAGAAGGGATTGGGACTGCCAAGATAATATTGGACGGATGCACGGTGTTACTCAACCAATTGCTGTTTGTTCCCCAACTTGCAGTGAATCTGGTATTCCTAGGACAGCTATTGAACAAGGGATGCTCTCTTCATCAATCAGGATACAATGACTGTGTCGTGAACTTTGAGGGCAAAACTGTTTTTTTTGGACAAATTGAGGACAATCTTCTGGTCATCAAAGACTTTGCACTCCCATAATCCAAGCTGGCATAAACCTTCATCAGTCTCTCAACCATCCATAAACGATTTGGACATATCAACTCTGACCAAACCAAATTATTGTCAAAAGATTTCCCCTGAATCAAGTGGAAAGGCTCTCCTTGTCAGTTGTGCGCTCTCGGAAAGATCCACCGCTTGTCCTTCAACAATCATATCACTTCACATTCCAAACCATTTACTTGTATCCATGCTGATGTGTGCGGCCCAATCAATCCCATCTCAAAATTTGGTAATCACTACTTCATTCTTCTCACCAATGAATAATCTCGCTTCAAAACCTGTCTCCCAATCAAGCATAAATCTGATGTCACAGAAAAAGTGATGAATTTCATCAAGCTCAACTTCAACAAATTTGGCTATCAACTCAAGCGATTCCACTTGGAAAATGGCGGAGAATTCCTGAACTCAAAACTATCCACGTTCCTTGCAGATCTAGGCATTGAACACACCACATCCAAACCATATACACCTCAGCATAATCCAATAGCCAAGCAAGGTAATCAAACCTTTGTTGAAGCAACTAGAACAAATCTCATAGACATGTCTATTCCAAACTATCTGTGGGACAAAGTCTTAGTTGGATGCACCAAAAACCTCAATCTTTTTCCCTCCAAGAAGTTAAGGTTGAGACCATCAGAAATGTGGCATGGAGTAAAGCCCAAGCTCAGCCTAATCCGCACGCTTGGTTCAAAAAAGATTTTCCTTAACCTGCGCCATAGTCTTGGGAAGTTCAAAAAGAAAGGATGGGAAGGTATACTTGTAGGCCACAATCTGCATCTCAATTCCTGCCGAGTCTATGTCCCTGAACTTGGCAAAATTATACGCTCTAAGCATCTCAAAGTTTTTGAAGGAGTAAAATTAACTGACTCCTCTTCTCCATCTGAATCTCCTTTTAAATCCTTCCTTGACTCAGATTCTGACCTACTTGATACCCTATCATCCACCAACCACAAAAACATCCCCTTGTAAACAATGAACACAATCACCTCCCCAATTCCCAAACCTCAACAGCATCCAAATGAAAACGCCAATCCCAAATCCTCAGATAATTCATTAGAATCCAAACAATCATCCTCTGAGTCGGATGATAAAGTCGTTGCAAACCAACTGGCTCCGTCAAACCAAAACTTGTGAGGTTGATCAACTATCCAACAAACACAACAATACGGTTTCCTATCCAGAACAATACCTCAAAATTATGAAGAAATGAAACAATCACCCAACTGCAAAAATTGGATGAAGGGAATAAAAAAGGAACTTGACAGCATCAAATCAATGAAGGTGTGGACCGGATGCCACTTTCTTCCTGAAGGAAAGAGAGCTCTGTCAACTGTCTGGGTCTTCCGCTTGAAAACTGAACCCAACGGAGACGGCCTCATCTTCAAGGCAAGAATTTGCATGCAAGGATTCTGGCAACAAGAATTCCTTGACTATGGTGAGACCTACGCCCCAACCGGACAAATAACCACTCTTCAAACACTCCTAGTATACCCCTATCATCTCAATCTCCCCATTCCTCAAATGGACATAAAGTCCGCCTTTCTACACGCTAAACTGGACAAAGATATCTACATCAAATCACCCCCTGGCTACAACACATTGTTTCCCTACCTTAAATTGAACAGAGCTTTATATGGACTGAAACAAGCCCCAAAAACCTGGTTCAACACCCTCAAGCAATGGATTCTTAGTCAAGGATTCAGCGCCTCCTCAGCTGATCCATGCCTTTTTATCAATCAAACTTCCCAAATCTTTATCTTTTGCTACGTGGAAAACCTTGTGGTCATTGGGGATTCAGTCAATTTAGGCCAAGAACTTAAATCACGCTTCTCAATCTCACATGAAGGACCCCTATCTAAAATCCTGGGAAACTAAATAGTAAATTCACCGTCTGGACCCTGTCTCCATCAACCTGCTCACATAGACACCGCCTTATCAGAACTAGGAATCACTGAATCAAAACCCATCAACACTGCACTTACACCCAAAATAATACTCAAGCCTGCTACCAACAAAGACGCCTCTAACTTTTCTGAAATCAACATAAATTACCAATCATCTTCCGGCTACCTCAACTTCATTGCAACTAGAACCTGAACGGATCGCTTGTACGCTGTCTCCTCTCTATCTTGATTTAATGCCAAGCCCGGTTTCACTCACTGGACGGAAGCAAAGCACGTCTGGAAATACATCAAGACAACTTGCAAACTAGGTCTCCGTCTCAAGAACAATCTCTTCAACTATGACCTTGAAGTCTGGAGCAATTCCGACGGGAGAAACAACCCAATCTCAAGGAGGAGCCACAGTGGGTACATCATCCTGCTTTATGGCTGCTCTGTTTCATGGCACAGAAAACTCCAACCAGGAGTCTTGCTTTAATCAACTGAAGGCAAACTCAAGTCCCTAGTTCTGGCAACGCAAGAAAAGATTTGGATCCTCAACCTACTAAAAGACCTAAAACCCTCAATCTCCCTCACACACTGCTCTCGCATTGAAAACAAAGCCCTGAACAACCTTGTCAACTTAGAATCCCACCACAGCGCACTTAGGCACGTTGACATCCAGCTCAAATGGCTTCAAGAGCAAAAGTCCTCAAACATACTTGTCACAGATATTGTGAATCTCAAAGCTATGCTGGCTGATTCTCTAACAAAGCCAGCCATCAAACCCTTGGTAATCAAACTGACATTGTCCATCATGCAATCTCTCACCTGAACACGGCGGCGTGTTGGAAGGAAATCCCTCAATTACCTTTTCATCCGCGCAACTGCCCAGTATCACTCATCTGTCACAGCTCCTATCACAACTCCTCACATCTCCACGTATTCGCCCTTTGACTCATTCCGCTCCCCTCATTCCATTCCTCAACCCCATCTTTCACTCATTCCTCCGCCCCATGATCCACATTCCTCCGCTCCACCATCCGCTTCCATCCGCTTCCATCCCCTTCATTATCAGCTCCGCCTTCTTCTTCTCATCTCTGCCCATCATCTCTTCCCCTCTCCTCTCAACGCTTCATCACCAACCTCAATTTACTCCTTCTACCGCTGTAACAATCCTTGCTCCGCTCTTCTCAACTTGCTCCGCCCACTCATGCTCCGCTCTCCTCAACTTGCTGCGCTCTCCAACTTCATCCTCATCTTGTCAACATCACTCTACTGAATCAACCAACCATCAACAAAATCAACCAAAAATCAGCTTGTGATTTCCTTCTATACTTGTTCATCTGTGAGATTTTCTCAACCTCTAACCATTCAAAACCAAGTACTCATGTCTCTTCATGCTCTTAGACTGTCTCTGTCCGCTGTCATCTTCTGCCCTTTGTCATCCAAGTTCTTCTCATCCATTGTTCCTCAGAGTGAGAAACCTGTTCCTTGTTCTTTCTTTCCTTTCATCAAGTTTCTCTTACAACTTTGTTGAATCCTTTTCTCTTCAGATCTGTTGGTTCAGGTAATTAAAACCTTTTAACTCTTCACAAAGGTGTTATTGATCTTTTTCAAATTGAATGTATTTCTTTAAATATTTTATTGAAATATGATTCTTGGACTTTGTATGTATTTTTTTGATTTTCTTACATTTTTAGTCACTCTCTACCCACAGAGATATTTATTACATAAACTTTATTTCTCCACCTGGGTAGTAGAATGCCTATGGGGTACCTCAACACTTCTATAGTTTCTTTTGAAAGCGGCTGTTGCTGCTGTCTGTGGCATAGTCCCATGGCTACGTGCGGGTCACCTCCTTGGGCTGCGCTCCTGCTTGCTAACTTAGTCTTTCAGCAGAATATTTTCATTGTTGAAAGCAGTCACACATGGATGCGCAGCTGCAGAAGCTGCATTTGGGAATCTGGCAAAAACATTTTTTTGTGCATAACTCCTGGAATATACATAATTTAACAATTCTAACTCAATTATAGGTGTGAAACATATTCATTTCAACTTGTGTGAAATATTAAGATTGCTAAAAAAAATAGCAATAGTACTGCCATGAGTTTTGGGATTTTTTTATAAAAATAGTTCAAAATATTAAGGAGTGGGAAATCAAAGTAGGGGTCAGTGAGCGACCCTAACTAATTTTGGATGGGGAATCCAACAGTGAAATAATATTTTGGAATTTTCTACTTGTTAATATGTTTTTTAATAACTCCTTCTATTTTTTATTTTTTATTATTCTTTTTGGTACTTTTTCAGTTTGCTTTGACATAGTAGCTGGCTGACAGGGGGGGCCAAGGCCCCTGTTGTGGGGGTGTAATAAGGCCCACCCAGCTGAATGATGAATTTGTTGCAGCCATTCCAAATTTTTGAACAGGTGGGTGTTGATGTTAAACCTGCTAACATGATGTATCACCACAGTACGGAGGCTGTGCAGTTGAACCTAGACCAGTAATACCAAAAAACCCTGGCAGCCACAAGCGTCTGTAGCGTAGTTGGTAAAGGCAGCACTCTAGTATGTGTCTCAGTCTATCTGAGGTTGTGGGTTCAACTCCCACCAGACACATCTTCATTTTCACAGTCTCAACAGGTTATGAGCCCAGAGCCTACCTGAGCATATACTTGCTTACTTATGAGACTTGAATAAGATGTGAATGCTTCCTGTAAGACCATCATCCCCTGTAAGCCTATCACGGGTTCAATCCCCACACTGATCACACTTTCACCTGGGTATTTCCATACCCATTTCTACATCACATAGCAAGGGGGGGTGTTGATGTTAAACCTGCTAACATGATGTATCACCACAGTACGGAGGCTGTGCAGTTGAACCTAGACCAGTAATACCAAACAACCCTGGCAGCCAAAAGCGTCTGTAGCCTAGTTGGTAAAGGCAGAACTCTAGTATGTGTCTCAGTCTATCTGAGGTTGTGGGTTCAACTCCCAGCAGACAAATCTTTATTTTAACAGTCTCAACAGTGGGCAGGTGATCAGCCCCCCCCAAATGCCTGTTGCATTGATGCAACGGGCTGATGGCTCCATCCCCTCCCTTTTGGAAATGGAGGTCAGGGGATGGGGGGAGACCTTGCCCCTTTGTTGCCACAAATGGAATGTTCACGTGTGTCACATGCCACTGAATCAAACAGCCAGGGTGTAGGGACACCATTCAGAGTCCCTCTTCCCCCTACAATTGACCTGTTCAGGCTTTTGGGCAACACACAGGCGAAAGGTGAGACATGTAATCCACAAGTTGGTTGCAACAGTTTTCCCGAGCCCAAAAATGACTTGTGACCACTTTGGATGGCCAGCCCAGCTTGCCAAGTGTTTCCATAATACAGAAGGGCTCATTAATGGCCCCTCAAGCCCATTTGGCTGAGGTGGTCTGTTCCTCTGAGGGAACATATCCCAAATAACTTATTTTACATTTTTAGAGGCAATTTCCCCCAAATCAGTGACATCAAAACTGGCCCACATGGTCTGTTTTATTGTACAAAGGCCTGTAGAGGCCCATATGTGCATCTTACTTGGATTAAATCTATACATGGCATAGGTGTAAGTGACCATGTATATTAACAAAATCAATACTGCTAAGTCAAACCCTTCAATAAAACATCAAAAAAACCACTCCTCAACAATTTTTTCTCAAATTCTTTGACTTTTCATTTCTAATCATTCAAAATAAATCCAAAATCCAAAAATAACAAGACAGAACAAAAAACTCCTATCTCAAGTCTCTGAACTGTTCTTTTATCTAAATTTTTTGATCTTTCTGATTTATATAGTCTATCTAAAACCCCAAAGTCTTCTTTAAAAAGACATCATCCCAAAATCAAAATCAAAAAATGTCTCAAAAAAAATCAAACAAATTTTCAAATCTGCCTTTTCTGCTTATTCTTCTGATCCTTCTACTTCTTTAGATTAAAAACCTGTTTCCCCCCTTTAGATCCTCAAATTAAATTCTAACCAGGAAAAATATGGTGGATCTGGTCAGCCAGTGAAATCACATCCTTTGGATGAGATGGTTGAATCCAATTAATTTCTAGAATTTTTATATCATTTGGAAAAACAGCTTACCCCCAGTTTACAATTAGTTCCTTCAAGATTTCTCCAATTATTCACTTTTGTTTCTGATTTAATTCCATTCTGTTTCCCCTTTTGATATCCTTTCTTTCTCCTTCTTTTCTTTTTGTCTTAATTATGATTTCAATTGGTATTCTCCAAGGGTTCTATTTTACTTCCTCCCAGATTCCATGTGGTTTCCAATTTTTTCCTTCCTGATATCCCCCTGATATCCCCCTGATTTCCCCCTGATTAACCCCTGATTTCTCCCTTATTTCCCACAAGTTTCCATTTTTCCACCTATTAGAAAATCCCTCCCAATTTTCTGAAATTAAATAAAAGCATTTTTTGGAGAAAAATTATCCTCATCATTCATAAAATTCCTTCTCTCATGAAATTTCTGTTCTATCTACAGGTAATGCTTGATACATTTAATTGGAATTAACTCCAAAAATAATTCAAAGAAAAAAATTGAAAAAATTCATAACACTTGGCATATTCCATGATTTTTAAATTTCACTTCAGGAAGATATAACTCTGTGACTATTATCATTGAATTTTGAGAAGAATATGCACAATGGCCATCAACAGCATCACAAGATATGATTTGTTGTTCAACCCCATGTTTAAATTTGTAAACATTGAGATGCTTCCCATTAACTAAATATTCCTGTCAATTTGAAATGGAGTAACTTGCAAGAAGTAACCTGGTATGCACCCAGATGGATCAACCACACTGAATATGGTTTTTATCTGAAACAAGAAGGAGACTTTAACCAGATTATATGACACATTCCTGTTTCCAGAATTTGATTCTGTTTTTGATAATGCCATTTTATTCCAATGGAGATGATTTTGATAGTTCCACCATGGTGAGAGAGTAACAGTGATTGATTCATTGTCACTATTGATTTGATTGAAATCTTGCCAATTTGTACAAAAGATGGAATTCCTGAGATAATTGAGGAATTCATAATAAGATTCTGGATTTGAATTGGCAGCATCTAGGTGTGGGATTGAATTTGACCTGGTGGATGATTCACAAATTCTTGAAAGTTGATTTATCTCTGGTGGTGCACCTGGTGAGTTGATCAGGGACTTTAAATTTGAAAGTCTGAAGAACCTTTGAGCTATAGTAAGTGGTACTTCATCTGAGTTTAATGTAAATCATAGTCAGCATTAATGTATTCTGTATATCTTTGATTGAAAAGAATTCACACACCCAAAATATTGTTGCATTTGAAATTGGAAAATAGCCCATTAAGGAACTCATAAGCCCATGTAGAACAGGTGGGGCCAGGCCCCCACCTTTCTAAAATCTCAGGTATGTGGGATTCAAGATGATGATTTTGCTCTGGAAAGAGCTAAAAAGTTAGTAATATTTTGCCCAGTTCCTGGTGAAATCAGAACAATTTTGGGAGCTGGTATTCCAACTAGTGGCAATGTTCAAATAGGTCAATAAATTAAAGGTATTTTCAACATATGTTTCTGGGAATTGAAATTTTTAAAATTGTATGGAAATGATGAAATTGGGAAGGTAGAATTTCTAAAGATGATAAAACTTTGCAGCCTTGAGACTTCCATGATTTTCTTCTCCAAGTTGAAGCAGCAAAAGAGAATTTTTGTGTTGGAACACACAAAGCTACTGGAAGTTCCACCTGTTGGTGGGATTGAGACTGCTATTAAAGGAAGTTTTTGTCAGCTTAGAAGAGAACATGCCAGAGGCTCCATTGAGTGTTAAAAGATGAAAATGTTATTTCCAGGAATCAAACCCAGGTAGGGCTAACTCTAGGAGCCTGCTTGACCTTTAGCTACCACGAAAGTGTGCAGGCTAGTAGCTCTAACATGGATGTGGCTTAAATCACCAGGAAAACTCTGGTCAATCTGGTTGGCCAGTGATATCCCATCCTTTGGATGAGATGGTTGAATCCAATCAATTTCTAGAATTTTTCCATCATTTGAAAACACAGCTTACCCCCAGTGGACAATTTTTTGCTTGGATATTTCTCCAATTATTCACATTTGTTTCTGATTTCATTCAATTCTGTTTCCCCTTTTGATATGCTAGCTTTCTCATTCTTTTCTTCTTTGTTTACTTATGATTTCAATTTGTATTGACCAAGCTTTTTATTTTACATCCTCCCAGATTCTATGTGGTTTCCAATTTTTTCCTGCCTGATTTCTGTCTGATTCCCCCTTGATTTCTCCCTTATTTCTCCCTTATTTATCCATGATTTCTCCCTGATTTCTCCCTGATTTCTCCCTGATTTCTCCCTGATTTCTCCCTGATTTCTCCCTGATTTCCCACAATTTTCCATTTTCCCACCTATTAGAATAATTCCTCCCAATTTCCTGAAATTAAATAAAAGCATTTTTTGGAGAAAAATTATCCTCATCATTCATAAAATTCCTTCTCTCATGAAATTTCTGTTCTATCTACAGGTAATGCTTGATACATTCAATTGGAATTCACTCCAAAAATAATTCAGAGAAAAAAATTGAAAAAATTCATAAAAATTGGCATATTCCATGATTTTTAAATTCCACTTTTGGTAAGATGTAATTTTGTGACTATTATCATTGCATTTTGAGAGAAATATGCACACTTGCATTCAACAGAATCACAAGAAATGATTTCCCATGTTTAAATTTGTAAACATTGAGATGCTTCCAATAAACTAAAAGATCCCTGTCAACATGAAATGTAGTCACTTCCAAGAATTAACCTGGTATGCTCCCATATGCATCCACCACACTGAATGTGGTTTTAATCTGACACATAAAGAAGAATTCACCCGTATTATATGACACATTCCTGTTTCCAGAATTTGATTCTTTTGTGGATAATGCCATTTTATTCCAATGGAGATTATTCTGATAGTTCCACCATGGTGAGAGAGTGACAGTTTTTGATTCATTTGCACTATTTATTTGATTTAAATCTTGTCAATTTGTAGAAGATATGGAATTCCTGAGGTAATTGTGGAATCTTTAATAAGATTCTGGATTTGCATGGACAGGATTTAGGTGAGCAATTGAATTTGATCTGGTGGATGCTTCAAGAATTCTTAAAAGTTGAGTTATCTCTGGTGGTGCACCTGGTGATTTGATCAGGGATCTTAAATTTTGAAGTCTGCAGAACCTTTAAACTATAGTGAGTGGTACTTCATCTGAGTCTAATGTAAATAATAGTCAGAATTGTTGTATTCTGTAGATCTTTGATTAAAAGGAATTCACACAACCAAAATATTGTTGCTGTTGAAATTGGAAAATAGCCCATGCAAGCGCTCATAAGCCCAGGTAGCACATGTGGGACCAGGTTCCCACCCTTGTAAAAGCTCAGGTATGTGTGATGCAAGATGATGATTTTGCTTTTGATTTTGCTCTGGAAAGAGCTTCCTACAAAGTTGGAAATATCTTTCCCAGTTTCTGGTGAAATCAGAACCATTTTGGGAGCTGGTATTCCAACTAGTGGCAATGTTCAAACAGGTCACTAAATGGAAGGTAATTTCAACAACTGTTTCTGGGAATGGACATTCTTCAAATTGCCTGGCAATGATGATATTGGGAAAGTAGACTTTATAAAGAAGGGAACACTCTGCTGCCTTGGGACTTCCATTACTTACTTGTCAAATTTTTATTGGTACTCTTTTCCAATCAGATGGGATTAGAGTAATCTTGATGACTTGTTGAATATTTTCAAGCAGAACAGAATCAAACTTGAACTTTGATAAAAGTGGAGGCTATTCTCAGGGATATCACTAGTGCTTGGATCCAAAAAATGAAACAGGTACATAATCTAAGTCAGAGAATGAAGAAGATTCCCTCATGAATTATTTATTGGTTAGAGCCAGAGTTTTTTCTCTCCCTTTTCCTTTTGATTTTTGTATATTTTGAATATCTTGCTGGGCATCTCTTTTCAAGTAATGCAATTCTCTAGAATCAATGTTTTTCACTGGGATCTTCATTGTCTCTACTTTCATCTTCATCATCATTTGATTCCTCATCTGATTAGTCTGTTGCCTTTGTCTTTATCTTTTTCCAAGAGGATTCTGGAAGGTTTAATTTCCTCACAGCATGATTTTTCAAGGCTCCAACAATCACATTATGCATTATTTCAAGGTTGGCCATTTTTGTGGCATCCTGATAAGGGAGTTCTTCAAAAATTGAGTAATGGACACCATTCTCTTTGAAGAGATGATCTTGGTGTGATTAAGTTGAATTTAACCATGAATTTAATTGAATTTTTTTCTGTGATAAATTTCTTGGGGCCCAATTGAAAGGCTCAATGCCATTTATCCCAGACTTCTCAATGGTATAGAAGTTTCAAAACCTTTTTCCTGAATGAATAGTAAATCCTATGATCTTGTGCATTGCCACAAAATTTGCCATGAAATTGAGTATAGCAGCTCTGATGGTAACTCCTGAAGGATTATTATAGGCCTTGGGGAAGTCAACACCATTCAAAAGTTTCTGAAGTTCTCTAACAAGGGGGTGAGTATATTATTCAGTTGAGGACCAGTAGGATCTTTTAGGCCAGGTATGATTCCTACCAGATAAATTTTTTCTGCTTTCAGACATATTTCAGGCGGAATATTAAGGCACACCATTGCAATAGTTCCAAGGGAGGCATGACGCCTACACTTTCCACAGGAATTAAACCAGCCAAAAAATAGCGTGAATGCCAATTTCCCAGGCTTTGAAAGAAAGGGGGAAGTTTCATTTGGGCCCTTGAATCTTTTCCTAACAGCCCCATCCCAGATATCTTTCATTATCTCAGAGAGTTTGTTTTGGAGCTATTTGAGCTGTTCTTCCTCAATAACTGGATGGTTTAAAAATCTTTCCAGCAATTGTTGAAATGGTTGGGAAATGAAATTTTTGCTTGCGGAGAATTTTGATTCCTGTGAATTTTTTCTGCTAGGCATGGAGTTAATGGAAGTCTTCATAGATCCCAAGGTGGATGAGAAAGGTGCAACCTGGTCAAATCTTTTTAAATGTTGTGTGCATTTGGCATTGTCTTCTGTGAATTTTTTTTCTTGGTCAACCAAGCAGACATACTCTGGAAAACAGAAATATATCTCCAGTGCAGCATCCAGTTTGAAATGCTCCGAGATGGTCAAAATGCTGAGGGGAATCATTGAGCTGTTATTGGGATCAAGTTATTGAAGAGTATTATGAGAAATTGTTTTATTTTGAATATCAAAAGCACAAAGCAGAAACCTTGATGCCTCTTTACTGATTTGATGATGCACATTCAAGATGTCTGTGATAACCAATGGAAGGATTACATTGTGTTGGTTTTTTATCCAAGGTAATAGGAAAAAGTCTTGTGTGTCAAGTATGGGAACACCAGCTGGAGGTGAAATTGAAGTGATATCATATTCAGATTGAGCCATTTTTGCATTGTTATTATCTAATGGATACCTGTGGTTTTTTGGTGATTTTGGGGGCATTGATTGTGGAGCAACTAGTTCTGGTGAAGAAACCTGAGTGGAAAGCAAAATTATGGTGAATTTTTGATGCTTAGCATATCCAGAAGGGGTAAATGCTATGCCTTTATTTATCCCATTGGGAGTCATATGAGTTTTTCTGGAGCAATTTTCACACATGCAAACAATGAGTTGGATATTTTTGGGGGCCATTTAGGTCCAAGTTCTTGATGAGAGGAAGAATTTATGAAAGAGGTGAAAAGTGTCTATTTATATGAAAAAAATCCCAACAATTAGGTTGCAGGTTTAATTTTTTTGTTTCAGTGGCTCATGTGGCTTATTAACATAAACAAATTGAGTTATTATATTGAAACATTGAACCTGATTCCATAAGAAATGTTTTGGGAACTTGCAATAAAGATTTTCTTCACTTATCATAAAACAATTGATGGCTTATCATGAAGCAGTTGATGGCTTATCATGAAGCAGTTGATTCCATATTGTGAAACAATAGAGGATTATCATGAAAAACTTCAAGGCTTATCATGAAAAATTTGAAGGCTTATCAAGAGGTGTTTCATTTTATTACTTATCATGAAAAATTATTTTCATAGGTTTTTTGTTTGCCATAATTCACAACCCCAGGAGTGAGACTTTTTTTGAATTTTTAGGTGTGGATTTCTGATTGAGGATGATCAATTTTTTTCATTGAATTCTATTTCCAGCACAAAGTCATCAATATTTTTTTTGGTTATATTTTAATGAGTAAAATGTTCATGATAAGTGGAAGGAGAACTTTTAATATCAATAAAAAATATTACTGTAGTGGAATCAACCAAACATGGCCTTTATGTGGAACACTAGATACAAAATTCTCTTCAGTATTCACAAATTGAAGCCAATAATCACTGAAATCAAGTGCAAGACATTTAGCAACAGTAAATTTTGAAGTCCAGCGCCAAGAGAAGGCTTTATCATAAAAGAAAGATTGTTGAATCAGAGATAAAATAGATCAATTGGTTTTTTCCATATTTTTTCAATTATATCTTTTGGCTCCAGCTGATTTATTTTAGACATTAACAATATAAGAGAGAGAGAATAAGTGAATTTGAACCTCTTCTGATCATCTGGAATAAGCAGGAAACTACGTATTTCAGAAACCAGATATGCTACTAGAAGATGATAGGTAGGAATTTTGGTGAATTGTTGAGGAAGTTTGGCAAAAGAAGGAGTATATTTAGCAAGGGTGTTTATTGCCCTGTTGATTTTATGTGTTACCCAAAGAATGGAGAAATCTATGAGCAAATATTAAATTCCATCTACCACATTATCTGTTGCTTTGAAGTTGCTTGCAGGCATGTTGGATGTATTCTTTTCTCCAGACTGTGTGATTGCTGGTTTGCTTTGCCAAGATTTGATGCAATTGATAAAGTACTCAATTTCAAATATTTCCTCTGCAATTTCACCAACTGGATTCTCAAATTCAGGAGAAGGAGTGACTTCCTGAGAAAGCAAAAAAATTGAATAGAACCAGATGTGGGCCCAGTTGCATTTGCAGTGCTCCAGAGGAAACAAAGGTAATTGGATCAAATTAATGAGGGAATAAGTTACCTTTTTTGGGAGGCTGGTTGGTGTGGAGGGGATGTTGATGAATTCTGGATAGTAATATGGCTCATTGACTTGATCTTTGAATGGGTTGGAATTTGAAGGTAGAAGAAAAACCAGTTCAGCCCTGAAAAAATTCACACCAAAATTCAGATTAATTTACCACTATTTTACAACTGCTTGACCCACTCCCTCAAACCAGTGGAAAATTTTTCAAAGCAGATAGAATTGCTCAGAGTTGAGGGGTATGATTCAAAGGGTTTGATGTGTTTCAATCAAGCCCCAAAGAGATGAATTGTGGATGAAACCGCCAATTCATATTCTGAAAGGGTGAGGGAGTTAGGGAATAATTTCAGAATCGGCTGAGCTTCTGAATGATACTTTTTGAGACAAGGCATCCCATCTTGAATGAAATGAAAATAATTTAAAAATTAATTTTGATATCAATAAATAATAAATAAATACATTTTACTTACCAGGAGCTGGGTTTTGGATGCTCTGAGAGAGCTTCAGATTTTGAGTTGATTCAGCAGGTGTTTGTGAAGAGGAGCAATCATTTGAGATTTTCTCTCCAGCTGGATTGGTTCCAGTTTCATTGTTAGGGACTGCAGCAGAATCATCTTGTTTTTCTGTATTGGGTGGTGCAGAAATGTTGATTTCATCTTCTTCCTCATCACTTTCTTGAAAAATACATGCTGTTTTTGGAAGGTCCCTTGGAGGATGAATGGGAGGCAGATTGCTTTTTGAGGATGTTGCTACTACCAATTCTGACCTATTCTTCTTCAAGTAATTCTTTACCATTTGATACAACTGATACAAAACACAATGTTTAAAAGGGGTAAAGAGTAAAGTTTAGTGGGAATGACTTACTGGAATCATATTTGTCACAGGCTTCAATTCATTGACAAGAAATATCATGAAGAGAGTGGGTGGCTTTTTTTAATTTGAAATTTTTTCCAATTGTTGATGTTTTTGTTTATTACTGGAGAGGAATTCCTGGCTTGATATGAGAGAGACTTCTAAATTGTTGAGAAATCCACCATTCTTTGATGGAGGAGGGGGTAGGAGTGGTTTGTCTGCATTGTCTTTTTCACCAAAAAATTTTTTCCAAGCAGGAGGTTTAGGCAGGTTTGAGCTAGGGGCAGGGGGGAATCCATTGCTGCAGGCTCCAAGCTATCTGGTTAAGTTTGGGTATTGGCATGGGCAGTTTGATTGTCTGTTGATTCAAGGGGTGAAGGATTATCATTATAAAGGGAATGGAAAGAAGATTGAGTGGTAACCATGATCAGTTATATAATTTTAAATGAGAACAAGAAGAATGGAAAGTAGGTTGTAGGAGCTGGGGATTAAATGGTGGTGTTGTGAGGAACAATTGAGTTGATGGATGAGGGGGGGAAGGAAAAGGGAAGGATGCTCTTTATATAATGGTGCTGGGGGATCATAAGAGGAACCTGGCAGCAATCAAGCCATTTCATTTCTACACAGCAAATATGTGATGAGGAATTGTATTGCAAATTTATTTGATATGGAAACATGTGATGACAGAAATGATGAAAGGGCCTTGAAAATCCTGCAACAATTTCTATTAGAGTATATTCATGTTTTGATGGTGGCGGGTATATATTGCAGACAGAACATGAATAAAGAAAATAAAGAGTACAGATAATGGATATAGTATGAAGCAGGAGATGTAGTCAGCAGATCAATGTAATTCCATACAATGTGGTAACTGAAATCATAATTCTGCATGGCATGCAGATGATCAACCAGTGATCAACTCATCCTCTTGAATTAGGGCCAAAAACACATTCTAAAGTCTCTGAGAAATTTGCACGGAAATACCAAGTTTGGTGAATCAACTTCCTGCAGTTCAGTTTAATTAAACAGTTTGGTGGAATAATTGGTTGGAAGCCCAAAAGAGATTGATCCATCCATCATGCTTGTCAAACTTATAGACCGTAGAAATACCTGGAAGAAAAAACTGGCCTTGTTTGATGTCAAAGCCTTGACTGAAGTGAGCTGCTTCACCAGTTACCTAATGGATACCACAAAAGCCACCATAGGTGATAGCATTGACATTGTCATCAATATGAACTTGATTTTAAAACTCCCTGGGGGTGGCGGTGATGTTGCCAGAAAAAGGCTTGATGTCCTGGGGGTCTCTGTATTATTGGGCACCAAAACCAGGAATTTTGGCCTGTTTCATCTGCTTGATTGCCTGTGAAAAGAGTCCAGGGGCAAACACTTTGTATCTTTTGGACAAGATTTTTTGAACAAAAGAGGCATTTTTTCAAGGAGGCCCTTCCACTGTTTGTATCTTTCTGGCGTAAGAGTCTTTGAGGTAAAAGGCTTATATATTCCTAATCAAAAAAATTGAATTGAAATTAGTATCAATTTTAATAAAAAAAATCAATAATAGAATTAATTGCCAAATTTTTCCACTTTGTAATACCCCTTACGCCAAACAAGTGCTTTCATGATACCTTCAAGAAAAGAGTCATTTTTTTTGATTTCCATAGAAATATCCAAGTTGGACAATGGTTGTGATCAAGAGTCTGATTCCCTCATATTCCATGCGTGTCATGTCCAACCACTTGGTTAATTTCTAAACCAAGCCAAGTTAACACTTGTGGTTTGTGAGGACAACCACTGGAGGGCCTGGGTTAATATGGTTTTTGAACTGCTCAAGGAACCTGGTTGTGTTTGAAATTGAGTGCACATCTGGACATCTGATCATTGTTAAGTCATCAGGTTGGTCAATGGAGAGGCTGAGACCAGGGCAGCAAGCAATATTTGCTAATTCCTAAATTTTCTTCTTCTGAGTTTCAGAGCTGAAACTGTAATCCTGACTGGTGGAGATATGGGTAAGAACATGTTGGCTCTGAGTTGGATGTGGAAAAAGGAAAGGAAGAGTGGGTATGTTGACCACAGATGTTGATATTGATTGGCAAGGGACACTTGCTCCACTAGCTTGCACAGCCTGCCTATGTGCTTCCTGGGCCTCCTTGGAGCGGATTCTATGTATCTAAAATCCATAGGAAAAATGATCAGCTTGGATCTAAGTATGGGATGCCATGGTGAAAAATGAAGTGCTTGCGTAACATTCAGGCGGGCCATAATAAGGAAGGCAATAAAGGGTCCCCTTCCTGGATAACCTTGCTGCCTAAACCCTCCCTCCAAAAGGCATCCTGCCAACGGACATAAGAGAGAAATGAAAGATCACCCCAGGGGATAATGATGTGAACCATGAGGTTCTTGCGCAAACTTCAGGCAAAATCCTCAAAAGATAAGCAATAAAGGGTGCCTGTCCTGGATAAAATCCCCACATAAAATTCTCATCAGACAATCTTCCGCTGGGAAAGGATAAGAGATGAAAATGAAAAAACAAAACATCTTTTTCCTGGGGGCTTTGTGAAAATAGTGAAAGGTATCAACAAACATTCTCTGATGAAAGATGTGAGATGAGGGGAAAATCCTGGACAATCCATCAAGAATGGTCTCTTTTTAAGCTTCCAGGGAGAGTCTTGATATCAGATTTCTTTTACTCTGTATTCAAATGATCACCTGCAAAATAATATAGTCAAGCCACTCACATAGTATTTGAATGACTATTTTGATATCAGAAAAGCCACTTCCCAATTGGATCTGTAGTTTAATACAGGTGGATTGTTGATGGGAGAAAACTTGTGAGTTCACAAAAAGGGGCGCAAGAAAAGACAAACCACTGGGCAAACAAAAAAGAATTTTTAAAAAAATAATTAGTAATTGGAACATCAGGATGAAAAGAGATAAAAAAAAAAAAAATAAAAAAAACCTTGGGGCAATCCCAAGAGCAAGAAAATCCTAACCCCGCCCAAAAAAAAAACCAAAGCCTAAAGAAAACAAAAAGGCAAGCGTCAGTAAGTGGCCTTCCCGTTTTGGAGAGGAAGAGGTGGAGGAGGAGAAGGATCACAAGGATTGTGGATGGATGGTGCATGGGCTCTTATGAAGAGTGAGTTAACTACTACAAGACTGACAAATAGCTCACTGGGCCATACTTTTTTCCAACAATATACAGTTCAAAATTGAAAGATTAATTGGATGATTTTTTGTTGGGGATCATGTTAGGATGGTGGTTGGAGGTGGGATGAGAAGAGTGATGATTGTCAGTGTTCTTATCCTCATGAATTTGATTGGGTGTAGGATGTTTTGAGACAGATTCAGGAGGGTTCTCTGGTTCATCCGGAGGAGGTGTGGCTTGGTTGGGATTGGGATGATTGATACTAGATTCAAGTTTGGCTGGAGTTTCTTTGGTCCAAATGGTGGTCTCAGTCTTCTGGTCAATGTTTTTTTTTGGATTTTGAAACATTTGATTCAATCTCCAACCTCTTGGGATTTTCAAACAATATTTAGTCTTCTCTTTGTTGTTGGTTTGGAAAAGAACACTCTGGCTTTCTTTCCCAAATGGATGATTGTAAAAAGGGGAGGATGAAAGAAAAAAATTGGAAAAGGGAATAAAAAATGATCACAAGGATTGTGGATGGATGGCGCACAGGCTCTTATGAAGAGTGAGGTAACTACTACAAGACTGACCAATAGTTTGCTGGGTTATACTTGTTTCCAACAATATACAGCTCAAACTTGAAATATGAATTGGATGATCTGTGGTTGGGGATCTTGGTAGGATGGTGGTCTGAGGTGGGATGAGAAGAGTGATTATCATCAGTTTGCTTATCCTCATTGATTCAATTGGGTGTAGGAGGTTTCAAGACATATCGGGGAGGGTTCTCTGGTTCATCCACAGGAGCTGTGACTTGGTCAGGATTGGGATGATTGCTATTATATTCAAGTTTGGCTGGAGTGTCTTTGTTCCAAATGGTGGTCTCATTATTCTGGCTGATTGGTTTGTTGGATGTCAAAAAATTTGAGTCAATCTCCAACCACTTGGGATTCACAAACAATTGGGAAAATGGCTTGCTGAGGGAGGAGAAAGAGAAGAAGGAGGATGAGGGAGAAATTGAAGGGACTCGCCAGATGGGTCAGGAGGATGGGATTGAGATGAGGGGGAGCTGGGTGAAGACCTGGGGGAATTGGAAGGGAGAGGTAAGCAAGGGGGTTTCATTTGGTGAGTGGAGGGAATGAGGGGAGGGGACTCACTGGTGCTTGATGAAAGCGGGGAGGGAGGATTTGATTTTGGTGAGTTTGGTGAGGCAGGTTTTTTGGTGAGGTTGGTGGGGTGAAGGTGGTGGTTTGATGAGGAGGACAAAGGGAGGGGACAGGTGAGTGAGTGGGATGAGTTGGATGGCTTGTAGTGGTGAGGTGGAGGGGAAAGGTGGGTGGGCTAGTGAGTGGTGGGGTATGAGGTGGAGTGTTTGTTTGATTTTTTCTAAGTCCACTAAGAAAAAAAAAATAAAAAAAACCCCAACTCAGCCTAGGAATCTTGGGTGAACAAACAAAACCAAAAAAATACAGTGAAGGGATTTTTTACCTATCTTGAACTCTGCATAGCCAGTTGAATTTGTGGATGTTGATGTCTGGTTTCCAGAAACAAGAGATCAAGTTTGTGCAGTTTTATGCCCCCTTACAACAAAATAAGCAAGGAATTGACACAGAAGTTCACATTTGACAAGATTTGATTTGCTTTGCATCATGGGTTGTTTCATGCTCTATGGGAGCACAACACTGCCTGTGATTTCCAGTTTCTGGCAAACGGTAATCACCTTGGAGCCATGTTATGCCCCCATACAGAACATCAAAACCAGGCTAACTACAAGCCACATTATTCTGCTTCTTTTTCCTTCTTCACCCCATGATTTCACTCTGTATAGCCAGTTAAATTTATGAATGTTGATTTCCAGTTTTGGGAAACTGGACATCACAGGCAGTTTTATGCCCCCATAGAGAATGAAACAACCCATGATGCAAAGTAAATCAAATCTCTTTAAATTTGAATTTCTGTGTCAATTAATTGCTTATTTTGCTGTATGTGGGCATGACACTGCACAAAGTTGATGTTGGGCTTCCAGAAAGAAGGAATCAACATCCATAAATTTAACTGTCTATACAGAGTGAAAGGATGGGGTGAAGAATGATATGTCTTGTAGGTAGCCGGGTTTTGATTTTTGCTACGGGGGCACAACATGGCTCCCAGGTGATTCCCAGTTTCTGGAAACCAGACAGTACAGGCAGTTTTATGCCCCCTTAGAGCATGAAACAACCCATGATTCAAAGTAAATCAAATCTGCTTAAATTTGAGTTTCTGCATCAATTCCTTGCTTATTTTGCTGTATGGGGGCATAACACTGCACAACCTGGATTTCTGGCTTCCGGAAAGCAGGCATCAACATCCATAAATTTAAATGGCTATACATAGTGAAAGGATGGGGTGAAGAATAATATGTCTTTTAGGTAGCCTGGTTTTGATTTTTGCTACAGGGGCACAACATGGCTCCCAGGTGATTCCTGGTTTCCGGAAACTGGATATCACAGGAAGTTTTATGCCCCCGTAGAGCATGAAACAACCCATGATGCAAAGTAAATAAAATCTGGTCAAATATGAGGTTCTGCGTCAATTCCTTGCTTATTTTTCTGTATGGGGGAATAGCGCTGCACAAGGTTGATGCCTGGTTTCCAGAAACCGGACATCAAAATCTGCACATTTAACTGGTAATATACAGTAAAAGCATGGAGTGAAGAGGGACAAAGAAGCAGCATAATGTGGCTTGTAGGTAGCCTGGTTTTGATTTTTGCTACTTGGGCAAAACATGGCTCCAAGGTGATTCCCTTTTTCTGGAAACCAGAAATCAAACGCAGTGTTATTCCTCTGTAAAGCATGAAACAATCCATGATTCAAAGTAAGTCAAATCTGGTCAAATGTGAAGTTCTGTGTCAATTCCTTGCTTATTTTGCTGTACAGGGGCATAAAACTGCATAAAGTTTGTTTCCCATTTCCAGAAACTGGACATCAAAATCCATAAATTTAACTGGCTATACAGAGTAAAAGCATGTGTTGAAAAAGTATAAAGAAGCTGGACTGAAAGAGAAATGCAGTACATGCGTTTTGCTGTGTGCTACAGGGCCATGATAGTTCCTAAAGGTGATGGCTGGTTTCTGGAAACTAGGATCACCTTTGAGCACTTTCATGCCCCCTTAGAGAGTGAAACATCCCACATGATCCAAAGTGAAATGAATCTTACCAAATTAACCACTTTCACCCAATCAGGTCAACTTTGGAAGGCTGTATGTGCTCTAGGCTTGTTCTTAATCTTCAGGGGCATCACATGATGGCCAATTTAATTTTTTTGAGTATGACACTGATTCCTGTAAATAGGCTGGGGTGACATGCTTTATAGGAGCATAGCACAGCTGATTGATTATTCCAGGTTTGCGTAAACTGGGCATCATCCCTCAGCTGTGCTATGCCCCTGTAAATCATTCCAGGATGATACTCAAAAGGAATTGCTTGGTTTGTGGAAAATGGGCTTTGTGTCTTGGCCATATTATACCCATGTAGAAAGCTAAATGAAATTAAGGTCCCAGGAATTTTATAAACTTCTTAACCCAGGGGTAGAAACACAGTGAGGTCATTATTTGTCAATTAATTCTTATCACATGGCTTTATTTTCTCATGAGTCCACTTCTTTGGCCCTATTTTCAAGGCTTACTGTAAATACCATCCTCTATGCATATATTTATAATCATCACACTTGTCCCACAACTTGTGCATTGATTATTCACATGATTTTATCATTTAAATACCTCCCCTATTACAAATTGTGACAGACTGACTACTAGAACCATCCTCCTTCCTTTTCAGCACATCACCTGTCTTATTTCTCAATAAACTCCCTTACTAACAATGCAGTCAATTAATTTTACCCCATTCTGAGTTGGCCTTGTGGAGGTTCCTCTTGCTGAAATAATTAACCCAGCTCTCCCAAAACCTTTACATGGTGAAGGAACCTATCAGGTATCATCATACCCCAGAGATGAAAAGCTACACGTTTACATACCAGATCTTCCTTTCCATGTAGGAGTTGTTTCCCCTCCAATTGATCCAATCATTTTACCCCTCCTCACCCAGCCCACAGGATATGGACCAGGTGGTTATTGGAAGGAAATGATGAGGGAACTGCCTCATACGATTCTCTCTGTAGAAACAATTCTCCATGTGGTTGTTTCCACAATTACCACATTTAAACTTTCCATACTTCTATTCCTCATGAACAAAATATATCAGACATACTTGATAAGCTTCTTGGTGCTCATATAATCATCAAAAGACCCCCCCAAGTATAACAATTTGAAACAACAGGGCTGCCCACTGGACAGCCTACCATTCCAAAGTCTAACAATTCCATCAATTCTTGAAAACCCCTACTATGATCCAAACCTCCTTGAAATCCCAAGTGTATGTGATCTCAATCCAATCCATTGCAATCCCCAAATATTCACCACCAAACTAATCCCCCACCTGGCTCAAGGAATGGTATTCTTGCTTGATTGTGAATCACCACATTATACCTCTGCTCTGTCCTTGTGTCATAAATCAAAAATGAATGCCTGGAAAATTTGGGAAAACAAAATCAGCGACTCAATCTTGGCTCTAATTGATCCAACATCTGTTCCACCAACTGCTTTGGGATCAATACTGGATGATGATATGGGTCTTGGAAAATCTTTAAAAGCAATCTCCCTTATTTTTAACACTATACCTGAATCAACCTCTTTATACCATCACCAAGATAACCCTCCAGCTTTTCTACATCATCAGGAAACTCTTATAATATGCCCAACCTTCCTGATAAATAACTGGGAATCCAAACACAGAAAAAATGTTGCCCCTCAAACCATCAAATAACTGATCTACCATGGATGTTAAAGGCATTGATTCAGTCCAGATGTCCTCAACTAAGCCCTGGTCATTATCACCACTTATCCTCTCATGACATCTACTCATGAGAAGGCACAGAAGGAATCCAAACTTTCTTCTTCTTTCATTTACTCTTGTTATTGGTTCAGGATAATCCTTGATGAGGCACAGTAAGTATCACTGCCATTACATCCAATTCCTGAAACTTATCATCTATTATTCAATAGCACAATCAGGAACAGCAATGGAATGATGAATCAAGCAGTCTTTGCAATTAGAGCTCAAAAATGCCTATGACTCACTGGGAAACTGGTCCAGAACCATCTAAATGACCTGATTTCATTCCTGGCATTCCTCTGCACGTATATTGAAGAATTTCACAAACATTGGGTAAAACTCCTTCTACCCCATCTCAAGCTTGGAAATTGCAAACCACTCCAACTCATCTTGCGTCACCAAGCTCTCAAGAGAATCAAAGAAAATGATCTTGATAGTCTACCAGATTCAAACCATCATATTATCTACATACCCCTGAAACCATCTACACAAGAATATTACAATAATCAACTGGAAATCTTTGTCAAATCGCTCCAAAAGAAAGATTCCTATGTCCATGACGGTGACAATAATCCTGGAATCCTCACTCAAATTCAAGAACTCTATGGGATCTGTGATCATCCACTGTTGGCTAAATCAAATACGGTTCTCAAATCATCTGGTTATGTTGAAACACAAGTGAAAAAGGAAGATTAAAATGCTTTAAAAGCTGGTATAATTCAACATTGAATCCACCCTGATGTGTATTTGGAGAGCTCAAAAATTGAAAGACTAATCAACATGATCATGAATGAATTTGAGAAAAGGGATAGCCCAAGGAATATGGTGTTGTTTTATTGTTGGAAAAGGTTACTCAATTTGTAAGACTTCCCCCAAATAAGCTTCAATTTTCACAAAGAGGCTTACCATTTTTTTCAAAAAATATTCAATTTTAAGAATTCAGATTACTTTGAATCATAAAAAGATCCAATATTTCCACTTGGATGGCACCATGACAGCTACCAAGCAAAAAAAATGCCTGGAAGATTTTGCCAGCATGAACTCAACCCAAAAACTACTCGGCTCCATCCAAGCTGCAGGGGTGGGTCTCAGAATCAAATGTGCAAAAATTGTTTTCATCATGGTTTGTGGTCCATTCTTTGTGTAAAAAAATTGAAAGTAGCTCATAATCCACCTCCACTAGGAGGCACAATGGAATCCCACAAAACAGGCTCAGGCTGTAGATTTTTTGCATAGATTGGGCCAGACAAAACCAGTGCGTGTGTATTGAATCATTTCTCCAAAAACAATTTACAAGAATATCCAAAAGGTGAGATAATGTTCACAAGAGATTGGTAAGCATAAATGGTATTAATTTGCTCCTAATGTTCATTCAGGGAAAGTAACAACTAGCAGAGCAAGTAAAATCACTATTATTCAACCAGTCAGGGATTCTCCACTATCAAGCTAACTTTTTTTTTCTTTTTCAGATAAAACATGATCACAACTAAAGATTGGAGAGAGATGATTCATATGATACAGCAGGGGGGATAAGTTTCTTTAACCATGTATGATGTGTCTTTCAAGCAATGAATGAAAAGATGTAAAATAATATTTATGATAAGATTTATTTTTTCTTCAGGCTTCAGGTGTTCCATCATTCTTAATCACCTCAATATCTTGTATTTTTAAAGCCATTATTGTCACAGTCTGTAGTGTGTTGAGCCAATTTTGATTGTAAAATTTTCAAGATAATTTGATTGGAATCCTTGGATTGACCTCAAATTGGGTGGATGATTTCTAATCAAAAAACTTTGGTTGACTTTTAGACTTACCAATCCAGCTTCCAATCAATATTTGATGCTAAATGAAATCCATCAATTGGGAAGCTCTTTCTGAATGCCATTCCAATTTCATCTTCCTGTGAACGGTTATACCGTTTTCATTCACCTCTTCTGTATGGGAGCACACTGCAGGATCATTGAATTGTGATGAAAGGGCCACATAATTGTTTTCATCACACTATTTTTGCCTCCTCTCTGCTAGCTACAAATTTGAATCATAAATTGTCAGTTCAGTTGCCACAAGTGTGAGATTGAATGACTGAATCTTTTCTGTAGTTTGGTAGTACTTTGCTTGGCCTTTCTTTCCTCAACAGCAACCTCTCCACTCCTTTGTATCAATCCCCACTTACCCTGTAAATGAAGGAAGTACTTTTCCAAAAGGAAGGACACAATTGCATGTTTGGAATGGTCAGGGGATCATAAAAAATTGTTTTAATCCCAAGTATGAAGTGCAACATCCAATGTAAAAATAAATAAGAAATCCATAACTTGGTTGAATGAATGCTTCCATCCACTCATCCAGTCCCACGTAAAATGAGTCAGACCAAGCCCTCAAAGCCAGGTTTGGGTGAAACTGGTTATTTCTTGGGTGTGGTTATCAGGTGAGGCTGGTGAAGTTGGATTTCTCTGATCAAATGAATTCTAATTCCCACGCTGAACTGCCAAATCATGCTCATCATTTCTGGGTAGTTGCGGTAGTGTGATGACATCCCTATTCTTTATTTGAAGCAAGAATATGGCATGAGAATGGACCACAGTGCGCATGGTATCAGTCTTTGGTGGGAGTTGTTCATTCAACTCTTTATGCCTCTACTTTTTGGTTTTGCTCTTGGAAGATAGGGAGGCCCTGGCTCTGAGTCCTTCACATTTTTGTGCTCATGAGTCCCGTGCATTGTCTTCTACTGGAACAAAGAGGTTATCCAACCAGTTAGTCATTTTTAAATCTTGTTTAGATAATTGAAATCCTTAAACACCTTCTCCAGAATTTTCAGGCTAATTTTATGCTTCCATGGCTAAAGTGATATAAAATTTTCAGTTGATATTCATCAGATTAAAAATTCAAATAATTCACTCACTTATTTCAATAGCCAACTGATCAGCTTGACCTGATTGAACGACTGGTCAAAATATCCAAAAAAATGAAGTTAGATTATTTAAAAAATATTTGATAGGAGCAACAACCCACCATTCTCACGTGAAGTTCAAGCAGTTGGTTGGTCTGGCCATAAAATAGAATTTACATCCAATTTTCAATGATTAAGTTTTAAGTCTTTATTTCACTTGATTTAACTCACAATTGTAAATGGATGGAAAACTTTGCAAAGCAGTTGTTGTGTCAGCAATCCCTGAAGGTGGGCTTTGAGGGGCATTAATGTATTGAGGTGGAGGTCACATTCCATGCATTTTTGAATCAGTGGCTCCAGTAGTAGTTCCTTCATTCACATTCATGGCGTTTTTTGAAGTAGGTTTGGGAGAAATTGAAGCAGCATTGCATTGTTGGAGGCGGGGATCTGTTGGTTAAGGCTTATTCCAAACAGGTTTTGAAGGTGAAAAATCTATTCCAGAGGATTGGAAGACTTGAATTTGTTAGATAGCTTCAATTTTTGAATTTAAAAACACATCTGCATATCTTGTTGGTTGTTCTTTGGGGAAAAAAGGGGAGGCCCTTGTTAATAGAAATGGATGAGCCCATACTTCCTCCAGATGAGGGGTAGAAAAGCTCAAACAAACAGTAATTCAACCAACCAAAGTAGAAGGTTCCCTTGCCACAACCTATTGGATTGGGAGAATGGGTCACATGTCAGTCTTTCCCCTGAAGGTTTGATGCAAAAATAAAACCAAAAAACTAACTTTTCAATCCGACCACTTCCAAACCACTCATATCAATTCAACCCTGTTTCAACATGGGCTCCGGTGTATCTTTAACTTCTGGGTTTTGCTGAGACCTCTCCATGAAATTCTTGGATTTCCAGGCAGAAGCCCTCAATTTTTCTTGGAAGTTCCTTTCAAGAAAAATCCACTCAAGCAACCCTCCCTTCTATCATCAACATGCTGCATTTGCCTCATAAGGCTAACTTCATGTGCTCTGGACCAGTTGAAATAGCAATCAATTGGAGAGGAAAAATCAATTTCTTGGGTAAAATAAAGAAAAACTCAAAAATGCATCAGTTGAGCCAAAATTAATACAAATACTCTGCGTTCCACTCACAATCTTCTCCTATAAGCCTTGCAGACCAAGGCACACCTGCATTTCTATTTCATCCTATTTCATCATCACATGTTTTCACCCTCTTACACATCTCTGGGCCCAAATAGAAAACACAAAATATTCATCCTCAAGTCCTCAGTCAAAATTGTGGAAAAATAATCAAGTTACCCTTTTATTTATTTATCTCTTGATACACTGACTTGCCATATTTCCCATACCAAACTCTTTTACCTACTAAATCTATTCCCATTTCAACATGTGACCTTAATTTTTCAGATTTTTCATGTGACTCTCCTATCCATTCTGAAGGGTTTGGTAAAGGTTTCATGTTAAAATGTGGATGCACTCAGGTAATGTCAATAGGAGTGTGTAATCCAAATGGGATGCAAAAATGGGCCTCCACGGCCCATTGGACATCACGTGGGCCACGTGGGCCTATGTGGGTGTTATTGGTTTTGGGCATTTGGGTGCCAAAACAAGTTTTTATGGTCTTTTGGGACACGGGCCCTCACGGGCCCGCCAGGGTGGATGGGCCACCCAAGCCAGATGGGCTTATTTGGGCATAAAAGGGCCCAAGCTTTATTATGGACATACTTGGCCAGAGGGGCTGGACCGCCAAAGTATGTAATTCTCACAATTTGGGCTTGTGGCGGCCTGTTTGGGGCAGCCTGTGTTCCTTGGTACGGCCCACATGGGGCCCGACAGCCCGTGCGGGGCTGTGGCGCGGCAAAGGGATCCCGCGCGGGCCTGGCGACCAGCGCCGCAGAGCCAGGGCTCATGGCCCCGGCTTGCTCCCGCTCCCCTTGCTTGCCATGGCAAGGGGGATGGGGGCAAGCTGGCTGGATTGAACCAGCCAGCGACCAACCGCACTGTTAGGGAGGACCTGACCACCCCCTTGCCCAAGGAGGTGGCGGCGCCGGTCGCAAGCTTAGCAACCAGCAGGTGGGGGGGAATTCATCACCCCTCCACCATTGAGCGGTTGAGGCAACCGAGCAAAGGGGCGCTCTCCCCCCCCCTTTACCAAGGGGGAGGAGCGATGGGCCTGAGAGGACCTGATCCCCTCCCAGGCCAACTCTCTTGACAACGCCCTGGGGGTATTGACCCCCAGGGCCCCTGGTGAGGGTATTTGACCGCCCCCACCAGGGATTTGAGAGAAAGAGGGGGGGGGGACAGCATGTCCGCTGGTCACACCCCCCCATGTGAGTCTGAGACCGGACCCAGGTGTGCCCTGGGTCCCACCTGGCCCATTTGAGGGGCCAGGGGCTGGCTGCATGAGGCAACAAGCCTGTAAACAAGGTAATGAGGTCATCATGGCTGGTTTTAACAGACAACCAGCCAAGGGGATTGAACAGCAAGGGGCTGGTTCAGCCCCGTAACGGTGGAAACACTGGAATGGACTGGAATAGGCCAGTTGTAAGGGTACAGGGACTGATGCCATGTGGGCTGATGGAGTCCAAACCAAGTAACAAGTCCAGTAGAACCTGTGGAGCTATTTTGGAGTAGAAAATTTGCCTTTTGGCTTGTTTTATCATGGGCTCAAAAGAGGCCAATCTTTTGTACTTAAGGAGCTCTTCTCCCTGCTGTTTTTCATCCATTCATTCATCATTCCGATCAAATTCATCTAAGATATTGCCCCATTGTGAGAGCCCCTTTAGCCAATATTGACACCCAGTGTCCAGCATTTATTTTGCTTTAAATACTGCTCATTTGCCTAAGCTAATTTCTGGCCATAATTCTAACATTTCATGCATATGTGAATTGGAGAATTTGGAGGCCTTTGGGATTCCAATGGATTTACTTCAAATTTTTTCCCTTCTTCAAGATTACTTCCAAATAGTTCCCCCTTCTTCCCTGGAGCTGAAAAGTCCCCTGCTCTGAAATTCTATGGCCAAGCTTCTCCATTCTATCCAAATATCTTCTTTGAATTTCTGCAAAATTAAAAAATAAATCTCAACTTTCCTCATAGATAAAACCAGCTGCAAATATAGATTACCATCCAGAGTGATATTGGGAGGTGGAGCTTCAACTTGAGCACCAGGATTCATCATAGTGGAATCAAGAATTTATTGATGAATGCTAGGCCCTCCTATCAAACCCCTTTCAAAATCCTTTTTACAGGATTATTCATAAAGAATTATAATCAAAATCATAGAAAGTGAAAAATTTTAAACTTTGAACCTTTCAAGAACCTAACTGGTGTTACCATGAGATTATATCCTGAAACATATGCCTCCTCATCAAAATTAATCACAAGAAGGTTCTGGAAGTGCTCTCCTGACACTTGTTCTTGTTGACAAATTGTAAGTCAATTAAATCTTACAAAGAATTTCCAACAAAAAAACCACTCATCA
The DNA here is from genome assembly GCA_025617555.3 of Puccinia polysora. Lineage (NCBI taxonomy): Eukaryota > Fungi > Basidiomycota > Pucciniomycetes > Pucciniales > Pucciniaceae > Puccinia > Puccinia polysora. The sequence continues at coordinate 2,486,556 of CM062614.1, forward strand.
GGAGTCATCAAATTTATTTCCACTGAACCCTGCCTAAAGAAATTGTTTCTTTGGGGAGAAGAAAAATTTGAAGCCCCTGTTTGTATGAAAAATCAAATCATGTTTCATTCACATCAAAATTGGCTAATGCTTTGATAGATAAGGCTTGAAGATTCCACCAACATTGAAATCTCTGCATATTATGAAATGAAAAATGAAATGAAAGATTCAAAGCTCATGGTCATCTCAAAGCAAAAAAAAAGAAAAAAACCTCTTTGTTTTCTTTTCTGGGAACATTGAATACCTGACCCTCTCAAAGCTGCCTCAATCTCACCATCTGAAGACAGTGAATCCAACCTTTCCACTTGTTCCTTTTCAACTCTCATTCTCCACAATGAAGGATTCTGATTTCCTGACAAGCGTAAAGAAGCCTCTATCCTGGAGGCCAGGCTTGAACACTCCCCATGTGAAGACATTCCTTCAGGGGCCACACTTGCTGCTTTGGAAAACATTGGGGAGGAACCCAGGGGGAAAATCATTCCTAAAATTGAAATACAATAGAACATGTCAGAAAAAATTCAGAATAAATATATCAATGGATGTCAGATGCTACCTGGAGATGATGCCCTAGTGAAATCAAGTCCCATTGCTCCTGATTGTTGAATGAATTCTTCATAAAAAAAGTTAATATCACCAACAAAATCAATTGATTGAAATAAAACAAAAAATAACTCCTGGTGGGCTGCCTATCCTAATATCCAATCTCTCAGCTTCAGCCTCCTTCAATTCCTGAAACCTCATCTTCATCCTCCAAAGCTCATGGTTCTCAACTTCAGGTGGTTACAAATCTGCTTGAATCCTGGTGCTGACACTGGCCTTCTCCCCAAGTGAAGATCCTTCCCCAGAGGCCACACTTCTTAATCTTATTTAATTTGGGGAGACTACAGGATTGATGAATCAAGTTGAATAAGAGTCAGAAAAAAAATTTTGAAATAAAACCAAGACCTGGGTTGGATTCCTTTGAAGAAGTGATTACTTTCTCTTCTATGGGGGGGGGGGGAGATAATTCCCAATGAAAAAGAAGACTTCAGAAATTTTAATCAGTTAATATTAGTAAAACCCCTCACCTTTTTCTCAACAAGACATGGTTTGAGATGCATGTTCTTGTTCAACTCTTTTTTTCAAAATATTGTGGGCCAATGAGCTTGCACTTTCAGACTGTGAGAAATCTGACTTATCACTGCGTATAGAATATGCTGATTTATCCTTTTTCTTTTTCTTTTTCTTTTTCTTTTTAAGTAATAATTTAAATAGTTCATATTTATTTAGACTTATCCCCACACTACGTACCAGATCTTGTTAAATAACCCCACATTAATAAATGAAGAAAATTAAACATACAGAGTTTCAACCATTCACTCACCAGTATTTTTGTATTGAATATCCTCATGCTGAGAATGCTTTCCCATTCTTGGACCCAGGTTTCTTCAACATTTTGACTGTGCTGAATATGATCACCTGGGGTTGGTTCTGCTGTTCATCCAAGACAAAATAAATGAATGAAGTAAAAAAATGGCACAAAGAAAATATTATTTTAAGTATTAAATAAAGAAACCAAATTGTCATATTATTTCTTTATTCATTACAAAATCAGATTTGAAAATACCAATAAAACTCTTTCAATAAGTATTAAATTTGGATTTCACCTATAAAACCAAAAATTTATTCATGCCCCTTCTTTGCATTTTTTGATTCAGCAATTGTACTAGAACTTCCTAAGTTGTTTTACGTTTCCTCTTCCAAAAACAAAATGTTGAATATGAATGGGTTCTCACTCAAATTAATAGAATATAAAGACATGAAGAACCCAATTGCATTGTGACATAAAGAATGCAAGCAATCCTCAATTCGATTTGATCTTTTTTTCCCAACTTTCATAATCTCCTCTGTCTCTGGCATATTTTCAAAAAAATTCAACCCCACTGTAGGAAAAACTTAAAATCAAGAGAACAATTTATTATTTTCAGAAAACACTTGAAAATTCTTGTCAAATAAAAATATGAAGGAATATATCAAGAACATTTCATCAAACTCACTCTATTCTGGAATCCCCCCACTTCTGACTACCTTCTTGGAAACTGGATTCCTCTCAGAAAAAAATTTATTTCATATGATGCAAAAAAGCACCTCCATTGTGGCAATACTAGTACATCCAGAATAGACTGGATCTACTCTTATCTTAAAAAATTTTGAACTACTTCTTCTGGCTCCTTTTCTAATTTAGTTCATAGAATATATCATTCAATTTACATCCAAATCCATGAATCAGCCATTCCAAGCTCCCAAAAAGACTTCAAGAACTTGATTGGTGTTCCGTAATGTGTTGAACAACTATCCAGAAAAATAATCTAGTATTCATTCAAGCTTGTCCATTCCTTTCAAATGTCAGAAGAAATATCAACCACCTGTTATATTGTGATTATTATTCTTTCATGGTAATTTCTTGTGTACACAAAGTGCAGAAGGAAAACCTCAAGAAGAACAAAACAAATTCTTGCGGATTTTCATCCCCAGTGGTATTTAAAACCTCCTATTTTATCATTTTCTTCATCATTTTTTTCTGTTATTTTTTTTTTCAAAAGAAAAAAAAGAAATTCCACAATTAATTTTTGACATTTTTTGTTTTATTTTGGAATTATTGATAGATCACTGGGAATGAATTATTCCAAAAATCTCAAAAAGCTGATGAATCAACTTACCAATCAACCAATATACACTGGTTTAAGAATTACCTCTGAAGGATTCCTTAAATTTCCCCCAGGAGAACAATATTTTTAACCTGGAGAAAGGATGAAAATGTTGAAATGAAAGTATCAACTTACCTTCTTTCAAGAACCACTATCAAAGGAAGAAAGGAAAATTTGTGGAAGACCCAAAGGAGCCCTTTTTAAATTCAAAAAAATTTCTCATCATTCCTCTAAGGGGTATCCATCTTGGTTTGAATATATTAAATCAGCCTAAGAGGAGAGGAAGACCATGGAAGAACCAAGTTGGTAAAGAAATGGTTAGTTTTTTCTTTTGATTTCTGTTCCCTCTATCTTTGTTTTGGATGAATCTTAGCAGAATTTGCTGGGTAATTGGTTGGATCTAATTGCAGGTTCTGAGCAAAATGAAGGGAGGGTAAGACAAAGGGGAGGAAAAGGGAAAAAAGAAACAGTATTCAGGGGAAGATGTTGTTTTTTATCAATTTTTTTTAATTTCTTTTTATGTTTCTAAGCAGGCTAATATTTTATTCTTATCAGGAAGAATTCAGAAAAAATGATAAATTAAGTGGAGAGGAACTAACAGAGCTTGAAGAATTGGATTTAATCAAGATGGTTAGTAATTTTTTGGAAGGGGATCAGTGTAGTTTTTCTAATTTTCATTAATCTTCATATTTTCTTTTTTGAATCAAAGGTCAGGAAACATCATCAATAAGTGGTCTGTTTCAAATAAATCAAGTCCTGGGAATTTAAAGAGGACAAATAAAGTAAAAAAACAAAAGGAAGATGCATATGATTATATTCCTCCATGAAATACACTCTTTTCTCCCACAGCTACAGCTTCTGAGAAGGAAAAGGTGGATAATTTACTGGAATAATCTTGCTCTATGGTCCATTTATGAAATTTCCTTTTTTTTTGTGAAAATATTTGAGGTCATAGAATTTTATTTTTCAAATTTGAATAACTTCCAATTGGTAACTATTCATTAAGTATAGTTTCTTTGTTTTCCTCTTAAATCAGACTGATTTTCCTTTCCATAGTATCCATACAAAAATTTTATTTTCTGCAAGAATGCCATACCAGAAATTTCACATCCTCATGATTTGATGGTTGATGGGAACTGTGGATGAAGATCAGTAGCAGTTAATTTGGTATTTCAATCTGAATATTGGAGTTTGATGCATCAGGATATGATAAAGGAAATGGATTCAAACTGTCTCTTCAAGGGTGAAAATTTTGTGGATCAAGTCTGGGATGAAGATTTTGACAAAGCAAGAAAACATATAAACCAAACTTCTGGACCTGCCTCTCAAATTTACTGGATAAAATTTAATTTCCATTGTTTCCTTCTGGAAGATACATACAAAAGCCCATTGTTAATTTTTATCTAATTTGATGACATCAATTTATTTGCCCCTCATTCACCCTCCTACTTCCAATTATCAAACTTCTCCCATATTTTGAATCATTTTGGAAGATTTTAGGCACATATTTTCTTTTTCTTTAATTTGGAACTGTGATAAGCTCCCAAATTAGACCCACTTTGGAAGGCTTTTGCTAGCAGAAAATAACAAAAATGAGAGTATTTGATTCATAATAACTTTGAGCATGTTTTGAAAAATTTTTTCCTCCTGAAAATTCTTCTGGTCCAAAAAATAGAGTAGGAGATATTGATAGTGGTTGGATGATATTGTTGTTTCTTTCCTGAATTTTTCATGATTTATCTTTCTATTGATCATTGACTCAATGATTTAAAGAAAATAATGCTCCTTATGACAAATCCTTTGGTAAAAAATCACTGAATATCAATTTTGTGCCCTTTTCATTGCCCAGTAAAGCACTGGGAGCTCAAAAAATGGAAAATGGTTCAGAAATTTATGGAAAAAAAATTGAAAAAAAATATTTCTCTTTTGTTTTTTTATGTTGAGCCCATTTTTTTGTGGGAAAAATAAGTACTAAAACTATGTAAATTAATTTTTAAATTTGAAGATATATCCACAAACTATCAATTTTTTAGAAAATCAAAAATAATTCATAAAAAATCATTAAAAAAAAGGGAAAATATTTGTGATGTAAGGATTTTTTTTTAATTTATGAACCAAATTTTGCACACCTCAAAATATTTTGAAAATTCTGAAAAATATTTTTGAGATGTTTTTGAAATCCCCCTGCCTTCAAGAATTTTTATATTTTTGGAAAAATCAAAAAGCCCCATGATTTTAACAGAAACCATGCGTATGCAGGATGTTGCAAAAATTTCAAAACTGGATGAGTTTAAGGATTGGGGGTTCAAAAAAAATAATTCCCCAATTTCTATTATGGTTATTGATGTTTTTTCTTTAAAAAGAAATTGCATATATTAATCACTTATACTGAGTGGCAGGGGTAATAATACCTTTTCAATTATCTACTTGTCTGTGAAATAAGATGAAGATGGATCCTGGTGAAATTTGAGAATCTCTTGAACCCAACCAGAAGGAATTGGACAGTTAAAAAGGATTTTTGAATGATTAAATCCAGTTCAGGGGTAAATTTATTGGTAATTTCGTGGTTTTTCACTAAATAAAGATTGAAAAGGGCATTTCCAAATTTTATTGAATTTTTATATGAATTTTGAATCAATTTTTATTAATTTTGGAAGATTTTTTTAATAAATACAAGTAGAAAGCTTTCAACCTTATTTTTAAGTTGCATGAATTTTATTTCTGTATTTTCAAAGCAAAGAGCCTTTCTGTATTTTTCCCAAGATTATTGTTTCTGAAAAATATTGTTGAAATTGATATTCATTTATAATCATCCTTTTCATGTTGTTTGGTATGTTTTGAAATTATCTCTCATTTTTCAGAAGGAGGGAAAATGTTCTGATCAGTCAAGGTATTTTCTGAAGGTGTTTTCCTCTGTGAGTTCATGAGATTAAGTTAAAATTGGATTAATTTTAGATTTGTTTCAATATCAACTAGAAAAAATTGGATTGAATAATTATAATTTTTTCATAAAGAAAAACTTTTGAATTGTTAAAATGTTCCAAGGGTGCATTAATTATTTCATTAATTTTCCAGAAAGAAAACCAATTTTCAGATTTCCAGCTTCCAGAAAACTTTAAATTCTTTATCTACTGGAGTTGATAGATTTACAACAAAATAGTTACTCAAAGAGAGGCTGAAATGATACTTAGTTATAAGAACAGGACCAATGCAAGGCGTTGGTTCATTATTTGGAAATTTATTATCAATTATTAATTAAATGAAAAGAGGTAATAAAATAGATAATGGAGTTCTTTAAAACCTCTCTTCAGGGTATTAGACTTATAATCCATGCACCGGGTAATTTTAGACCTTGGGATAAGGGAAAATTATCCAAAAATATGTGGTATGGCTGGGTATGGGTAGCAACACAGCCAGAGTACATTAGAGAAAAAAAACTGGAAGTTTTTTAATGCCAGGTTAACTGAAAGAACTGAAATCAAATGTAAGCTTTGAGCCTATTGTGATTCTTTCAGGGCTTTCCATGATTGAAACCATGAGTTATAAGGATGGACTGTTTAAGAAACAGGTCAATAAAAAGCAATTAATCACTTACTTGTGTTAATAGGTATTTGATTTCTTTAAGGAAAAGTGTCTGGATGTATGATAATTAGTATTTAGAGGAATTACATCCACAATGAGGTCTGCAGTCAATCCTTTCCAGTTTATCATGGGTATTCTTGGGGTTTATTGCTGTAAATGCAGGGGAAGCAGCTGTTTTCTGGGGCCAATAGCACATTCATGCATGGCCCACAGACTGAATATGGTGTTTTAGGCTGGAATTCCTTGTCATGTTCAGAGAAATATGATTGTTTTTGGAATCTTTTTCATGATAATGGCAGGAGAAACGGGCCTGAAATCCATTTATACATCATGTTGGTTCATTTATTTTTCTTTGTGGAAGGCTTTTTGCATTATTATTTAATTTAATATATTTTTCTGAAAATTTCAAGGATATTCATACTGTGAAGGACTCACTTTCTCAGGCTTGAGACTCTGTAAGTGGATTTTGGCCACTTTGGAAATTTTGTCCCAAAGTGTCAAATTTTATTTTGAGGGTTTTTCAAATGTCTTTCTTGTAAATTTTAGCTTATGTCAGGGTTTTTGTGAAATTTATGATGGATTCTTGAACTCCATGGCTCTTACAGCTTGATGTGCAGTTTTCAGCCTTTTTACTGGCTGTGGAATCGCTTTGAGATGGCTTGGAATGGCAATTTGAAAGACAGGGGATGTGTGTGTGTCAAAGGGCTGTAGGGTTGCACATGGCTGCATGCAGGAATTTGGAAAAACAAATTTTGTTCCATGAATCCTGAACTATCCTCAAAACTCCATTTCTGAATTGATTTTATTCATGTAAAACGTATTTTATGTTCCCCATGAAATTTCAAAGTTTCCAAAAAGTTCCAGGTTGTTTTTAGGGTACCTTTGACACATTTAGTTACAGGGTTAATATCAGCCACAAAACAATTAGACGTTTCCAGATTTCTGCACAATTCATATCTCTTTTTGGTATAGTGGTTAATTACTATGATTATTTTCCATCATTTGACATCAAGGTAACTGGTTCAACCCACCATAGAGCCAAGAATGAGTAATGATCAAGATTTTTAGAATTCTATAATAAATTTGGATAATATTTTATAATATTGTATAAGTATGTTTTCATGAGTATGGATTATGAGATTAAAACCTTGATAATATATATTATCAAGATGTAGATCCAATATAGCTTTAAATAAAGTAATGAGGACTCAGATGAGTTACAAATATTGATATAGAAATTCCCAATATGTTCCATTCCTTTGGGAACAAGTTATAGTAATTACTTTAAGCCATACTCTCTACTCTGTATAAACAAATTGCATAATTTTAATCTTATCCCTATTTGGGATATAATTATACTTTAATATAATTCACTGGGCATTGAGATCTTCCCCTCAGAGGACTCTGAGATCAGCTTTAAAGTTTAGACCATGTAATATCATTACCAAGAATATACATACCTTATATGTATAATATCTGCCAAGGTACTAGGAATTAAGATGTAAGTACATGCTAAGGCTATTGATTTATGGTTATTTAATCTTTTGTGGGTTTTTGAGGACTTCAGAGACTTCTTTTTGAATGATATTAAGTCCTATGATAATTTAACTAACCTTTGGGGTATGTAATTAGAACCTTTTACAGTTAAAATCACCCCCAAGAGTACTAGTACCCTATCCCTCATTGGGTATGATGTAAAGGGGTTCTGAGCCCTTGAGGATAAAACCAAGGGGAGGCTAGAACTATCCTAATAATTCATTGAGTACCCTGAGGGCTCCTGTTACCTTAGAAGAGGAGGGTCTTCACCCTAAAGCCCCTTCCTCAGTTATTTATTATATATTATTCATCCAAGAATACAGCAAAAGTTAACAAGCCCATCAAACTTAATCTCAAGAAGAAGATTGACTGGAGCCTTAAGCTGTAGTATTATAATCAATTAATAATCAATTTCTCAACTCCAAGTTTGTGTGGTAAATACTTGTCACAACTGCTGCTGGTGTGCAAGGGGCTGAAGGCACAGGAACTACTAATCATAGAGCTCAAGGATGAATTGCTGGAATTTAAATGAAGGAGATGAAAGGAGGAATACAAGTGACAAGAAGAGGAATGATGAGAAGAGCAGTCCAGGAGGTTGTTGCTGAAGATGGATTTGTTGAATCATGTAAGAGTAACACCAGCAAGGGACAAGGTGATATGAGTTAAGCCGGCTGGGTGAAGGTTGTCTTGTGCTGAGATTACACCTACTGGCAGAGGGACTAACCAGTAAAAAGCAGTATACTAATTACTTGGGGGGAATTATTCCAGGAGGGAAGGAGAGGCCAGTATATGTGAGAGCTGAGAAGGAGGCCTTGAGGGATGAATGGCTGGTGTTGCAGTTTGGAGTTCCCACAGTATTACATGTTGAATGATTGGGCTGGAGGCTGTAGTTGACTAATCAAGTTATGGGCCTATCCAGGAAGGTTTGAAATGTACTGATATGGAGTCCTGGGAGTAAGGGCTGAACAGACAGTGGAGATTATGTATGATTTATATACTAAGTTTAATATGTACTAACTCATATACCAATTGGGTTGAGGAGAGATGGAGGATTTACCAAGCCATGGAGAGAGGGAGAGATCCTGAGAAGGTTTACTGAATCACATGACACAGTGGTGAGGCGTACATGGACATAGAGCCTATACCATACAAGGAGAGGGTGAAGCTGGTGGAGGAGGTTGGATTGGTTTAGTTGAAGGAGTGTCAGAACTGCGGTTATGAAAGTACTTTGGAGTTGTAACATTTATTTTTACCTTAAAGGGTGTGAGTTTACTTTGTAAGCAAGGCTCCTTTTGGCTTTATTCAATTAGAGCCAGGTACCTTATCCATTTATAGAGATCAAGGTGTGGCCTTTTTACTCACAATACTCCAGTATTGTTTGAGTTCCGTTTTTCTTTAACAGTATTAATGTTTTATTAAGTCAATAACTGATTTGATTATTGATTTATATCTTAATTTTTGCAAGTTTGACCACAGCAAGTATAGCTATAGAGGTTAAATACCTGAAAGTTAAGGAGTAGGATTGTAAGGGTAGGTCTAATGAGTGTATTTACATTTCTTTGGTTGGGGAATCCTTTTCTGCAATTATTATGAGGTATTACCCACAAATCTTTGATTTATTATTATTTTTATTTTTTACAATACCTTATCAAGCTGGCTCTGAAATATTAGCTGGCTGATATTTCCTTCCCCCCTTTCTTGGTACCCCCTTTTGATGCATCTCTCAATTACCCCTGCCTTTCCAGACATATTTCTCTTTTTCTCAACCTTTCTTGGCATCTTTCTCTTTTAATACCCCCCTTGCCATTGATACCCCTTCCTCTTGGCATACTCCTTTCTTGGCATCTTGCTTTCAGTTTTCCATTTCTCCTGTTCACCTCCTTTCTTGTGGCGCCTGTTTGCATGGAATCTTGCTATGGGTCTCCCCTTTCCCTTTGCATCCCTCCACCCCCCCTAATTGCCCCACCCTTGTTTCTGTATCTTGCTCCTTTTCCCACCCTCACAAAACCTCCCCCAGTTCCCCCCCCCAATTTTGAAACTCTGGCAAGTCCCCTCCGCCCCACCTCTGGCTTTTGATTCATCAGCAATTGCTGATTTCCTCCCCCCCCCCCCCCAATTTTTTAGGTAACCCTAGGCCCACCACCAGGCTAAAAAAAATCCAAAGACCCACTGGATAAACCAAGGATGCAATTAACACCACTACCACTATCATCAGCCCTCCCCCACCACCACTTCTACCTCTATTTTTTTTACAAATCTCACTGACCCCACCACCATCTCCAACACCCCCACCACCATTTTTATTACTCTCACCACCACCATCATCTTAAATGCCATAACCATCCTCCTTACTCTCCCCGCCACTAATTCTTACTCTCCCCGCCACTAATTGAATATTTTGTGAAGGCTGAAACCAAAAAATGGTTAGAAATTCTGACCAACACTGCACTAATTTTTCCTGTGTTTCATATTCCCAACAGTTTCTGTCAACTTGATCATAAAATCAGTATCAAAGCCATTGGGTTGTGATTCAGTGAATTCCCTGAATTTTCCACCTCATTAATCTTCTCAATTGTTTCTTTGAAATAGATTATACAATCAGGATAATTTGATTTGGCAAGGGATTTATTAAATTCTTGCCACATCCTTCTGAGTTGAAATGTGTTTATTCTTTTTATTGTTATTTTGAATCAGTTGCCACCACTGCAAGAATCAGGTGAACTTAAAAAATATAAAAAGAAGAGAATACAAATAAATTTTACAGGGGAAAGCATTAATCCATCAATCAAGCTTTTCTGCATCACATTTTGTAGGAAAGTGGATCCAAAAAGAACTGAGATTCACATTAAAAAACACAATCTGGAATTTTACACACAGTTAAACACAGGATTTAAAATGATTCATCTAATTAATAAATGTGCTTTAATTTGTTCTTAGTGTTTTTCAAGACTTCCACTGGCATGCAATGGGCTGAAGGCACAGGCACTACTTCTCACAGAACTCAGGATTAAGAAATGAGATTGATTGAAATGAGAATAGGAAAGTTATGACAATGCTAAAAGAGGAGAGAATCCGGGATTAAGGCTCTGAAGGAGGTTTAAGATTGAATCCTATAAGAGTAACACCAGAGGTTATGTGAGATGATTAAGTTAGGCTTCTTGGCTTGCTTGTGTTGAGATGGAACCTATTGGAAGGGACTAACCAATAAGAGCAAGTATACTAATTACTTGAAGAGAATTAGTCCAGAAAGCAAAGAGAGGCCAGTATAATGGACAAGAGACAATTGGAGTTGAGAAAGAAGGGTCAGTTGGCCTTGGATGAGATTTTGAAGAAGGGAGAACCAAGTTTGAAGGCACTGGATATCCACAGGGGAATGCCATATTCTTTGTCTATAAGTTTGATTGCGGAGTCAGATGGCATAGTAGGCCATTAAAAGCCATTGAAGCTGGTTGAAGTGCATCAAAACAGTCCAAGTTTGAAATGGTCAAAAAAAATCAGTCAAATTTTGACAATCAAGGATAAAACCAATTGAATTTCAACGTAGTACTGTAAAAGCCATTGAAACTTTTGAAAGAATGGTTGAAGTGGTTGTGGTTGGGTTGAGGCATGGTAAAAATAGCAGAGAAGGAGTCAAAGAACCGTTGAAGCATCATAGGGATGTTGGAGTTCAAAGTTCAAAGTGAATTTTTGAAGGGCTGCCTGTCAAAGAAGCCCCCAGTCCCATCATAGTCAAAGTCAAGGAAAGAGATGAAGAGGAGGATGAAGGTGAGGATGCTCCTGGAGAGGCTGATGAGAAAGAGGAGCATGAAGAGGAAGAAGAAGAAGAAGAAGAAGAAGAAGAAGAAGAAGAAGAAGAAGAAGAAGAAGAAGAAGAAGAAGAAGAAGAAGAAGAAGAAGAAGAAGAAGAAGAATAAGAAGAAGAAGAAGAAGAAGAAGAAGAAGAAGAAGAAGAAGAAGAAGAAGAAGAAGAAGATGATGATGATGATGATGATGATGATGATGATGATGATGATGATGATGATGATGATGATGATGATGATGAAGGACAAGAAAGGGAAAGAAAAGGAAAGGGAGGTAGAAGATATAGAAGGGGGATCTCCTTGGCCAAGTTCCATTGAAGAATTGGTTGGAAGTATTTTGGCCAAGGATGGAATCAGGAGTGATTTTGGAAGAATGAGAAAGGAAAAATTTGGTTTTATGCTTGGTCTGGAGGAAGGGTGGTTGGACCAATTGATGCCATTGAGGATGATCCAGTTGGAGACTTGAAGACCATTGAAGAGCAGCTTGGGAGGTTTTCTAAGGATTCTAGAACTAATATGGTCTTTGGCTGGGGTTGGCATAGTGGAGAAGAGGTGGACAAGAAGGGGAAGAAGAAGTAAATGAAAAAAGAAAGTGGGAGCAGAGCTTGATGAGTTCTTTTCTCTATCTGGAGTGAGCTATGAGATGGGATGTACTTCTAAGGATAGAGAAGAGTATTAAAGGAGGAAGATAAAGCTAGCTATTTTTTGGGTAACTAAAATTTCAAACTTAGTGAATAAGATTGAGAAGGATTTTTGGATAGGATGATCTTTTGAATTTATCATTTCTTTTTTTATTTATTAAAGATCAAATAGAAGCATGATTTAATTTATTTATGGATGATGAGAGATAAATGAAATTATGATGAGAGATAAGAATGTAAAAGATGATGAGGGATAAGAGTGTGTCACAAGGGCTGCTGAAGTCTAAGCAGGGCTTGTAACTAGGTTTACTCTACTCACAGTAGGCTTGGGAGCAAGGTTACTGGAGGAGGCTATCAGGAGAAGAGTAAGGGTAGATGGGGTTAAGGTTCTGAATGACACTTGCTTGGATAGATTCCTCACAAGAAGTAGTAAACTGATTTCTTGGGGGGAAAATCAGTAAGAGAGAGGAGGTCTACTTAAATAGACAAGATTTGGAAGATTACAGGAGAGGAACAACTGGTGAACAACTGGTTGGGGCTCAGACTACACATGAAATGACAAGGGAGCAATGAATGTACCAGAGAGGGCTGATACAGTGAGCTACTACATTGGGATAGACTAATCGCCACATTGGGTCTAGGCTACAGGTCTGGCTTTCTAAGTTGGGAGTGTACATCAGAGAGGTGCACAGTGCATGTAATGATTATGACACTATGTTTACTAAGTATAGAGAGTATGTAATACTGTCTACAGAGAGATGTACATAAGGATTCCCAAAGGATAAACCATAGAGAGTATGGGATAGACAGGGTAAGTAAGGTTAGAGGATATCCAGTACCTGAGAGTGTATCTATGTGTAAGTGTATGCAAGCCCAGAGGAGTCTATCTATGTACTGCATGAGATCAGACCATATGTAGATATATGTAGTCATATGTATATGTATGTAGGTTGAATGGAGATATACTTATATAGTCTCCAGAGCCCTGAGGTTGAAGTTCCATGAGAAAGTTGAGTAGACTGAGGTTAGACTGTAGATTGAGTTGAGTTGGGTGTCAGTATGACAGTACCCCCTGGTGAAGAGGAGGGCATCCCCTGATGACCATAAAAATAGAGGTTGAAGAGGCCATCCAGTCTTGATCCTTCAGCTATGTCTGATTTGAGTTTTTCTCCACCCCACTCTACACCACCACCACTATTATCAACCACCATATTACCATTCCCTTCACCCTACCTTCAACCATCACCACCACCTACCCCATTACCATCACTAAGCCCTTTTAACAGATCACTTACACCTACATATCCAATGGAGAAGACCAACAATTACTACTGCATCCCACAATATTACCCCAGCTGCGAAAGATGTTTGAAGATGGATCAAATTTTTAACACCAGTATATGCTATAATTCCACCAAGTGTGAAAGTTTTTGTCAATTTGGAAGGCCCTGTGAAATGGATAAGAGGAAGAGGAAGGCCATGGGGCCAACCCTATGGGTCCAGGATAAGAGTCAACCTTTTGAGGTAAAGGAAGCTCCAGACAATGATGCAATGACTTTAGGTGGTTCATCCAGGTTGGATGAATCTTCAGGTAAGTGCAACTTAGTATTTGTTTATTTTTGTTGAGGGTGATTGGATGCTGATATGTTTTTTTGGACAGTTTTTTTGATTCAGGAAAGATTGAAAAAGATTTAAGCCAAAAGAGAGAAGTTGCGTAGAGAAGGTCAATTGGCGTTGGATGGGACTTCAAGATTACTTGAAAATGAGATGGGTGAGGCCTTGATACAATGGGGGGTTTCTGACCCAGAATCCAATGAACAAAAACAGGAATCACCGTCCAAAAGAGTCCGCAACAAAGCATCTGAAATGGCCGTTGGACCTGTCAAAGAAGTGCGTCAAAGCATTGAAGCAGGCCTTTGAAGCGTTGAAGGAGGCCGTCAAAGCGTCAAAGGAGGTCGTTGAAGCGTTGAAGCGTCTAATTAGGCCATCAAAGCGCCAAAGAGGACTGTCAAAGCGTCAAAGTGAGCCATCAAAGCGTCGAAGGGTACCATTCAAGCATCAAAGTAAACCATCAAAGCGTCAAAGAAGATGAAGATGCAGAAGGAAGTTCAGAGATGGATTTAAGTGACGTAGAGGAGAAAGACAAAAGGCAGATAATGGACATAGAAGTGAATAAAGGAAAAGGGAAAGAAGACAGAGAAGTTATTGTTGAAGAAGGAGGAAAATCAGATGATTCTTTGGAGTTGGAAGATTTAAGGAAAAGAATAAAGGAGTTGGAGGTAAGAGAAAAGAATGTGGAAGATAGAAAAAATAAGAAGAAAGGAATTGGAATGAGGGAAGCCTCAGTGTTTATGTTGGAAGAAATAGAAAATGGAGAAAGGTTGGTTGAAATGATGGTAGGAGAAAAAATAGTTGAAAGTTTTAGAGAAAATTCAATTTTGGATGGAGAACAGGTGAATCAATCTTTTGAAGTTCATAATAGAAATGTAAGGTTATTGGATTTGAATTTTCAGGAGGGTTTGAAAAGAGGGGAGTTTTTGAAAATAGGTTGGGGTACTGAAATAAGAAAAGAGAAGTTTGGTTATTTTGGAAACAGAAGAAGGAAAATTATGGAGATCAAGAAGAAACTATCAAATATCTGAGCTTTTGCAGGCCATTCGTTGTGGTGCCCCATTCTGGACACCCTGGCCGCCTTAATACCTCAACCCATAAACTGTTGCGCAAACGTACCGTCTGACACCATAAAAAAAAAAAACTTATCCTCAGGCTCATCTGAACCCTCCTTCATCCGCGCGCGTCGCGCTTTGCGCTTCCTTTATCCGCGCGCGTCGCGCGTCCTTCAACCGCGTTGCTCATCATCCTTGCTGTTGCGCGTTGCTTGTCATCTCTGCCTTCGTCATTGCGCGTCCTCATATTTGTCGTCGCGCGTCCCAATCTCCTCATTGCTACCGTTGCGCCGCCCTCATCCATGATTTACCAAATCCATCCTGACCGCACCCCCAAGCATTTGGCAAATCCTTGGATCCGTCAAATCTCCCATCTCACTTGATCTATCAGTTGTGAATCTCAAGCCTGTCATGATTTACTCAACTGTCTCAAGCCAATCTCCTATCCGCCCATCCGCGCTCTCACGGACTTCATCTGTCACCTTTCCAGGGGCTCTCCCACCCACTTCCGCCTTTGGACGAGGGGTGAAGAGTGTCAACTACTGCCCGCGGACATCCGCGGCGGTTTGGTTCATTTCCCTTTCCCACCCCGTCCACCTTTGGACAAGGAGTGGGTGATTCTGGTATTGTTGCGTGCGCCCATCCATGGACGGACGCAAGTGACCACATGATTTCCTTTCTTTTTTTTTTCTCTATTTGTAGAATCCGTTGTACATAGTCTAACAGGGCCTCCTGCCCATATAAGGAGGGGCTCTCCCCTGCCTTTTGGATGAATCATTGGGGCATGGAATCATCCAGCATGAAATCAGCACACCCTTGATCCTTGAGCCTCCATACTCAAAACCTTGATCCCTGATCCTTATCACCAACCAATAGCCTTGCTGGTTGAAGAAAAATTCTGTCTGTTGGAATTTTTTTGAGTGTGTTATACCACTCCTTGATCCCTTTCTCTGACCATACTGGTCCTGATCCCTGATTGCCTTTATGGAGCCAATCAAAATTGATTGAAGAGGTCTTATTAAGCTTAAGACCTGGAGTGTTATACCTCCCCTCAGCTTCTTTGGAGTTGCATTCTGCCAGCCTACTCTTGAGTCCCATGAGAAGTGTTGAGGTTATCCTTGCTTCAAATCAGTTACTGTTTGCTTTAGAGCTTCTTAAACATTGTGCTTTGTCCTGTACAGCCACCCTCAGTTATCTGGTACCCTTCAAGCGCTTGATTGTGGAGAGTTGGGCAGGTTCATTGAGAAGCTGGAGGTTGCTTGGGTTTGAGTTGATCATCCCCAATCTTCTGCTGACAACCAGAGTTATTAGCGTGTGGGGGTTGTTTACATACAACAGCTTTTGTTCTTTGAACTCTAAGGGGACTTTAACTTCTTTTGTTCAAGTTTTTCCCTGTATAATCTTGTCGCAGATAGTGCTGTTCAGTTGCTACCAAACTATTATCATCTTTATCCTCTACTCCTTGATTCCTCATTTACCAGGTTCTGGACCTTGATCTCGGTTACATTTAAATATTTTTGTAACACTCAGGAGGGCAGCCTAAACAGCACATTTCCCCTCCACAGAACTGCCACAGCCTAGCACCATTTGGAGTCTTACAACGTTTGAGATGGGAACTACTGTTAGAGGACCTATTTCTTATCAGGCTAAAAAACTAGAGTTAGTTAATTATTGGATGAATAGAGTAAAAGAGTTGGAAGAACTTATGTGTGAAAATGTTTGAATTTTATTTTTTAAATATTGATATTTTTTTGTTTAAGAGTGAATTTATTGAGATGGATTATTTATTTTCATTATAAATTTTTATATATTATTTTGTTTTTATATATTTTTTTTTGATTTCAAAAGATATCTATTTTTTCTTTATTTTAAGGAAGCTTTTGGTTTCAAAGGATAGAGTGTATGGAAATCTTGAAGTAAGGCAGGGCAGTTGGTGAGATTAGATTGAGGTTCCCATGTGGTGCGTTCCTTGTTGTTTTGAAAGCCTTTCCATTCAACTAAGTAGAATAGTTTCCCCCTCTTAAGCTTTGAGTCAAGTATCTGAGACACTTCCCATTCTTCCTCCCCATCAATTTGCACTGGTTCAATTGGTGGTTGATTTCTGGAAGATAATGAGTTGTCCTGATACGGTTTGAGCAAGGAGGAGTGGAACACAGGGTGAATTGTGCACCATTGTTGAGGAAGTTGAAGCTTAAAAAAATTCTTTCCAATCTGTTCTGTAATAAAAAAAGGACCTAACCATTGCTCTGAAAGGTTATGAGTTGGGCAATTAGTTTTGATATTTTTTGAAGAAAGCCAAACTTTGTTTCCAACAGAAAATTTTTCAGGAAAATCACTTCTTTTAAGCTCAGCATATCTATTATAGGTTTTAATGGCTTTTTCCAATTCATCTTTCAGCTGCGTCTGATTTTGGTGAATCTGAGTTATGTAATGACTGGCAGGTTGGTCATCTACTACATACAGACTGTTGAAGTTGGGATGTTGACCATAAATGGTGAAGAAGGGAGATTGCTTAGTTGAAGTATGAGTTGAGTTGTTTTAGGAAAATTCAGCAAGAGGGATCCAGGTATCCCAGTCGTCTTGGTGATAAAAGACATACATCCTAAGAAATTGTTCTAGGATCTGATTTATGCATTCCGTCTGACCGTCTGTTTCAGGGTGTAAGCTGTGGAGAGATTTCTTTTTATCTGTAATTTCTCTCATACATTTTTCCAAAAGGAAGAAACAAATAAAGATCCTCTGTCACTGAAAATGTCAGCAGGGAGTCGATTTTTTGAGAAGATGTTGGAGATTACTAGGTTAGCTTATTCCAGAGAGGAGATATCAGTTCTGGTTTTCATAAAGATAGACAATTTTGAAAAATTATTGAAAACTACTAGAATTGAGTCAAAACCATTTGATAATGGTAGTTGTGAAATAAAATCCATAGAGAGTGAAGTCCAGGGAGAATCTGGAATTGGTAAGGGTTGGAGGAGTCCAAACTTCTTGTGGTGACTGGACTTGTTTCTGCTGCAAAGGTAACAAGAAGAAACATAATCTTTGATAAAGGAGGTCATGTTTTCCCAATGAAAATCTCTTTTGACTAGATCAATTGTCTTGTCTTGACCAGGGTGACCAGAAAGTGGAGAATTGTGTTGTTTTTGTAAAATTTCTAATTGGAGCTGTTCATCTTCCTTAGGGATTGCCATCCTATTTTGAAAAACAAGAAGACCAGTGTCTGGGTCTATTAAGTAGCTCTTGACTGTTTCTTTTTTGTGTAACTTCTGAATAATCTGTTGAGTTGATTTGTTGGAAAGCTGGAAGTTTATTAATTTGTCCAAATATCCATCAACCTGTTTAGTGGAAATGAAGAAAATTCTGGAAGTTTCAAAGTCAGTCTGTTTCAAGAGTTGCGTGACATTTTCTGGGTTCTTTTCTGCATAGGGCACTCCCCCCTTGGGATAAAAGTTGTCTTGTCATGACAAGATATCAGGCACAATAGAGTGCTTTCCAGGTCTATAAAAAATAGTGAAGTCAAATTCAGACAGGAATTCTGCCCACTGTGCTTGACAGCAATTCAGTACTTTAGAAATCATAAAATATTTCAAAGATAAGTTATCGGTGAGAACTTCAAAAGGAGAATAGAGGCTTAGAAAGCAAGCTCTCCATATTTTGATAGACCATACAATGGCTAGGAGTTCTTTATTGTGGATTTCTTAGTTCAGTTCTGCACTAACCAATTTCCTGCTATCAAAAGCAACTGTGTTTTTGGATCCATCAGGAGAAACTTGGGTAAGCACAGACCCTAGGGAATAGTGACTAGCGTGAGTTTATAAAAAGGTTTTGAAGGAAATATTGAAATGATTAAGGACAGGTGCTTTTTTAAAAGCCTGTTTGAGGTTGTTAAACTACTGAAGAGCTTCTGGTGATAAAGGAAAAATAGTATTGGAACCAGTGAGAGCAGTGAGAAGGTGAACCTTTCTGGAGTAATTAATGATAAACCTGTGATAAAAATTATAAAAACCCAAAAACTGTTGCAAAGCCTTTTTATTTGTTGATGTTGGCCAATCCAAGATTTTTCAAACCTTGTAGTTCTCCATTTCAATACCTTTCCTTGAGATCACATAACCTAGGTAATCCACAGAAGAGGTATGAAATTCACATTTAGAAGCTTTTGCGTATAAGTTGTTGTTCTGAAGTCTGTTCAAGACTTCACACACATGATTGGTGTGTTGCTCTAAGTTTTTGGAAAAAATAAGGATATTGTCAAGGTAAACCACCACATAGATGGTCAGAAGTTCAGTGAAGATGTCATTAACAAGACATTGAAAAGAGGCAGGAGCATTAGTCAGTCCAAAGGGCATGAATAAATATTCAAAACTTCCAAATTGGGTTCTGAATGCTGTAGGATTTTCATCTCCTTCTTTGATTCAAAGAAGATTGTAAGCACCCCTGAGGTCAATTTTTGAGAAGATATTAGAACCGGAGAAGACTGTTAATAATTGAGTCATTGGAGGAATAGGATATTGGTTCTTGCAAGTCACAGCGTTAAGTTTGAAATAGTCAACACACCATTGTAAACTACCATCCTTCTTTTTCACAAAGAGGACAGGCGCACCAGTTCTGGAAGAACTGGAGCAAATAAAACCTTTCTCTATATATTCTGCTATATAGGCTTGTAGGGCTTTTTTTCATGATCACTGAGGGAGTAGATGGGCCCAACTGGAGGCAAAGGACCTTCCAGTTTGATATGGTGATTGTAAGCACGGTGAGGAGGCAGTTTATCAGCTTTGACCTTGGAAAAAACATCTAAAAAGGCATGGTAAGCTTGAGGAACCTTTTACATCACAGTTTTAATTTCTTCAGCTTTGTCATCTTCATCCAAACCTTCAGCAGGGTTCTGCTTGATTTCAGAGTCAGAATTAGAAATAATCATAGGCATAAGTTGAATGGATAGATCATTCTCCATATCCTCCAAGAATTTCAGAGAATGTCCAAAGAATATCCAATTTGTAGAAGTAGTTTTTGAACTCAAAGAAGCGTGTTTTAATTGCATAGATTCTGAAGTTGGAGCAGGAGCAGTGGTCTGCAGGTTCACTGGCGGAGAGGAAATAATGACCAGAGAGAGTTCAACAGGAAGGGAATTATCTAAAGTTGGTTGGTGTCTTGGGGTGTTAAATCCTATTTGCCAATTTACCTCAGGGTTCCAGAAGTGAAGGAAGTCAATAACCAGAATAATATCTTCTTTTGGAGGAGTATTGACTACCAGGAATTCCCATTATAAGTTGGGAAATGAGGGTAAGGAAAACGTGAAGCTTACCTTATGAGTGATCTCCTGAGTGGGAGTGTTAGTACAAGTAAATGAAAAAAGAAAGATACGAACAGATAGAGAAGTAGGAGATAGAGAGAACTTAGAAATCATAGATTTGGAAATTACAGATTTGTTTTCTCCTGAGTCAACATGTATGCTGAAAGATTGGTTATTAAGGAAACAAATGAAACGTAAGTCTTTATTATGGGAGTCAGAAGTGTTCTCTCCCAAAGCATGTACTCAGATATTGGAGGGGTGATGGTCATGGAGTACCACATGCTCATCACCTAGTTTTTTCCCTGTTTAGGTCTTTCTGAGTAAACCTTTTGGAAAGGTTTGAAGTCTGTTTGTTTTCTGAAAAGGTTAAATTTGTGAGGACCTCCACAGTAACTGCAAAATCCTTTGTTTTCCTTTCTAGCTTTTTCTTCAGCCTTGAGGTGTCCATCTTTACCTATATTGGGGTTTGGACAATAAGTTGGTTCAGGTGGGGTAGCCTTAGCTTTTCCCTTGAACCTACCTTGGTGACTGGATTGAGGAGCTTTGGAGGAATTGGATGAACTGGGACCAGGTCTTGGAGCTGAGTGAGAGTTAAGGGATTTCTCCCTCATCCTTTCATGGTAACGTGTGTCATACTTAAGCACAATGTCCATTAACTCTTGAAGGGTTTCTTGAGGTCCGTCATATCCCGCTAGCTGATCCAGTAGTCTGGAAGGTAGTCCCTTTCTAAAAAGAAAATAAAATGCTTTATCGCCCCATCCAGAAACCTTAGTCATTAAGGTCCTGAACTCAGTGATATAGTAAGAAGCATATCCTGTCTCTTTCAGTTAAAGAAGGGTTAGATCTTTTTCAGCGTTTTGGATCTCAAGTTGGTCTCCAAACAGAGTATGGAGTTTTTGAGTAAAATGAAACCAGGAGTTAAGCAGAAATTCAGGTTCTGGGTTACCAAGGTGAGCAAGATATGGTTGAATCCATCAACTAGCATTTCCGGATAGGTAAGAGACTGTAAAAAGGACTTTCTTCCTGTCATTAGCAAATACCCTCTCATCATTAGCAAAGATGAGTTCACAAGCTTGAAGAATAGGTCGGAGCTTGGTGGGGTTAGTAACATCAAATCTTTCTGGAGCATTTATGGATGGTGATTTAAAGTTGGAAGAAGGAAAATTATCAGCAGGTTTGAAAAGTTGAGTCATTGCTAAGGTCATTTGCTGAAGAATGGCCAGCAGGGCAGTGTCAGTAGTAGTACCCTGAGAAGGAGGAAGGTTGGTAACCTCTGGAGAGGTGGTTGGGACCGCTGTGTCATTAGAGGAAATACTTGGATTAACCCCTGGGGAAGATGAGTCCAAGCCACTCAGGATTTGTGATTCAAATCCTGAGTCCTCATCTTCTTTGTAACCGTCATACTCATTGTCTTCTGGAAGTGGGACCATGCTTGGGTCAAAAGAAGGGGAGTCCAGTCCATGGTAACCTGGTTCTGGGTATTGCCCTGCTACTCTGTGAAGACTAGCATTGTCAGAGGAAGGAATGGAAGCAAGGGAAGCTTGTGGAATAGGTTCCAATAACCCAGTATCCATGGGGGTTGAAGTAACAACCTCTGGGATTGGTAAGTTAGAGAACGTTCTTCCTCTTCCACAAGCTCCTGGTGTAGAAGGGTTAGCAAGTTCAGTGGTACCTCTACCTCTGGAACTGCGAGTAACAGCTGAGCTGGTGATGTGAGTGAATCAAGAATTTCAAGTAGGCATTGTATTGCGTTGAGGTGTTACCCAAGAGTTGTCTTCACCGTAGAAAAAACAAAAAAGAAATATACCCAAATTTAGTTGAAGGAATTGGCCCAAAAAGTAGCAGAGCGTTGAAGCCCATTGAAGCCTGTCAAAAGCCTGTTGAAGTAGGGGTAAAAGGAGTGAGTTTTTGGGGATTATAAAGAGGTTTTGTGATTGAAATGGTTTGTTGGAAAAGCCACAAATTCAATAGCCAATCCAAGAGTTGAAAGGAAAGATGGGCGTTGATGAAAAGGCCACAAATTAAATAGCCAATTCAAGGAATTGTGGAAAGGGTTGGATACAATGAAGTGACCAAAAATTCAACAGTCAAATCAAGGATGGTGGAAAGGGTAGGATACAATGAAATGACCACAAATTCAATAGTCAAATCAAGGATGATGGAAAGGATAGGATACAATGAAATGACCACAAATTCAATAGTCAAATCAAGGATGGTGGGTAGAAGGGTAAAAAAGCAGTGCCACAAATTCAATAGCAAAGTTTGGTGAGGTTTAATAAGATAAGGAGTGTTTGGTTGGTGAAGATGAGGTTATTGGGGAAGAAATCAGTTTAATGTCACAAGGGCTGCTGACTTCTAAGCAGGGCTTGGCACTAGGTGTACTCTACTCACAGTAGGCTTGGGAGCAAGGTTACTGGAGGAGACTATCAGGAGCAGAGTAAGGGTAGATGGGGTTAAGGTGCTGAATGACACTTGCTTGGATAGATTCCTCACAAGAAGTAGTAAACTGATTTCTTGGGGGGACAATCAGTAAGAGAGACAAGGTCTACTTAAATAGACAAGAGGTGGAAGACTACAGGAGAGGAACAACTGGTGAACAACTGTTTGGGGCTCAGACTACACATGAAATGACAAGGGAGCAATGAATGTACCAGAGAGGGTTGATACAGTGAGATACTACATTTGGATAGACTAATTGCCACATTGGGTCTAGGCTACAGGTCTGGCTGTCTAGGTTGGGAGTGTACAGTAGATAGGTGCACAGTGAATGAAATGATAATGACACTATGTGTACTAAGTATAGAGAGTATGTAATACTGTCTACAGAGAGATGTACATAAGGATTCCCAAAGGATAAACCGTAGAGAGTATGGGATAGATAGGGTAATTAAGGTTAGAGGATATCCAGTACCTGAGAGTGTAACTATTTTTAAGTATATTCAAGCCCAGAGGAGTCTACATATGTACTGCATGAGATCATACCATATGTAGATATATGCAGTCATATGTATATGTAGTCATATGTATATGTATGTAGGTTGAATGGAGATATACTTATATAGTCTCCAGAGCCCTGAGGTTGAAGTTCCATGAGAAAGTTGAGTAGACTGAGGTTAGACTGTAGATTGAGTTGAGTTGGGTGTCAGTATGACAGAATGGAAATGATGGTTAGGAGGAGGATTATGAGGGTTTGGGTTTGGATGGATAAAGGGAGTGACAGTTGTGGAGAAGGGTGTAAGAGTCTTGAATGAGAATCTTCACTGAGGGCAATAATAGGCCAGGAAAAAGCTATCAAACTTTGGAGAGACAATTCTAGAATCTAAGAGAGTTGGATTTCAAGCTAGCTTAGTAGAAAGGGAATTCAAAGTCTCTTGTAAGTAAATTTACAATATTGAGTGAGGTCCTAAGGATTTGAGAAGGAGGAAGGGAAATTACCTAGCTCAGTAGAAACAAAGTCAAGGTCTCTACTGAGCTAGAAGGGACGGGGGGAAGTTGTCCTTAAATAGTCTGAGGGGTTCTGATGTTAGCTGAGGTTAGGTTCTTGTGAAAGATCATGAAATGGGGTTTCAAAAAGGGCTGATCAGTTGGTGAGGTTGGAGAATTACCATGAGTTTCTTTCAGAGTCTTCTAAAAAACTTTTCCATTTGACTAAGTAGAAGATTTTGCCACAGCTAATCTTGGAATCCAGGATTTGAGACACTTCCCATTCTTCTTGGCCATTTATTTCCACTGGTTCAGGAGATAGTTGGTGGCTAGGAGAATTTGGGTCTGAGGAGTAAGGTTTGAGAAGTGAAAAATGGAAGAAAGGGTGGATGGATGACCATTGATCAGGGATTTGGAGTTTGAAAGGATGAGATCCTATTTTTTCAATAATGAGAAAAGGAAACACTCACAGAGCTTCTTGGAAGGTCTTTTAGTATTTATACTCTTTGCAGATAACCAAACTTTATTCCCAGGAGCAATAGCTTTCAGAATGTCTTTTCTATTAAGGTCAGCATGGTTAATATACTTATCCATAGACTATTTTAACTCTTTCTATAGTTGGATTGGGTTCTTCTGAATCTCATCTAAGTAGAGACTGGCAGGCTGGTTGTCCAAAACATGCAGGAAGTAAAAAATGGGGTGCCTTCCATAGAGGGTGAAGAAATTTGATTGCTTGGTAGAAGAGTGAAAACTGTTTTTGTAAGAGAATTCTGCCAAGGGGAGACATTTTTAAAAGTTTTCCTGGTGATAACTAATGTACATTCAAAGATAATTTTCCATTAATTGATTGAATATTTCAGTTTGACTGTCTTGTTCTGGGTCATAAGCTGTGGAGAGATTCCTTTGGATCTGTAATTTTTCACAAAGTGTTTCCCAGAAAGAAGAGATGAATAAGGAGCCTCTTGAACTAATGATGTCAATAGGCAGCCTATTCTTGGAGACAACATGGCTGATGAAAACATTAGCTAGTTCAACTGCAGTCCGTGTACCCATTGTTTTGTTTTAAAGGGCCATCTTAGAGAAATGTTTCACAAAAAAAAAGGATAGAATCAAATCCATTAGAGAGAGGGAGTTGAGAGATGAATTTCATAGAAATAGAAATCAAGGGGCCATTTGGAATTGGAAGAGGTTTTAGCAGTCCTAGTTTCCTTTCATGCCTGTTCATGTTCCTGTTGCAAAGGTAGAAGGCTGAAACATAGTTCTTAACATCTTTTTACATTCCATTCCAAGAGAAGGATACTTTGATGAGGTTGAGAGTCTTTTGTTGGCCAGAGTGACCTGCAACAGGGGAGTCAAAACTTTGTTGAATTATTTTCAATTTAAGAGGGTTAGCTTGGTCAGGTATGATCAATTTACTCTGAAAAAGGAGTAAGGCACTAAAGGGGCCCCAGGAATAGTCAGCTATTCCTCATTCTTATTCAATCCTTCAATGATACCTTGAAGTAACATGTCAGCTTATTGAACAGAATTCAATTCATGGCGTTGATCATCAAGTCTATTAGCAGAAAGAAAAAAAATTTTAGAAGCTTAAACTTCATTTTGTTTCAGAAGTTGTTGAAACTTTCTAGGATTCTTTTAAAAATATAGTGTTCCCCCCACTGGATGCACTTTTTCCCAAGTGACAGGATATCTGGGATGGTTGAAAATTTTCCAGGCCTGTAAGTGATCACAAAATTAAATTCAGAGAGAAACTCTGCCCAAAAAGCTTACCTCCTTGTGAGGACCTCAGAGTACATAAAATACTTTAAAGAAGAATTATCAGTCAAAACTTTACAGGGCTCAGTAACACTCAAGAGGTAAGGATGCCATTTCTCAAGAGAAAAAACAATAGCAAGGAGTTCTTTGTTGTGGATCTCATAGTTGAGTTCAGCACTGGAAATTTTTATTCTGTAAAAGGAAATAGGATGTTTAGTGTTTCCATCAGCCAGCTGGTTCCATAAAGCACCTAGGGCATATTCACTGGCATCAGTTTCAAAATATGTTCTCAGGAGGTTATAAGGACTGGACCTTGGGTGAAAGCTTTCTTGAGGTCTTTGAATTTCTGCAAAGATTCAGGAGTGAGGAGAAAAGGAGAGCCATTTCCAGTCATAGAGGTAAGGTGGGAGACCTTTTTGAAGAATTTCTTGATAAACCTGCAATAAAATTTACCAAACCCACAAAGATACTGCAAGTCCCTGATTTTTTGAGGAACTGGCCAGAGAGGATGGTCTTGAATTTGTTTTTTTCAATGAAGATACCATCCCCTCAGATAAACTAACCAAGGTAGTCCACAGAAGGTGCATGGAAGTTGCATTTGGAGACCTTGGCATATAGCTTGTGCTTTCTGAGTCTGGTTTGTACTTCACAAACATTAGCATTGTTTTCCTGAATTTTATTAGAGAAAATAATGATATCATCAAGTTTCGAAACCACATAAATTATGAGGATATCAGACATGATTTTATTGATAAGTTTTTTGAGAGAAGCTGGGGCATTGGTCAGGCAAAACAGCATAAAAAAGTATTCATAGCTTCCCAACTGAGATCTGAATGCTGTTAAGTGTTCATCTCTTTCCTTGATACACAAAATGTTGTGAGTGCCTCTGAGGTCAATTTTGGTGAAGATAGAAGAACCTGAAAAGACATTCAGTAAGAATTTCTTTGGAGGAAGGGGATATTGGTTTGTCCTGGTAACATTGTTAAGCTTGAAATAGTAAACACATAACTAAAAATTCCCATCCCTCTTCTTGAAAAAGAGAACAGGTGCTCCAGTTCTTGCAGTTCTGCAACATATGAATCCTTTCTATAAATTCTTGGCTACTTAGGCTTGTAGGGTTTACTTTTAACTTTGAGATTGGAAATAGATTGGCCCAACTGGAGTTAGAGGTCCTTCCAGTTTGATATGGTGATTGTAAGTTTGGTGAGGAGGAGGTTGATCTGTGTTAACCTTGGATAAAAAATCTAGAAAGGAATGTTAATCCGCAGTAAATTTCTCCAACAAAGTTTCTATTTCTTCAGGGTCTTCATCCATATCAAACTTTTCCCATTCAGCTGAAATGTCTTTATGGGGATTAAAATAAATGTTTGACAAAGTAACCGATTGCATGATATGCAAGGATGAATGCATAGATTCCTCCTCCAGAGAAATAGTCAGGGAATCAGTAAATCTCCAAGCAAGGTGGGTCATTGTTGAACTCAAAGGGAATTGGATGCTGTTTTGGAGATTCAAAGGTTGTGAATTGAGGGGGAATGCATTGGGCTGCAGCGCCAAAGGCAGAGCAGAAGACAAACCAGTTGAAGGTAGGTTGGCCATCTTGATTTTAACAGAGGTGGAGGAAAGATCATCAGTTGGCTGGTGTCTTGGGGTGATCAGCCCCATCTCCCAGTCCACTCCAGGATTCCAGTGGATAAGAAAGTTGATTCCCAGGATGATGCATTGACTGGAAGGAATTCCCATTCAAAGCTAGGAAAAAAAGGTGTTGAGTTGACAGCCGGACTTTAAAAAATAAATTGGCACGCCCCGGTGTCAACACTCTAAACTCAACCAATCCGTCTCTCTCTCCTTTCTCCTTACCTGTCTTATTCATGTTCTCAACAGACTCTGATTGTCTGAATCCAACCCACATTACTTCTTCATCTCTCCACATCTCCTTTGTCTAATTCTATCTCCACATCTCCTTTGTCTCACTCTCTTCTTCCAACTAAACCCTCTACATTCTTTCTAATACTTTGTCCTCAACCTTCATCTCTATTCCATACGCTCCCCACACTCACTCCTCCAATCTCTTCCATCATTGTTCTCAATCTCTTCAATCCCAATCATCTCCCATCGTCTCATCTCCCTTTGTCGACCTCAATCCCTCAATCCTCAACACTGGTTACCGGTTATACATCTAAACAATCTCCGGCATCTCAACTCCAATCTCCTGTTCAGCTGTGAGGCTCATCATAAATTCATCAATTCATCATTTACCATTGAGAAGTCCTAACATCTTTTCCAGCTTTATATCTCCTGTCTTTCAATCCATCTTTTATCATTGATTCCTTTCGCCAATTCCTTGTCTCCAATCATCAATCAGTTCTCCTTTGATTCTCCACGGTATGCTAAACCATCTCATCTAATTATCCATGTCAATTTTTATGCTGTTCCTCAAATCTCATCCATTGTCATTCATTATTCTTTCAAGACTCCGTTGGTCTTATTTTGAAATCCAGTTATCAAGTTTTCACGGTTAAAAGCTTAAACGAAGAAACGAACTACCTCAAGCTACCGGCAATATGGATTC
Organism: Puccinia polysora; assembly: GCA_025617555.3. NCBI lineage: Eukaryota > Fungi > Basidiomycota > Pucciniomycetes > Pucciniales > Pucciniaceae > Puccinia > Puccinia polysora. The sequence goes on from CM062614.1 coordinate 2,514,541, forward strand.
AACTGGACCAACGGACGTCAATTCCTCTCTTCTCAAAACTCTAACCAACTCCATCCCTAACCTCAACGAATCAGACTTTTCATTGTGGCGAACAAAAATTGACGACCATCTTTTCTCTCAAAGGAATAGTTCATTGGCTGAAGGAAGGTGAGGCCAAGGATTGTCCTTCCAAAATTAATCTCGAGATCGCTGGTTATATTTTGGCAAAGCTCAACAATTGAACCTACATTAACTGCGTCAAGGAAAACGATGCGTTGGATGGCATCACCCTATGGAGATCAATCAACAAATTTTACGCATCATCTCAAACCGCTAACCAATCCCGAATATTCTTTAACTTCCTAAATCTCTCATTCGACCCAAAAAACGTAGAAAAATTCATTACCAATGTGCGATCTTGCCTGCTTCAAATTTCGGAAATCGGAATAAAGATGGACAAAGACATTGTGGCCTATCTAATACTGTATAAGTTCCCTCCTCAGCTCAAACACTTGAAGGCTACGATAACCCACTCACTTGGAGAAACTAAGATTAATGGAGACATGTTCCTTTGACACCTAAATAAAATCAAAAACGAGATAGCTGCCGGCACGTACGCCTCTGCCTTACTCACCAATCAGGAACCCTTGCAATGCAAACCCAACTGGCATAACCCTCAAGCCTTTCACCCAAAGAATAAATGCTTCGCGCTGTATCCTCATCTCATTCCTAATAAAAATTCAGTTCCCCAAAATCCTTCCACATTGCAATCCAACTCCAATCCCAAGGCCTCCGCAAACTTAGCCTACACCTTTGCCATGGCAAACTTCCACCACATTGATTGCCGTTCCCTGTTGCTTGATTCTGGTGCGTCGAACAATATGTTCAAGGACCCTAGTTACTTCAATTGGCTCAAGGACAATAACACCAAGGTTAATACTGGAAAGCCAATTGCCTCCATAATGTCTCAAGGAACTGGAAATGCAACGATCCACACCAAATTGGCCTCCCTCACTCTAACCAACTCCCTGCTTGTTCCCGAACTTGCCGTGAACCTGGTTTCTCTTGGGAAACTGATCCAGAAAGGTTGCGTACTTTCACGCCTCAGTTCCGAAAACTTTGGACTTTTTTTCCAATAGAAGATGATCATGTCAGGACGTATTTGCAATAACCTGTTATACATAGAAGAGACAGCATCAAATCCCTCAGACTGCCACGTCTTCCTCACCTTATCTACAATCCATAAGAGTTTTGGGCACGTTCATCATGATCAAGTTAAACTACTCTCCACCTCATTCCCTAACCTCAAATGGGACCACGACTCGTGTATTGCCTGTGCAAAAGGGAAGATTCATTGCTCATCGTTCAAGAATCATGTGCCCTCCAGCTCTCTCCCCTTTGAATTCATCCACGCAGACTTCTGCGGTCCAATCAATCCAATATCTCGCTTGGGACATCGCTACTTTCTCCTTCTAACGGACAACTATTCCAAATATAAGACCTGTATCCCCATCAAGCTCAAGTCCAATGTCGCCATCGAAATTATCAATTTTATAAAGCTACACTCTAGCCGCCTCAACCGGATGTTGAAGATTTTCCACTCCAAAAATGGAGGTGAATTTGTCAACAGTCAGCTATCCTCCTTCCTAAAGGACAACGGTATCCTACACACCACTTCAGAGCCCTACACCCCACAGCATAACCCGATTGCCGAGCGAGGGAATAGAATGTTGGTCGAGGCAACTAGAACCTCCATGATCAACATGTCCATCCCACTGAACCTGTGGGATGAGATCATGGTTAGCACATGCAAAATCCTAAATTCTATCCCTTCCATAAAGCTTAAAATTTCTCCCTTCGAACTGTGGAATAATCAATGTCCTAAATTGAAGTTATTCCAAACCCTAGGTTCCAAGACTGTCGTACTGGATAATCACCCAAGTCCCTCTAAGCTTGGCATAAAGGGTGTTGAAGGCATTCTGGTGGGATTCAACACTGATCTAAATTCCTATAAGGTTTTTTGCCCTGAGACCAGATCCATTGTTCGTAGCAAACATGTTAGGATCTTTGAGAATGTTAAATTCAGCAACGCTTCTCCTTCCTCTTCAGATTCCCCGTTTGATTCTCTTCTTGAAAGTGAACCCCTCACTGATATTCTCATCTCCCCCATCTCAAAACCTCCACAAACTTCCGACTTGAACTTATCTTGACCGCCCTCTTCTACATCCTCATCAAACTCTCCTGATTCCCCATCTTCGCCGTCCTTGCCTCAGTCATCCGAAAATGCTTCATCATCTAACTCTGACTCCAACACCTCTGAAGACAAACAAGTCTTAAATTCACTCACTCCTCACGAACCCTACAACCTTCGCGATTGATCCTGCGTCCAACGCCCCCAGAGATATGGCTTCCTAATGCGCTCAATCCCCAAATCCTATAAGGAAGTTGAGGAGAGCTCTGACCGAACCAGATGGTTGGAATCCATGAAGGTTGAACTAGATGGTATCAATTTGCTGAAAGTTTGGGAAGGGTGTCACACTCTCCCCAACGGGAAGCAAGCGCTAACCACCATATGGGTCTATCAAATTAAAGAACAACCGGATGGATCGGGCTCCCTGTTCAAATCCCGACTTTGCGTGCAGGGATTCAAACAGCTGGAGTTCTGCGACTATGGAGAAACTTACGCTCCTACCTGTTCAATTGTTACTCTTTGCACTCTTCTCATCTACTCATTTCACCACTCTCTCAAAATCTTTCAGATGGACATCAAGTCCGCGTTCTTACATGCTCCCCTTGACAAAGATGTATTAATTAAACAACCCAATGGTTATAACTCCCCTTTTCCTTACTTCAAACTCAAAAAGGCTCTCTACGGGTTAAAACAGGCGCCAAAGAGTTGGTATGATACACTTCGATCCTGGATAATATCCAAGGGCTTCTTTGTGTCGAGTGCGGATCCTTGTCTTTATATAAATCACAATCACTCAATTTTTGTATTTGTTTATGTGGATGACCTGATCTTCATCAGAAAGTCGTCTGAGTTTTGTTCTCGCCTAAAATCCAAATTTTCCATCTCTCATGAAGGCCCTCTTCAAACAATCCTTGGTAATCAACTCGTCGAAACTATCCACGGTCCTGCCCTATGGCAACCAAAACACATTGAATATGCGCTGAATGAACTAGGATTACTCGATTCCAGACCGATTAACACCCCAATGACACCCAATGTTCATTTATCTCCGGCATCTGACGAGGAACACAGCGAATTCCTTAAACTTAATATAAACTTCCGTTCTTTGTCTGGTTTTCTCAACTTTATAGCCAGCAGAACTCGCCCCAATCTATCAAATGCAGTATCTTCCTTGTCCTGATTCAACACCAAACCTGGCATCCAACACTGGTTGGAAGCTAAACACGCCTGGCGCTATATTAACCACACCAAAGATCTAGTTCTTTGATTAAAATCCACCAACTTTAAATACAATATTGAGTGCTTCAGCAATTCTGACAGCGGCAATGACGCAGGAACTCGACGAAGTCACACTGGCTATGTCATACTTCTGTATGGCTGTCCAGTGTCGTGGAATAGCAAACTTCAGCCCTCTGTCTCCCTCTCCTCGACCAAAGGTGAACTTAAGGCTTTGGTATCCGTCGCCCAGGAAAAACTTTGGCTTGATAATCTTCTCTACGAATTAAATCCTCATCTCTCACTCTCTCATTGTTTCAATGTTGACAACAAGGATTTCAATGATCTGATTAACTTTTGATTGCACCACAGCGCCCTCAAGCACGTGGATACTCAAATAAAGTGGCTCCAAGAGCAACAAGCTGCCAGGAAGTTAATCACAAATCAGATTCCATCTCACCAAATTCTCGCCAACCCTTTAACCAAACCAGCCAATAAAGCCTCCGTACTGAACTTAACCTCTACTATTCTCACGCCTTACAACTAAACACGGGGGTGTGTTGAGTTGACAGCCGGACTTTAAAAAATAAATTGGCACGCCCCGGTGTCGACACTCTAAACTCAACCAATCCGTCTCTCTCTCCTTTCTCCTTACCTGTCTTATTCATGTTCTCAACAGACTCTGATTGTCTGAATCCAACCCACATTACTTCTTCATCTCTCCACATCTCCTTCGTCTCATTCTCTCTCCACATCTCCTTTGTCTCACTCTCTTCTTCCAACTAAACCCTCTACATTCTTTCTAATACTTTGTCCTAAACCTTCATCTCTATTCCATACGCTCCCCACACTCACTCCTCCAATCTCTTCCATCATTTTTCTCAATCTATTCAATCCCAATCATCTCCCATTGTCTCATCTCCCTTTGTCGACCTCAATCCCTCAATCCTCAACACTGGTTACCGGTTATACATCTAAACAATCTCCAGCATCTCAACTCCAATCTCCTGTTCAGCTGTGAGGCTCATCATAAATTCATCAATTCATCATTTACCGTCAAGAAGTCCTAACATCTTTTCCAGCTTTATATCTCCTGTCTTTCAATCCATCTTTTATCATTGATTCCTTTCGCCAATTCCTTGTCTCCAATCATCAATCAGTTCTCCTTTGATTCTCCACGGTATGCTAAACAATCGCATCTCATTATCCATGTCAATGTTTATGCTGTTCCTCAAATCTCATCCATTGTCATTCATTATTCTTTCAAGACTCCGTTGGTCTTATTTTGAAATCCAGTTATGAAGTTTTCAAAAGGTAGTGAGATCACCCAGGTTACGTTGTGTGTCATAAGTTGAGAGGGTGCCTCATTAGGACTGAAGTTGAAAAGAGAAATAGGCTTTCCCACAGAAGTGGGATGCAAGGAAAAATTTAGAACCATAGTATTAGCCATTACAGATTGAGTAGCACCTGAATAAATCAAAACACTATAACTCAATCCATGATGAAATAGAATTAAATTTAAGCCTTTAGAAAGTTGTTTAGAGTAATTATTTTTCATTTTTTGTACCCTAACATCAAGAGGGTGATAATAACGGGGTAAACCAGAAGAACCACCTTAATGCTTTTCGGCTTGGGATTAAAGGAAGAGTTGGAGTTGGAAGAGGGATTATTTACAGGCTTCTTTTTGCAGTTTTCCGTCTTGTGCTTCCCTCAATAATACATGCATAGCGCATCCTTTTCCATGCTTGCCTTTTCTTCAGCCTTAAGCTTTCTGTCAGGACCTAAGTCCCAGGTAGTTTTTGTTGAAGAGAGTTGCTTCTTTGCAGATTTTTCTTTCTTCTTGGCCTTACCTTTTCCCTTGTGAGACTGAGAGAAATTGGACTTGGATTGAGAGAAGCTTTCCTGTTTAGAGTGGCTTGGATGGGAAGAATTCTCCTTCACTTTTTTGTGTTATTTAGTTTCATACTCCAACACTACATCCATAAGATCTTGAAGGTTTTCCACAGAACCATTATAGCCAGCTAGTTTTTCCTGAGGTTGAGAGGGTATGCTTTGGCAAAAATTGAAGTAGAACACCCTATCACCTCATTCAGAGAATTTTGTCATGAGGAATTGAAATTATGTGACATGGGTGGAGGCATATCCAGAGTCCATCATTTTCATGTTTACAAGTTCCTTCTCTGCTTTGGCTACTGCCAGATGATCACCAAAGAGAGTATGAAGTTGTTTCATGAATTAGTCCCAGGAGTTGAGTAAGAAGGGGGGCTCATGTTTGGATAGGTGAGCCAGGTAGGGTTGAATCAAACAGCTTGCATTCCAAGATAAGTAGGAGATAGCAAACAAAACTTTCCTTCAATCAAAACAAAATGTTCCCTTTTTTTGCAAAGATGAGTTCACAGGCTTGTAAAAAGGGTCTGAGCTTTGTGGGATTGTTGCCTTAAAATTTGTCAGGCCAATAAATTGAGGGAGCTTTAAAGTTTCCAGAGTGAAAAGTACTAGCTGTTGGGGGTTGAGTGAGTTTGGCCACAGATGAGGTCATTTTTTGGAGCAAGGCTAGGATGGTAGAATCCAAATCAGCAGTTTGAGGAGGCAGTTGAATTTGAAGGGCAGGAATTCCAGTAGAAGCAGAGGGTGGAGAAGCTTCTTCTGGAGGTCCAGCAGTTGGTGAATTGAGGTTACTGAGGATTGCTGAGGCAAAACCTGAGTCTTTTTTATCTTCCTCTTTCTCATTCTCAGGGAGAGGAATCATGCTTGGATTTGAAAATGGAGAATCCAATCCAAATCCTGCTTGGGGATATAGCCCAATCACAAGATTAGCAGAAGGTGTGAAAACAGGTGAAAAAGTAGATGGGGAAGCTCTTGGAGGGGCTGGAGGAAGGATACCAGTATGCTTGATGTTGGAGCTGGCCCTGGGAGGTTTTAAAAGTTCCTCCCATGTACGCGGGATTGAGGAGTAGTTTTATTGTGATCCTGAACATCTAAAGTAGAACAAAATCCTCTGGCTGCCCTAGTTAGGGGTGGACTGGTAATGATGGAAGTTTATGCACATTGAGGAGGCATGGTTACCACTTATGCCATAGGGAAGTGACCCAAGAGTATTAACCAGAGAGTAGAATTGGGAAGGGAAAATGGCTGCCAACTGAGGTCTTGAAGTTGTAAAATGTCTCTTGAAGCGCTTTGAAGGAGGTCAAAGCAGTTTGAAGCAGTCAAAGCGGTTCAAGTCAAAGTTGAGGTCAAATTGTCAAAGTCAAAGGTTGAAGTGGTCAAATTCAAAGGTTTGAAGCATCAAAGTCTGTTGAATTATTGGGAGTTTCTTAGGGGTCTCCTACTCCATTTATAGTTCTTTTACTCTATTTCTATTTATGTGTTTCTTAATTCATTTATTTTTCTTTTATTACTTTTGTTTTTATTTTTCTTTTTAATTCCTTTCTCTCTGCGGGCACTTGGGTAGTTGCACCGCAGCACTAATCTTCTCGCGTGCACTTGCGGGTTCTTATTTCTCTTTGCATATGCATTGTCTTCATCTTGATTGGTATGGGGGTAGAATCTTGTTGTTGCACTCGATGTTCCTCTTCATTGATCTCAACTTTCCCTCCTTGGCTGAACATCTAACTCTAGAAAACAACTCAGCAAGTTCCAGTTTGATCTCCTTGGACTCAAGATAATTTGGTGTGACTATCACATTCTCAAAATGGACTCTTTCCTCTGAGCATCTCTTTGAGTGATTTACTTCTGAAATATTTCTGACAGTCTTTTATAATTAGTCCATCCTCCAATTCCGCGTACTTTCACCTCAACCCTCCATCTCTCCATCTCTCTTTCTGGCCGTAATTTTTATCTCTGTCATTTATTGAGCTTGGGTATGATTTGAGTTTTTTTCACTTCTTACTTATCATTCACTAACACATGGTTGTAGTTCTGGAATATATTCTTCTGGCGTGAATCTCAAACAGAGCCTCTAGATTTCATCAAAGTCAAAGTTTTCCAAACCCATTGGACCCATTAAAATGGTGTCAAAGTAACATTGAAGTTTGAAAAAAACTTGTCAAAGTGTAAAATACCTGTCAAAGTTGTGTTTAAGGGCCAATTAGGGAAGGGAATAAAGGATGGATAATTAATCAGGAAATTCCTTTGGAAACTCAAAGGGCCACATGCGTTTTAGCACTTTATCACACACTAGCCCACAAATATTATAGGTAGTGATGTCTGTAAGATGGGATGAGATGGATGGGTTGTGTAGGTCTATTGAAATATATAGAAGGGTAGTAATTAAGGGGAATGAATTAGTATCATGTGACTACTGCCCCTGGCGTGCAAGGGGCTGAGGGCACAGGAACTACTGCACACAGAAATCAGGATTAAGAAATGAGATTGATTGAAATGAGGATAGTAAATTAATGAAAATTCAAAAAGAGGAGAGAATCCAGGAGTAAGGCTCTGAAGGAGTTTGCAGGTTGAATCCCATAAGAGTAACACTAGAGTGTATGTGAGGCGATTAAGGTAGGCTGTGTTGGCTTCATTGTACTAAGATGACACCTAATGGAAGGGAATAAACAATTCGAATAATTTAACTAATTCCTTGAAGGGAATTAGTCCAGGAGGCAAATAGAGGCCAGTATATGTGAGAACTGAGAGGGAGGCCTTGAGGAGGGATGACTGTTTCTGGGACTGGGATGCCCCATGGTATTAAATGTTGACCAATTGGGCTTGAGGAAGTGGCTTGACAGATTGGGTAATGGGTATTTCCAGAAAGGTGTGGCATGTACTGAACTGGAGTATGGTTTTTCCAGCCAGGAGTATGTACTTCTCATACCAGATAGATTTGAAGGAGAGATGAAGATGCACCAAGCCACAGAGTGAGGGAGAGGATCCTGGGAAACTTTACTAGGACCTGCAGGGAATGCAGGTGGGTACCTCAGGAGGGGAAGCATGTAGATCCAGGGGTACAGGGTGGATTTTTCTGAGGGCTGAGGGTGGCTGAGGGTTGAGTATGGCTGAGGAAAACTGAGTCAATTTGAGGTCATGAAAGTGCATCCTTTCAATGGGATGTACTCTGAGGATGGAATTGGATGTTAAAGTTTTGCTTGACATATGATCCACTGCACTAATCACCTTCAATATGTAAAAATAACTTTTGCCCTAGTCTCCAGAATTACTTTCATTGATGGATGGAGGAAATAAAGAAACAAAAAATAAAGAAAAAAAGAAGCCTTTTGATTATTCTTTTCATAAAAGAAACTCCAAAAGGCTATGAAGAAAATTGACTCCAAACTGAAGCTGAGAAAGCTGAAATCATTGTTGCTAGATAATGACTTTACAAAAAAACTGAGAGATTTCTGTCCCAAAATTTTGAGGACTTTCAGAGGGAACACATTGATAATAAAGGCCCAAGCTATAATCACACCAAAAAAATATTAACAAAACATCCATCACCCGAAAATGCTTGATTTCCCCAAAAGAAATTTCTAAAATGATGCCAAAATGTTTCATCAGCATCATTATAGCACTTTTTTGCTGAAATCAATCCTTTTTTCCTGCCTTTCCACGCCAGGAAGGCATGCTGCCTTTTTAAATTTTAATGGGGTTCCTGGTGTGGGATAACACACAATTTAATAGCTTTTTGAACCCTCAAAGGCCTGAAAAATCAATTGAGACACTGGGGGGGGGTAAATCGAGGCCCCCAGACCCCCTGTGACTTCTAAATAGGGTGGAAATCTGTGGATAATCCAATGATCTACACCAATTGAGTTAATTGAATATGTAAAAATGCTGTAAAAAGGGCGTATCAGAGTTAAAATTTTGATAAGTTTACAAAGCTTATTTCAGGAAAAATATCAGTTTTTCAAAAATATTTTTTTATCAAAATAAAAAATCAATCAATTGTTTTAACTGAAAAAAATAAAATTTTGAAAAAAAAATGATAGGCCTGAAATCAGCCATTTAATTTTTTGGAAAATTTTAACTCTGATACGCCCTAATATAAATTTTTTTGTGGAATTAAAAACTGAACTCAGATTTAAAGAAGAAAGTCATCTAATGTATGAAATATAAAAAGCATGGTAATATTAAATGTGTGCAAAGAATATAATATTTCCAGTGGAAAATTATTACATTTTAACCAAAAATGAAGAAAACCAAAAAAAAAGTTTCATATACTTATTTCATGCTTGGAATTCAAATATTTTGAAATTTTTTAAAAAAAGTGATTTGGTACATAAATAATTTGTTTTTTTTTCTATAAAAAAAAAAAATAAAACTGACTTCTTTGAAGAAAGTCCAAAATTTGTGATGCAATGTAAATACCATTTTACCAAGCATAAAGAATCATAGCAAAATAATACATTTATTTTTTCACAAGGATAATTAAAATATTTTAAAATTCTTCAACAAAGTTTTCTTTAATTAAAAAAAATCAAATTCTAAAAATTGATTATTGAAAATAATTGACTTAGGTTGATGTTAAATTCACAACTCCCAGCCGTGTGGGAGTTGTGTATGGCTCTACACAGTCCAATTGATGCTTGGGGGCCCATACACGCGTCTACACGCATCCAAAATGTTGTTTCAAACATGCGCAACCCCCAGGGGGCTTTATACACCCCTTTAAAGGAAGTTTTGGGTCATGTACCCCTGTACACGGCCCTTTTGATGCGTTTTTGGGGGTATAAACCCCCCCGCCCCCGGGGGTTGTTCCAAAAATTTTTGCAACCACCTGGACCACATTAGGGTTGCATCAACCCAAATTTGGGATCAACACATAAAATGTGGGACATTTGTGCCACACCTAGAAATTACAAAGTGAAACTGAATTGAATCTAAAGTGGAATAAATTAAAACTGCAAAACAACTCATTTTAACTAAATTGAAACTGCAAAAAAATATCCCACAAAACTTGATCATTCTCAACTTCAAAGTGAGCAAACTTTGTAGTTTTTCAATTGAAAGTTGGATTGAATACTGAAGTACCATTGCATTTTTTTTGAATCATGGGAACAGTGGCAATCCCTCCTGTTTGTGACATGGCTTCTTTGAAGGACTAAATTGATAGTGCCATTAAAAAAGCTGTGGAAAAGAAGGATTTGGGTAATGAAAGATTGTAAGCCTCAATTGCATCCTCATCTAGGGTTACAATTGAGGAACAAAATGTTTCACAATTTGACATGACTTGTGGTGGTGAACATCATTTTATGTTAATCTGTCCTTTGGCTGATTTAATTTGTTGGAAAATGAACTATGAATATGTAACTATGACTATGTAACTATGAAAGATCCCCTGGGCCCACCTCCTGTGAGAGGTTTTCCAACTTGGGAAGAGGCACAAAACCATTTTTAAACATGGGCAATGAAGCATGGTTATGCTTTGACTGTTTTAAACTCAAGGCATTAAAAATATTTGGATTTAGCCTGTGATAGACATTGTTCCTACTCTGGGAAATTTCTCACCAAATGGTCAATGCAAAATCATGCAGGGAAGGTCTGGCTCACGTTTTTAATCCCTTCAAGTAACACAAAGGCAGATCCCTGTTGAAAATCTCCTACAGAAATGATAAAAATAACCATCAACCATTTCCACACCCCTCAGTGCATCCTAACCTCAGGAGAATCTCTGGGATGGCCTTAGTGAATTTAAAATAAGGCATGAATGGTGGGCTCCATACACTTCATTTCAAAAGAAAATTGAGCAAGGTTGATGGTGGCAAATGTTTTTATGACCAAACAATCTATAGCACTAAGCAAAAGGTAAATCTAGTAGAACTCAAGGCAAAAAGCATGATGGAGGTCCACTTTGAACAAATTGGTGATTCAGGTTGGGTTCATCAAGCAAAATTCAGTGCAGAGGGTCACTTGGAGGCCCTATTCTTGGCCCACCCCAACTCATTAAAGCTTTGCAAACAATTCCATCATATTTCTATGTTGGATTGTAATTATAAAACAAATAAGTACAACATCCCCCTATTGCATGTTGTAGGAATGAAATCCAACCAAAGAAACTTCATCAAAGCTCTTCTTTTTATAACAAAAGAAAAGTTTGAGTTCTAAAGTTGGTCTTTCAATTCACGAAATGAGCTGGCTTATTATCCTGAGAGACTTCACCAAGTCTTTGTGAGGTACCTTGAAAAGGCTCTGATTTTTGCTATAGAAAATAGTTTCCCTGAGTCAACAAGACAGTGTTGTCAGTGTAACTTGTCTAAAAACATACAAGCAAACTGTAATGTTTGCTTTCATAATTATGTTGAAGGGTGGAAAAGCTTTATGGCTCTGTGGTCTAAGTATGGGGCCTTGAAAACCAATCAGGAGGCAGAGTTCAATGATGCCCAACTGATATTAAGTGCTCAATCACTGCCTCTACTGTTAATCTTCCTATTTTTAGTTTGCGTACATTATGACTTGTATAAAGTGTTTCTTGGAAGATCATGAGGATGTGCCCAAGTATATGGATCATAAAATCTTCCTTATCAAAGAGAAATTTGAAACAGATTGGAATTGCAAAAACTCTGACTTTGGAAATAAAACCACATCTTTGGTTTAATGGTCCCATGCTACTCTCAAAAAATTCTTTGAAAATTCTTTGTTAAACATGTTGGATGTTTGGAGGAACCTGGAGGGAAAAGTTTCCAATCACATTAAATTGGTTCAGGCTTCCCTTTACAACTCTCAAATAGAGATAGGAATAGTTCTTCCAACTGAACTGTTACCATTGGGATGCAAGTTGTCTTTAGAGGCAATTGAAATTGTTGTGGAAAAATTAGAGGGGTTAAAGCAGAACTATGATGGGGAAGTGTGCTCCAATTCCTAATCCAAGACTATGGGTTTGCCCTGTTTGCACCAGATAGGTTACCTACCAGCGTCAAAAGGATCTGTTGTGCCTGAGAAATTTCATCCTAAGTGGAGGTTGTATTATGGTCCTTGCAGTTCTAGTTATGTAAGTTTGTTTAATGGGATTAATGATTTTTGATTAAAGCTTTTTGATTGATGTTTTTTGATTGATTTTTTTTGATGGATGATTCCTACTTTACTAGTCTTTGATCCTTTTGAATTTGGGAAGGTCAATGTTGATGAAATGCTCAACAATTCTCAGTTACATGAGAAGCTCAATGCAATCATCTTGGGAAATCCTGAACAAGATTATTGGGGGCTTTTGAAGTAATTGATTCAGAAGACCACAAATTATCAATTAAAGCCAAGCCTTGAACAAAACTTCTTGCAATCAAGTAGAGGTTAGCCAAAATTGACAGATACCCAGAGAGATCCTTCCCAATTTTAACATGTTGAGAAGAAACTTCAGCGGGAAAAGAGGATCGTCAGGGAACCAAATAAGAAAAGAAAAAAATTGTAAGTCTTTTATTATGTGAAATGTTAATTTTTTGGGTTTAAAAAAATGGTGCTAAAATGATTTCTGTAGTGCAAGGATGGCTCTTCATCTCAATTTCATAGCTAAGCAGAAGAGCCTGACAGTTCATTAGGGTCCCTTCCTTTGGAATCAGATTCCTTTTTGAAAGATGAAGAAGAAGAGATGGAGGAGCAAAACAGAAGCTTATCTTTGGTGAGTTTTGTTTACTTTAATGATTTTAGAATTTTAGCTAACTAATTTTTGATTGTAGGAAGTGAATTACCTCAATCAAATACCTGATAACTTACATAGGTTTTTGGGGGAGATTTAGAATCCAGTTGGTGATGGAAATTTTTGATTTGGATTAATTGCTAGATCACTTGGGTATGATAAGCATGGATGGTTTCAAGTAAAAAAAGAAATTCTTGAAAAAATGAGAAAAATAAGACATGCTATTCTAAATGTTAGAATGGTAATACAATCAGGAAAATTCCATTTATTATGATTATATTCAATACATTTACAGTAAAAGATATCAGTGAAATTATTTCAAGATTATCCTTAATGGATAAAGAATATCATTCTAATCATGATGAAAGAAAGAATTATATAAATATGTTTAATAACAAGGAAGTTATTAAAGATTCAATTCCTGTGAAACACAACACAGGAATTTCACAGGGACATAGTTTCAGTTACCCAGCTCAAGCTGTAGAGCGGGATGATAGTTCCAATGAAGATAAGTAAAGAAACAGGATATATGAAATACATCTATTTCTTAATGATGAAATGCATCAATAATATACGGGAAGAAATTCTTTCTATTTTAAAGCAGAAAAGATGGAACTTTTCTTCCAAGAGGAAGCTGAAATCAAAAGTGCCAAATGGCAAGAAGAAAAATATGGCTTCCAGGATTGTCAATGGAATATTAACATTCAGAGAAAATAGTTGGAACTTTCAACCTAATAGAAAAGTTCATCATGATTATCAGATAAAGAAGAACAAATAAAAGAAATCATAATTCTAAAATAATTTAATAATTTACTCAGTTGAATCAAAATGTATCATCAAGGCTGGGTTGAGTTTGGACTTTATCTGGATTGCATTCTTAATGGTTTTACCTGATGGCAAAGATGGGAGCTCATTAGTATTTAAAGGGCCCATCTTGCCATCATCAATTTGTTGTTTTATTGCTGGTCTTTGCTTGCTTATCATCCAATAAATAAATTTTATTAATGATTACTAGTACCTCTACTGACCAAATCACTAATTCAAAGACATTATCAGTACCATTTTCATCAAACCCATTGGAACAGTACCAGCATCAGAATTGCGCAAATCAATAAGGGACTTGCAAAAACCTTCATCACCAAAAGCATTGTTGAAAAACCCATATAGTTTTTTTTAATTGGTCTATTATACCAATAACACAATTGGTTTCCCAGGTTGTTTTGTCACTGGAAAAAACTTTTTCTTTGAGAATTAAGTGTTGTGGAACCTACTTCCAGCATTGAAGAAAGCCACATACCTGAGATCAGTCACCCAGGCAATATCAGCAGAAATTGAAGAGGCTTACCTAATTGGAGGGAGCCATAAAAGTTGCCCAACCATTTATTTTTTCCTAATCAATCAAAAATATGACCCATTGGGATTCACACATCAACAAAAACACCAAGAGGCCAAAAGGGAATTCTATTCAGAGAAGATCAGCAGGTCAGCAGTACAATGTAACCAAATGGAACACTTACTTCAGGACAGTCAACCTAACCCTGAAGATAGAAGGGAAACAAATTCAAACAGAATAGAAGATCAAGATAAGTTTACCTAAAGAAAAGAATTTGTGAGTAAAAATTGAAATGAGAGAAAGCAGTCAACTTAAACATAAGTAACATGGAAAAGGTAGGAATATAGATTGGAGAAAGAATAAAAAAATAAGATATTATGATTCATCATTTTTTTAGATTACTATATTCTTATCCATGAGGAATAATATATATTTTTTGATTCATACAGTGAGATAGTGATTAGAAATGAAGGATGTTTCATTTGGAATTGAAAATCATAGCAGTAATGGATGATTAACAATTGAATCCAAGTGTAGTGGTAGATTGTGTAAAACCACAAGAGTAAAATGGTTACCTCATGTGTTAGAGGAAAATGTTAAGCTTTTCAATTTTGCTGAAAGAATGCTAACTAAAATGTAGAACAAATCAAGTGTTTCAACGGGGATTTCAATAAAATAAAATATTCCATTTGAATTGATAAATATTTAAAAAAATAATTTGAGAATTCTATATGATTAATACCATAAAAAAAGGGGAATATCAACTTTTAATCCCTAAGAGTCAACTCCCTGGGATGAGTTGTGCAAGAGAGGTTTATTATTATGTCACCATGAGAACATGTTACAGGATATATGATCCTAAGAAGAAGAATATCATTAGGATGAGAGATGCCAAGTTCAATGAGGATGTGTTCCCATTGAAAAAATTTGTTGAAGAATATTGGGCAAACCCAATATTATTAGTGCAAAGCCCAGAACAAGAGGGAATCAAAGAATTCAATGAAAAATAAGAATCCATAGATAATGGAGAGAATGAGAATCAACAACAAACAGTTATAGAAACAAGTATTCCTACAGATAAAGCACCAGAAGAGAGAAGTAAAGTAAGAAGGAAGAAAAGGCTAGAAATCACACAAAAGTGATAAGGAGTGAAAGGGTCAGAAGAGTATCTGATAGATATGATAAGTGGAGAGCCCATTGTGCTGAGCTTTGAGATATAGAATAAATTTTTCAAGAGGAACAAGATGCCTTAGTTTTTTTGAAACCATTTGATGTGGGAAATAGGATAATTATGAATATTTTGAAGTATTTAATCAACTTACCAGACAGGGAAAGATGGATAAGTACTATTTTTAAGAGATAGATTCATTAGAGAGGAACCAAGTATTAGAAAAATTTGGTTTTTGAATGTCAGACCCTTATGGGCAATAAATTGTTATTGACCAAGAAACCTGATTGAACTGTTAAAATAAGATGTGTACAGTAATTTTTGGAACCTAGGAAATGATAGAGGCTTTAGAAGCTGAACAAGTATGGAACCCAAAAAAGAAAAAATATAATGTAATTCTTAAGGCAGTGTAGATTCACTCCTATGCTGCTTTCAGAAGTAATTATATAGATTAAATTATTCCCAAGAGTTAACAATATAGTTCTGAGAGAGTAGACAGATTATTTTGAGGCTAAAATCAGGTGAACACAAGGTTCAAAATTGGAACAGTTTGGGGTATTGATAGAAACTGGTAGAGAAGATCATAAAGTGTATGGATAGATTTAAGAGTAACATACTAGATATGGATAGATGTATATCAAGTTTTTCAAAAGAGTACAGCCAGTAAACCAGTAGAAGAAACACATAGTTTTTTTTTGAGTGATGGGAGTGATCCCGTAGTAGATATTTCCAGAATACCTTAGAGAATCAAGGAAGGAATCTCTCAAGGGGAATAGAAATTAGATAAGTCAGAAAGGAGAAATCATCTTTTGAAAAAACAGATCCAATTAATTTATGGTACAATAGAGATTGGAAATAGTTCCCAATTAAGTTGTTGATGATGCAGTAGTTTTTGAGTCATTAATAACAGAATAAGGATTATATTATTATCAGGTATAAATTTTTTTTAACCAATTTAATTTTGAAGAGGTTGCCTGATCAAAGTTTTTCATCTTTGAGAGGATGAAGTGCTGGAGGTGGGCACAATGAAGTGACCCAAGGCAAGATGAATAAGAGCCATATATTATATGCCAATAGATAAATTCTGGAATAATACTAGAAAATGTATATGTGTTGCACTGAGGGAAAGTTTAGTGAGAGTAAAGATAGAAGGATCATTTCATGAGTTAAGATAAAATAGAGAAAGGATGGAAAAAGATGACAACAGAACACAGAATTACATGAGGTAAAGTTGAGTGAGAGTAAAGATAGAAGGATGAGGGAAGAGAGTCCTTCTACTTGCTTGTGCTCTGCCCTCAGGTAGACACTAGAAGTGGAGATGTCATGTATGACATGACATGGTAATTACATGAGAAGATGAGAGTGAGCAGACCGCAGGTGTAGGGATTGGGAAAGGCTAATTCTAAACATGTTCCAGGTGTGAAATATGAGGAGGATGTGGTAGCAGAGGAAAGATGAAACAGAGGGAATTAGAGAAATACAAGAGACAAAACAAATAGAAGAGACAAACGGAAAGAGTGAGAAGATAGAACAGATATGGAGACTGTGGCATGGTCCAGTACTCCAACACCCCCCCTTGCTAACCACCACCAATGAGGCCAAAAAGGCCCTGATGAGTGCGCAGAAGAACACAAGACAGCGGCTTGGTTAGAATATCTGTGATCATACCTTTTGTCCCAACGTGGTGAACTTCAAAAACGTTGTGGGTGACACACTCACAAATAAAGTGATGGCAGGCGTTGATGTGCTTTGTACAGGAGTGATGTTCAGGGCTCTTTGCAAGGGCTTCAGCCCCTAAGTTTTTGACAAACAGGGGAACCAGGGAGTTGTCATGCAGGCTGAGCTCACACATCACGTTTGGAAGGCAGAGGACCTCTTTGCAGGAGTCTGAGAGGGCCTTGTATTCTGCTTCAGAGCTGAACAATGAGACGGTTGGTTGCTTCTTCAACCACCAAGAGATAGTGCTGGATCAGAGACAAAAGTTGTATCTGGAGATAGACCGCCAATTGTCACAATCTTTGGCCCAGTCAGAGTTGGAGTAGCCAACCAAGGCAAGATTGGACCCTCCAAGAGTAAGACAGAGGTCTTTTGTTGCGTGAAGATAGTGGAGCAGGCAAATGGCAGTGCTACAGTGGTCTAAGGACGGGTCTTGAAGGAATTGCAATAGCTTGTTCACGGCAAACGCAACATCTGGACGGGTGCACTGGGAGATCCAGAGCAGGGAGCCAATGAGTTGCTTATACTGAGGGGGAGAATCAGGAGTGGTCAAGACACACCTGGACAGTAGCTTGAATTGGGTGTTGGTTGGAGAAGAGACACCGGTAGGATTTGAGGGAATGAAGGAGGAGAAAACGGAGGAGATGTAGTGTTCTTGGCCAATGGAGAATGTTTGGGAAGAATGATGTCTATGGATGGAGATTGAGAGAAAAAGAGACAGATCTTTGTCAGTGCCAATTGGGAAACGGCTTCCAATGCTGGAGATGAAAGATGCAACAAAATTGGGGGTGCCAAAAATTGCAAGATTGTCAACATGAGCAGTGATGGCGCCAATGAGGGAGCCGTTGGAGAGTTTGGAATAGAGGGAGGGGTTGTAAGAGGAGCGGGTCAGACCAATGGAAAGGAGTGCAGATGTCAGTTCAATGTTCCATTGGCGTGGGGACTTCTTTAGGCCTTAGATGGCCCTCAAAACCTTACAGACCCACTCCGTTCATTTGGGATCCTCAAAGCCGGGGGGTTGAGACATGTAGACCGGTTCATCAAGGCGCCCAGTCAGAAAATCCGTCTTGAAGTCAACCTGGCGACCAACCCAGCCCTTGGTCCCAAGCAAGCTCAGGAGAAGGCGTAAGGTTTCTAGGTGGAGCGCAGGTGCAAAAACCTCAAAGAAATCCAGGCCATGGAATTGAGAGAAGCCCATTGCAACCAGACGGGCCTTCAGCTTGATTATTGATCCATCCGCCCAAAGCTTGACCTTAAAGATTCATTTGCACTGGACAACTTTGCAGCCAAAAGGAGGCAGAACCAGGACCCAGTTCTTCATGCCATGGAGGGACAATATTTCTTCCTGTGCCAAGGCAATCCACCGGTGTCAATGAGGCAATTGCAGGAGTTTCTTCCATGTTTTTTGAGCGGTGATATTGTCCTTGACGGATGCAGAGCGCAAGAAATGTCCAAAGCGGGACAGAGGACAAGTGTGCCGGGTGGAGCGGCAAGGGAGACGGGGGGGAAGGGGAGGGAGGACAAGCGGCAGGGGAAGGGGAGGCGGGCGGGGAGACAGACACTGAAGGAGGAGGGGCAGGGGAGGCAGGCGGGGAATTGGAGATAGGGAGACATGGGGGGGGGAAACACCAACCCATTGGATGAGCAGGGACTGATGGAGCGGTGACGACGGGGAGGATGCCAGAAATGGTGAGGGAGAGGGGCGGAATTGGCGGGCGTGGTGGTTTTGGAGAGGGACAGAGGAGCGGTGTCCAGAAGAGGATGGGAACCGGGAGGGACAGGGGTGGAAGGGTTTGAGATGAGGAGTGGACCGGATGGCGGAGGAGCACAGTCGGAGATGGGATGGGGAATGGGGGTTGAAGTGGATGGAGGGGAAGGGATGGAAGGAAGAGGGGGGGAGTAGGTAGCCAGGGAAGGGCACTTCAGAGCATATGGGGGACAATTGTTGCATGCGTCCTGGGTAGTGGACCCATAGGGAAAGGTTGTGTCATTGAAGATGCAGTCTTGTGATTTCACGACCTTCTTCCTGCCAATGTCCAAGAGACAATACCTGTTTCCTTGGGTGAGGTAGGACAGGAGGATGGCGGGTCAATCTTTGGGGGATAGTTTCTTCCTGTTGTGCTTGGGAACTTTTTACCAGGTAAGGCATCCAAAGGGATGGAGGTAGGGAGGCGGTACATTGTCCTGTTTTAGAATGGAGTTGGGAGAGGTGAAACCCTGGGGGGTCTTGCATGAGAAAGAGTTAAACAAGAAAAGAGAGTGACGGAGAGCATTGGCCCAGTAGGACTTGGGAAGTCGGGAGGACAGCAGGGAGAAGCAAATGAGGTTCAGGATAGTCCGATTTGACCATTTGGCAAAGCCATTGAGCTGCGGTGAGTGAGGTGGGCCAGGTTTGTGGACAAAACCTCTATTAGATAAGAATGTCTTCATTTTCTTGCTTACCTACTTGCTGCCGTTGTCCGTTTGCAGGAAGGAAACAGAAGAATGGAATTGATTTTCAAAGAAAGGAAAGAAAAGTTTTGTGCATTCAAGTATGTTGGATTTTTTTTTCACCGGGTAAGCAAATAGGGCTTTTTAGCAGTTGTCAATGAAGGTGACGAAATAGTTGTAACCCTCTCTAGTTGTATTTTTGAAGCTGCATAGGTCCGAGTGTATGATCTGACCACGGAGATTTGAATGGTAGCTGAGTTGGGAATGGAAAGGTTTTCTTGACATCTTGGATTGGATGCACGCGGTGCACTTCATAACTTCCCATTGGTTACTGACAAGAGGGGTAATGTTATGCAATTTCAAAATTTTTTGCAGTGACTACAAGTTGAGATGAGAGTAGCTGTAGTGATATCCAAAAAGTGAGTTATCAGACAGCCTTGAGACGCTAGAAGAGACTGATTCTTCCTGCCTTACTTTCTCTCCGGAAAGGTAGTAAAGATTTGATTTCCTGTAGCCAGTGGCAACAGGTGTTGCTTTGTTGGTGATGTTTGCACCTTTGTGGATTTTGCACCCATCAGCTGTGAAGATGACTTTGTACCCAGAATGGCACAGGCTTGAGATGGAGAGTAGGGGTTTGTGTAGGTTTGGAACATGCAGAGCCTTGATCTTTGCAAAGGTAAGGTTGAGTTTTCCCTCCATATTTGCTGAGATAGACGTCCCATTGGCCAGACATATGGGCGTGTTTTTTGGTTTCTTGTTTTCTACCTGCAAGTCTAATGGCATCATGTACATGGTACAAACTGAGTCCAGATTGAAATCCCTGACAATTGATGTATCAGATCTTTTAAGGTTACAAGTTGCATAACCAGTGTGGAGACTCCTTTGGGATTGGGTAAAGTTTAGCAAATAGCTTGCTGGCAGTCACTTGAGGGGGAATTTAGTACTAAAACTATTTGATAAAATAGAGGAATACTAAGGTTGGTTTTGAATTGCCTGCCCCTCTGAGTACTATACTAGTCTCACAAAAATAAAAGAAACAAGATTGGTAGCTGATTTTCAAATAGAGTTGCTACTATAGTAGTCTCTATCAGACCTAGGATCAAATTTTTCAAGCTTGATAAGGAAGAAATGGTGGAACAGATAGTGACTTGGAGGAATGAAGCTGAATGAGGGAAGAATCCTTTATCTAGTCTTATCCTTTATATTTTTTTTTATATTGATTTTATTGGTTACTGATTGATACTCCTTTGATGATACAGGTGATGATTTGAATAAAGGTTGAAATGGTTAATCCTATAGTTGATAACTGATGGTGATGGAGGTAGATGATGATAGGTGATGATGATGGTTGATGATGGTTAAGGTAGGTGGTGATGATGAATGATGATTTTCAAGGTAGGTGATGATGATTGATGATGGTCAAGGTAGGTGGTGATGATGGATGGTGATGTTCAAGGTAAGGTGATGATGATGATTGATGATGATGATGATTGACAAGGTAGGTGATGATGATTGATGGTGATGATGATTGATGCTGGTCAAGGTATGTGGTGATGTTTGGCAATGTTCAAGTTATGGGGACATGGTGATGATGTTCAAAGGTATGGGGTATTGGGTAAATAATGGTGGTGGTGGATGGTCAAAAGTATGGGTTATTGGCTTGGGACATGGTTAAAAGTATGTGTTGATGATGGTGAATGGTCCAGGGTAATGGTGGTGGTTGATGATGATGATGATGGTGATGGTGATTGTATGGGATATGGGATTGGTGATGGTCACAGTACAGGCTATGGGATAAGAGTTGAGAATTGTAAGAGTATGGGTTAAGGGTTCCTAGGAGGCATGGTGATCCCTGGAGGGAAGGATGGAGGGATCTTATGGGACCTGGATGGGGGAGAGAGGCCCTCTATTTATAGAAAATCCTGCCCTCAGGGCTGCCTTCTGAGGGTCTCCCTGGTACAGTGAATACAGTTCATGAGGCATTTTGACTGGTCAGAGGAGGAGGCTGTGCAGGATCTAAATGCATGTACACCCTTGCATGCATTGCTGTGCTGCATTGGTACAGGTTCCCCCTGCATAAATTACTTCTGTATAGTGGTGGTTGGTAATTTGTTTGGTCCTGTATGCAGTGCCTTGCATATAGTGATCCTGTATACAGCTGTTTGTATGCAGTGTCTGTCATATATTGCTCCTGTATACAGCTTTTTGTTTGGTTCTGCATGCAGGGTCTTCCATATATTAATTATGTATACTGCTGCAGGTTTATTTGGTGATGTATGGTTTTACTGTATGTGGCATGTACTTGGAGGCTTCCAGGGTATGGTATGTGGTATGTACTTGGATGCTTCCAGGGTATGGTATGTGATATGTACTTGGAGGTTTCCAGGGTATGTCCATGAACCTTCACTGGTCTGTGACACCTGGTAGGGGTATGGGTAGGCCAGGGTTGATTTTAGCTGTATCTTTTAAACCATGAGAGATAGGGGGTACTTTGGCTGAGTGACTAGGGGTTATTTTTGGTGTAGAATCCATGTTTGAGGTCTGTTTGATGATTGGAGCCATACCTATTCTAGAAAAGTGATTCTGATGGCTATAGGTTATGTTTTGGAGAACCACACCGGCATGTATGATTACTTCCAATTTGGAGAAGTCATCTTTTTTATCTTCAAACGCAACTGTTGCGTTTGCTTTGTTTCTGTTTGGTGGGTTTTGACATGGTCTTTGGCTTTGCTTGTTTCTTGTTGAGCTTTTGAGGGCTTCATGGACCTTGGGAAACCTTGAAAAAGAGTGTCCCTCAATCTTGCAGTGGGTGCAGTAATAGATTCTTGGGGAGTTTTATCTGTCCGGTTGGGGTTTATTTGGCATAGGTGTTGGATAAAGATTTAGGGAGTTGCCTATGAGTGAGTCTTCATTTCTGGTTTGACATCTGAGATGTTCTTGCTTGAGTGTGTTTATGAGCCTTGATGAGGGTGCAGACTCTTCATTCATCATGCTCAAAACACATCCTAGCCAGTCTTCTGGGAGTGAGAGGAGAATGGCAGTCAACTGGAGATCATCTGCGATTAGGTGGTTTTTGGGAGTAATCAATGACAAGAGTTTTTCTCCATATGAGACTATCTTGGTAAGGTGCGTGGTCATTTCCTTGTCATTTAATCAAGTGAGGAGAAGTTTTCTGAGCCAGTACATTCATCCACCTGATGAGTGGTCTTGGTGTGCGCCACAAAGTGAGTTCCACATTCCAATGGCACTTTCTTTAAGCTTTCTGATAAACTGGAAATTTGAGGAGTTGATTGATCTTGATATAAGGGAAAATACAGCCATATTATCTCTTAGCCAACTTTCTTGATTTGGTTTTTCATTGGTTGCATTGAGTGGGAATCCAATGCCGGAAGCATGGTAATGGATTCTTAAGATCATGGCCCAGTCCAGATAGTTGGATTCTGATCCTGGTGAGCTTAGAGGAATAATTGATGGGGTTTTCAAGACTGGGTGAGAGTGATTTTCATCCATTGCTGATAACAAATAACAATACGCTAGGTGTTGGATCCTTCTAGAAGATGTGATTCAGTGGAGTAGTTATTGGGTCTTGGTTTGTGTCTCTGGGCTCAAAAACTGTTGCACTGAGGTACAGTTGAGTGAGAGTAAAGATAGAAGGATCATTTAATGAGTTAAGATAAAATAGAGAAAGGATAGAATCAGACAACAAAAGAACACAGACTTTCCTGAGGGAAAGTTGAGTGAGAGTAAAGATAGAAGGATGAGTGAAGAGAGTCCTTCTACTTGCTCGTGCTACCCCTCAGGTAGACACTAGCAGTGGAGGCTTCACGTATAACATGACATGGTAAGTACATGAGAAGATGAGAGTGAGCAGACCGCAGGTGTAGGGATTGGGAAAGAATCATTCTAGCCATGTTCTAGGTGCGAAATATGAGGAGGATGTGGTAGAAGAGGAAAGCTGAAACAGAGGGAATTAGGGAACTAGAAGAGACAAAAGAAATAAAAGAGAAAAAAGGAAAGAGTGAGAAGATAGAACAGATATGGAGACTGTGGAATGTTCCAGTACTCCAACAATATGCACAGACATGATGCTTCAGCATGAAGCATAAAATATGTATTTAAGAGAGATTCATCCTTCTGGAATTAAGGGGGTGCATCAAAATGGTAATCCCATCAGAAGAATTACAGATAATATGATTATATTCAATAAATTTAAAGTTGAAGATATCAGTTTGATAATTTCAGGAGTATTCTTCATGAATAGAGAAATCATTCTAATCATGATAAAAAAAAGAATTATATAAATATTTTTAATAACAAGGAATTTATTCAAGATTTAATTCCTGTGAAAAACAACACAGGAGTGTCACAGGGACATAGTTTCAGTTACCCAGCTCAAAATGAAGAGCAGGATGATATTTTTGATGAAGAAAACAAAAGAAACAGGATATATGCAATAAATCTATTTCTCAATGATGAAATTCATAAATAATATACAGAAAGAAATGCTTTCCAGTTTAAAGCAGAAAAGATGGAACTTTGCTTCCAAGAGGAAGCTGCACTCAAAAGTGCCAAATGGCAAGGAGACAAAGGTGGCTCCAAGGGTTGTCAATGGACTATTCACATTCAGAGCCAATAGTTGGAGCTTTCCACCTAAGAGAAAAGTTCATCATAATTATAAGATCAAGAAGAACAAACAAAAGAAATTATAATTTTACAATTAGTTATAAATTTTACTTTCTAAAATCATTTAATCATTTACTCAGTTGAATCAACATGTATCATCAATGCTGGATTGATTTTGGACTGCATCTGGATATAATTCTGAATGGTTGTACCTGATGGACAAGATGGGAGCTCATTAGTATTTAAAGGTCCCAACTTGCCATCATCAAGTTGTTTTTTGATTGCTGGTCATTGCTTGCTTACCATCCAATTAATCAATTTTATTAATTATTACTAATCCCTCTACCAACTGAATTGCTAATCCAAACACTAAGATCCTTTGTGGCAGTAAAGATTTTGAGAAGATAGAAAAAAGACTTGATGTTAATGATATCAATGAAAATATTCCATCTTTGAAATGGTTTTCAATGTTAGATATGGTTCAAATGATGGCAGATAATTATGGAAGGCCAATATGTTTTGTTTTATTTGATTCATGCTGTACTTATACTCCTATGAAAATGGGGTTAAAAGAAGCATCAGAACCAATATTAATTTGATTTTTTAATAATAACCATTGGTTACAGATTTCCTTTAAGGGAGATGTGATTCCAATCCCTCCCATACTTTCCAAACCAAGTTCCATGATTTCTATAAAAAGCCTCTTGTTGGGTTCATAACCTCAAATATCAACTTGAGTTGTATTCTAATTTGTATACATCATTTTAATTTCATCATTTGGGTTTGGGTCCTGATGCTGATCTTGTAGTTCTATTGATATAAATTTTTATCACATTTTTAACATCATTATATTGAGTTTTTTGAGTTAACATCATTATGATCAGTGTTTTGAATGAGAGTTTATTTGTAAGTCAGTTCAACTTGTGTCGGATGATCCCATCATAAGGAGTATTTATACTTTTTTTGATGGGATCAGCTTAACACAATCCAAACTTGTTTTCTCTTTTTTTTTGGTCTTTTTACTTTAGGGCTTGTCAAGTTAAACTTGTATTTTTTTGGCACTTTTACTTCAGAGCTAATCAAGGTGAACTTTAATTCTTTGGCACTTATAATTAAGGGCTGCTCCATAGACTCTTTAATTTTTTATTGAATTTTTGGTGTTTTGGTTGTCTTCAGATTTTTTTTTTTTTTTATTTTATTTTAATTATTATTTTTTTTTAGAAAAAAAATCAACGTTTTTGGATCTTTTGGTTGATTTCCTTATTTTTTTTATTAGGTCTCTTTTAGTTTTTTTTTTTTTTGGCCCACAACCCTTGTTTTTGGGTTGCACAGATCACAGCTACATTTGAGTTGGGTTCAGTCCCACACTACTCAAATTTAGTTGGGTGTGGTGCCACATGGCACTGGGCCATTGTGTGGAGGCTACACGGCTTGATTGTAGTTGTGTAGCATGAAACACAAATCAAATGGGTTGTGTAGAAAAATAATTGGAGTTGTGAATTTATCATCACCCATTGAC
Source organism: Puccinia polysora (assembly GCA_025617555.3). Taxonomy (NCBI): domain Eukaryota; kingdom Fungi; phylum Basidiomycota; class Pucciniomycetes; order Pucciniales; family Pucciniaceae; genus Puccinia; species Puccinia polysora. The sequence continues at coordinate 2,540,277 of CM062614.1, forward strand.
TTAATATATTTCTTTTATCTATGATCATTCATGCACTTGATGGGGTTTCTTTTTCAATTTTGAATTATCTTTCAATTTATATCATTTAATAGTTTCAGATCAAAATTTTCATGTTTGATAAAATTCATCTAAATTCATGAAAATTAATAAATATAATTCAAATAAATCAATTTTTGATGTCATTATTCTTATTGTTTTACTTGATAAATTCTTTGTTGAAATATTCCAATAAATTTTAGTCTCCCCCAGACTTTAGGTTTATCTAGCATTTTTATAGTTTATATTATGTTTGTGGTAAGTTATTTAAATATAACTAGATGTATCAATTCTTATTTGAAGAAATAAATTTTTTTGCATTTGGTGTTTTTATATTTGCACTCAATAAGCCTTTTGTCAAAATATTTACACATATTTCAATTCTCATAGTTAAAGTGATAAATCTAGTATTATTCTGTTTTTTTATTCTTGTTAAGAAGCTATTTATTTTCGATGATCAATCTTTATTTTTCTTCAAAGCAATATTATAAATATATTTTTTATAATTATTTATGTACTGGATTATATTTTTGGTTGCATTTTTTGAAATATCAACAATTGCAGAATAAAATAGGTAAATGTAGGGTTTTTTGATTTTTTTTATGTTTGGTACAAAGTTATTGATGTTCCACCAGAATGAGTCTATATTGTGTAAAAAAAAATGGATTATTGTAATTTTTCTTAAAATGGATGTTTTTTTTCAAATATGAATTCAGGCTTGGATTCCTTGCAAAAAATTTATATTTATGGAATTTTAACATATTGAATTAACCCAATTGATTTCCATCATTGAATTCTCCAAAATAGTTTCCCCCAGACAGACCCCACTGCAGGTCTGTGGGCCTTTATTTGGCCCCCCTGGGCCTCAATTTATGCTTACAGGCCTTTGGGGGTCCAAGAAATCATAGAAATGCATGCTCTATCACCCCTGGAACCCCTTTGAATCTTAAAAAGGCTGCATACCAAAAGTCTTAATTTTAGAAAAAGAAGTTCTATAATGATTGCAAGGATGCCTGTTGGCCTCATTCTAGATATTCTTTTGGTAAAATGAATGATTTTGGAAGCATTGGAATGTTCTTTGTAATCTTTTGGAGTAATTATAACCTAGTCCCCAATAAAATTTCATCTATGAAATATATTGAGCATTAAAGGACTAAATGAATGCTGATTTTTTGCCTTTTATTGTACACCATGTTTATTTTTTGAAAAATTCCCCATTAATATGATTATTTTAATTCCTAGAATTTTGTAGGATGGATTTTAATTTTCAATCCAAATATTTTAGCTGGTGGTTGATTCACTCATATTTTGACTGGTGCTAAAGGGGGGAAAATTTGCCTTGAGGCATTATCAGGTATATCTTTATTTAACTCAATTCTCTCATTATACATTAGCTTTTTTCAAAGCCAAGCATGTTACTCATCAGAATTTCAGAGAATTTTCACCTTTCAAAAAGTATACACAAAACGGCTTTCTTCTTCAGATATCCAAGAAATTGGCACAAGAAGTTCAAACATATGTTGATGAAACTTGAAGTTTCTCCAAAATTACTTGTTATGAAGAGAATTTAAAGAATGTGTTTAAAAATCTGAAATATCATACTTTTTTAAATACATATAAATACATCCATAATCCAAGAATTTTGGAAATGAATCGAATTTATTCACGTGTTTTTCCACTACTAAGATAAGAAATAGATAAGGAAATTTTTTCCTTCCTTTCTGATGCAGTAAAGTCTTTCTTCTTCTCCTATTTTTTTTTTTAAATTGAGGGTTTTTATTCAAGATCCATATTAATTTATTTAGCTAGAATTTCTGAATGGGGCTTAATTTCATGAATTCATGCTTGATACTCTGAAAATTTCCCCAAAACTCAATTTTCTAAATTGTAATCTGGAATTCAACTGGCTTTTAAAGTAGACTGGTATTGGTATCTATTTATGTGCTTCATTTATATATTTTCAAAAATCTTACCTAATCCTACTTTTTGAAGTTGTCTTCAAAGTCTCCACAGATTGAAGTTTTTCTCCTCTTTTGATGGATTTTGTGATTTATTTTAAAGTGATTTGAGGCTTTTTTCTTTTGATTGACTGAGTGAAAACCTTTCTGAAAATAAATTTAATTCTCAGAGGATGAACTGGCAGGTTGCATTGGATCAAGATTCCTATTTTCCAAAGAAGGATGCCACTTATTTCCAGAAAGATTGTATTATTAATCATGAACCAAGCAGATCAAAAATTGTGTACTAATTCAATTTTATTTTGATTTAAAAGGGTATTTGGGGATTGTTTTTTGAAATGGAATCATCTTCTGGTAGGGGGATAAACTCATTTCATTCACCCAAGCTTGTAATTGATTTATCTAAAGAGGGCAGTGATGGATTCAAGGATGTATTTTACTCAATTAAGTATTCTCATTTAAATTTTATTGCGGTGTGGAAACAAGCAAGGTGATACCCCCAAAGTTGTCCTCAAGTTTGGGAAGTTATTGGTCTAAGCGTCTGTATGGGAATTGGATGCAATGAGTTTTAGAATAGAGAGAGTGATGATAAGATAAATTACTTCCTTCCTAGCCTTTTTATACCATTCCCTGGTGTTCTGGTGATATGATATCTCTATCTCCAATAATCCAATGATGATCCAACCCGGAGTTGAGAGTGAGTTATTTTTGAGTCCTCCCTCTCAACCCTGACCTAGGTACAACCACAAGCAGCAAGATAGATTAAAATATAACCCCAAGTATAGAACCCTAGCTCCACCCTAACCCTACCCCGTACCACCCTCCCTGTCCGAAACCCTCCCCTTCAATATCATGTACGTCAGGTTTGTCCTTCTCATGGCGCGGCCCTCCCCTGCTCCCTACTTGGAGCCCCCCGGGTTTATCCATCCGCGCGCACACGCGGATCCCGCAATCCATGAGTCGGCCCGCGCTTATGCCCGCGCAAACCTACCCAGCGTGTATAACCCCTGATCGCCCCACCCTTGCTTTCCGGACTAGCCCCCTGCAAGCTTGGTCGGGCTGGCTCCATCACTTGGTCCGCTTGCCCTGGCCAGGTTGCGGCCCAGCGCCCCCCCCAGAGTAGGCCAAGCTCACACCTGGTGCTGAGCCCCGCAATCCCTGCCGCTGAGCCCTCATCCGCTGCTGCTGAGCCCGCAGCAGGCACTTCTGAGACCGCGCGCACCCCAAATGCTGAGCCCAACCTACCCAACTGCTGAGCGCGCAGCCCGCAACGCACCTCCCAATCCAAGGTTATAAATAGGACACCACATCCCCCCCCAAGTTGAGTTCTGTCCCCAGAGGTCCTTTTATCACTACCTCAACCCTACCCCGCTATCAGACCACCCCCCCCTACTCCCAGTCCACCCCTGCTACTAGCCCTGCCCCTCCTTCCAACTTCCAATGACAAAACTATTATCCCCTGCAATTTCTGTGCCCGGAACAGGCACGCATGTTTGATTGTTCCTGGTTGACGCTCCCACAGCGCTTGCCGTTGCGGCCACCGCCGCTGCTTGCTTAGCAAGGGGATGCCCCAGCCTCCCCCTCAATCCGGCTCCCGTTCCTGCCCGGGCAAAAGGGCCCATCTGGACCCGTTTGTGGTATTGGACAATGAAACCATCTTGGAGGACTTGTGGACTCCGCCCGGATCACCCCTTCGCCATCCCGCCCCAAGCTTGATTCATGATTCCTCTTTGCCGTTCCGCCGCGTGGGACCTCCCCGGAAGGAGGACTTCCCCAAAGTTGCGGCCATGAAATTCTGGGCCAACCGCGTCTGGGTTACGCAAGGTGCAAGGGACCTGCATATTGATGAAATCCTTCAACGTTGCGCGGCTCCTCCTCAAGCTCCTACTCTGGCCCCTGCCCGGGCTCCTGCCCCGGCTCCTTCCCCAGCTCCACAAGGCGCCCCTCCACCCCCTGCGTCACCCATTGTCATCCCATCATTGCCTCCTGTTGAACCAAGCCCCCCAGATGGTCCTCCGGAGGCCCCCTTCTCACCAGTCCCACCTCCCCCCAGCCCACCCAAGATCCCCAAAATCCCCGTTGTTTTGGAACTCCTGGTGGCTGGATTTGAGATTTTTGCTGAAATTTTGACTGCAATGCTCTGCGACTTCCTAGCAACCCCCGGTGCTCAACCCTTGGAATCCCGGCGCAAGCTTGCGGCGTCTTTCCAGGCCTTACTGCCGTAGTTGCGGGCGGACATGGAGGAAATGATGAGAATGGCTTAGGCGCATTGCCCCCCCTCTCCCCCCTTTCCCTCTTTCCTCAATTTTCATTGTACCGCGCTTCCCCTGTTTAAGAGAAATAAATACATGTCTTCTGCGCGCGCGTCCTTTCCCAGCGGGTTGTCCTGTGGAAACATCCCCGCTTCCCAAGTGAGTTTTAAAGAAATTTCTGTGTCCGCGCGTCATGAGTGAGAATGAGAGGGAGATTGAGATCCGCGCCCGCGTCCTGGTGAGAATGAGAGTGAGATTGAGATCCGCGCCCGCGTCCTGGTCCAAAAAAGTTCCCCAGAAGGTACCTGGACCGCCCAAGCCAAACTTCCACACAGTTCCCCGTACCTAATCTGCAACAAACACAACCACCCTCCACCAGTGCGCGCACACAGTCATCCAAGAGAGGAAAAGAAGTTGAGGAAACAAACACTCTGGGGTTTCTAGCTGTTCCGGCTGTGAACCAGCTAGGACACCCTACGTGTCCCATGCATACTCCGCACCCATTACGCTGTAGGAGACAACTGATAAAGAGAAGACAGAGAAAAGAACCAAACCCAAAAAGATTTTTTTTTTCTAACACCGGGCCTCCGCTCCTTGTCCCCCATTACCCAGCCGCCGGGCTTGTCCTCGCGTTTACAGACCTGGCTTGCGCCGCGCCCGCGTCCCTGCAACCAATCATAACCAAAACCAGTACCAACTTGCAAAGCGATGTATTCAAGAAATAAGAAAACAAACATTTTGGGGTGTCTAGTTATTCCAGCTGTGAACCGGCTAGAACACCCCCTCACCAAATCAACCTTTTACCCTACTCGCGTCCCCCCCAGCTTGATGGCTGTCCCCAGCGGTTTGTAGTATCTTGCTCCTTTGAGGCAGCGCGTCGCTCACGGGCTCCCCCTCAGCCAAAGAGCCCAATTCATCTACCAATCCTGAACCCTTGGCACCGTCCCCCTGCATCTGTGCCATCACTGGCCGTCTTTTTAAAGGGACTGGAGCCGCGTGCAAAGAAGCGCTTCACGTGCAAAGCCGCAGCCTTCTGTTTAAGCGGCGCCCCGTCCAATTCCTGAAGCTGATAACTCCCGCCCTCAAACTTGGATGCGACACGGAAGGGGCCGTTCCATTGGTTGGTGAAGAGCTTACCCCACTGGGAATCCAGACTCCGGTTTTACAGCAAGACCAAGTCCCCCTTCCTCAACGGATCCTGGAGGAAATGGGAACAGCTCTTGTCCCAATAGCGGACCAACGCCGTCATAGTCTTCTGCAACCTTTCCCCAGCCTTTGCCAGGGTCTTGTCCCGTTGGAGAAGCTGTTTGGCGCGCGCCTCCACAAGCTCCGGGGAGATATTCACCATCCACCAGTCCATGCCCAAGAAGTTTTCCAGCTCAATGTCCACTGGAAGCACCGGATGCTGTCCATAGAGAAGTTTGTAGGGCAAGTAGCCCGTTGAGCATTTGACCAAGATCCTGTCCACAAAGAGGACCACTGGAAGGGCCTCCTGCCACTGCTTGCCGTCCTCACTGCACATCTTTACCATGGCGTCCTTGATAGGCTGATGACCATGTTTGCTCATCCCGGCACCCTCCAGATAGTACTCCGTGACCCGCCCAAACTTAGCTCCACAATTCTGGACCAGCGTCATCAAACAACCCTGGAACTCTGCGCCTCCGTCAACGGTGACCAGGCAAAGCAAACCTTACCGTGCAAACCAATATTCCTCTAGGAACTGAGCAACCTTCTCTGCCGAAAACTTCACCAGAGGACAAGCCTTGACTCAACCCAATAGATTGTCCTGCTCAACCAGCAGGTGCGCAAACTTTCCCGCCTTTATGTGGACCATATCAAGGGAGACCCTCTGAAACAACGCATCCTCCCCCGTAGGGTGACCCACCTCCCTGGGAAGCCTAGAGCTCTGCCATTGACACACTTCACAAGACTTCACCCATTCATGCACCGCGCGCACCACACCCCGCCACCAGAACCTTGCTTTCACCCGCCTCCGCGTTTTGATCTTGCCCCAGTGGCCAAGGTTGTTGTGAAGACACCTCAGGATCATTTCCCGGTCCTTCCTTGATGTCGCGACCACCAAACGCACTGGGGTACTCCGCCGCCACAGCTGCCCTTCCTGAAAGTAGAAGCTTGTTTTCTGCCGCTTCACCCATTGAATTACCGCCCCTGATGTACCCTTGGGAAACTGCAGATCCTGCAAAAAGGAGCAAAAGTTTGCGTAACTCCCAGACTGCTGCAGCGGAAGGATGACCTCCGCCTCCACCATACCTACGCAGATAACCGGAGACTCCACATCCCGGGGTTCTGCCCCCTCAAATGGGTCCTCCCACGGATACCGCAACAGCGCATTGGGAATTGTGAATGACTTCCCCAGAACATGAACCACGCAAAAGGTAAAGAGCTGAAGGAACGCCACCCACCTAGTCATAGGAGCGTTTGGAAGCGTTGTAGAAATGATCATCCGCGCCAGGGCCTCTGCATCAACCAACAGCTCAAAGGGCACCCCCCAAAAAAGGTGCTGAAGCCTCCGCACGATCTTGTTGACTCTGCATAATTCCAGCTTTGGCTGAAAATACCAACTCTCCATCGCAGTAAACATCACAGACTTGTAGAGAACCAGCCTGTCCTTACCATCCTCTTCCTGCGTCAGAATGCCGCCCGCTCCAAACTCGCTAGAGTAAACGGCCAAGCGGATCCCTCCCGCGTTGTAGTCAAGGTTGCGGAGGACAATGTTGCAGCCCAAAGTCTTCTTGAGCTTTGCAAAGGCAGCATCAAATATCGCTGTCCATTCCCACGCAGCGCCCTTCCGTGTTAGCGCCCGCAGCAGACTTACAACTTCCGCAAACCGCTCAATGAACATGCAAACGTAAATGCACAGTCCCAGGAATTGGAGGATATGAAAAGGCGTCCGTGGGGTTGGCCATTCAAGGACTTTGTTCCGTTTCTTTGTCAGAATTCTCCTGCCGTCAAAAGCCACCACATGTCCTAGCATTTCCAGCTCTGGAACACAAACTTCCAACTTACTCCCCAACACTGTAAGCCCTGCCTCCTCAATTTGGAACAAGTCCCGCTCCAACATCTGCGCATACTCCCTGATGAAGCGGCGGATCTTTGGGCCTTCCTCTTACACTGCGCCCCCATAATCCGTCTTTGGTGCCTTGATGCCTGCGTCGTCAATGAAAATCAGAACCCGTCCAGAATGTTTTCCTGCAGTATCCACGTCATATGGGCCTGATAAACCACCACCAAGTTTGTTGATCCCTGCGGAAACCGCGTTAGCTGCATCCTCCCCAATCCTGTCTCAAAGGCGGTCAACAGCCGCAAGTTGGGATGGAGATTGCGCTGATCATACCCCCCCATTACATTGACCAATCTGTAACACGCGCACCCTGCCATTGATTCCAGGAACTTGTCCACACGCGTTGGCAATCCCGCGTCCCAGATGGTGAATGAGTTAAGCCGCTGCATTTCATGAACAATCCTAAGCAACTTTCCATCCTGTTTAACAACCGCAAAGATTGGGCTAGAGTAGCTTGATGTGGACTGCTTGTACAACCCTGTCCTCACGCGCTCCTGGACCAGTTCCAAAAAGGGTTCCTGCACGGTCCAAGGGATTGGGATTGGCTTGATCTGCCAGGGCTTGTGCAGCACCGTGGGGATCACATAGGGATTTCCAACCTTGTTTCTCAGCAATCTGTGCTTGTCAGGCCCAAAGGCGAGGGCTTTTTTGCGGAGCACAAACACCAATGCCAGAAAATAATTCTCCTCCACACTCAACCACTCTGTTGGTCCAAAATTAAGCGCCTCAATCCGCTCATCTGTGATCCCCGCCGATGTTGTTACCCACCCAGACTTCTTTAACGGACTTACCCAGGGGTCCCAAGACCAGTAGATCGGCCTTAGAGGCCCATTCAGTCCCTGCAGCATTGGCTTGTTCCAGGTCCAAACCTTTTGTGCCACGGGCTTGTACCCCCCTGTGTGTCACCTGACCATCCTCACGTTTCCACTGTTGTCCTTGTGATTCCTGGAAATCATCAACCCGCGGCTCTTGCCTTTGCTCACAAGTGTGGCACTATGGTAGGGTTTTTGAAACACAGTACCTTCCAATGACACATACTAAGGAAGAGGACTTACTTCTGCCGCCCGCTGTGGTGCCCCATCCTGGACACCCGGACCGCCTTAAGACCTCAATTCATAAACTGTTGCGTAAACGTACCGCCCGGCTGGACAACTTATCCTCAGGCTCATCCAACTAGTGTTTACCCGCGCGCGCGCGCCGCGCCGCGTCGCGCCGCGCTGCGCTTCCATTATCCGCGTCGCGTCGCGCCGCGCCGCGCTCCTTTCATCCGCGCGCGTCGCGCGTCCTTTATCCGTGTTGCTTCCCATCTCCGCTGTTGTTATAGAACGTCCGCATCTTTGTTGTTGCATGTCTTCATCTTCGTCGTTGCGCCTCCCCTCTCCTCTTTGCTACCGTCGCGCGACGCTCATCCATGATCTACTGAATCCATCCCGACCGCTCCCGCAAGCATTTGGCAGATCCTTGACCAACGCGAGTGACCACATGGTTGCCTTCCCTTTTCCGCTCTATTTGTAGAATCCGTTGTATATAGTCTAACAGGGCCTCCTGCCCATATAAGGAGGGCCCTCCCCTGCCTTTTGGCCCATCATCATCGCATCATCATCGTCTCAGCATCCCATAATCATAAGCAATTTATCCGTGGGCATCCTTCCCCACTTATCTGAGAAAATTATCCGGGTATATCTATGATTGCCCCTTGATCCTTTGAGCCTCCATACTCAAACTCAGTCCTTTGTGACCTTGATCCTTATCACCAACCATTAGCCTTGCTGGTTGAAGAAGAATTCCTGTCTGCCTGAATTCTTGAGTGTGTTATACCACTCTGATCCTTTTTTCCGACCATACTGGTCTTGATCTCCCTTGATCATCTTTCTGGAGCCAATCACGTTTGATTGAAGAGGTTTTATTAAGCTTAAAACCTGGAGTGTTATACCTCCCTTCTTCTTTGAGGTTGAATTTCGCCACGCTATTCTTGAGTTCCTTGAGAAGTGTTGGGATATTCTTGCTCAAATTCATTATTGATTTGCTTCTAGAGCTTCATAAACAAATTGCTTTTGTTTTGTTCAGCCTCCCACAGTTATCTGGTACCCTTCAAGCGCTTGATTGCGGAGAGTTGGGCAGGTTCATTGAGAACCTGGAGGTTGGTTGGGATTGAGTTGATCTTTCCTAATCAGCTGCTGACGACCAGAGTTATTAGCTTGTGGGCGTTGTTACTTACAACTGCCTTGTTCTATTGAACTCTGAACAAACTTTGACTTATTTGTTCAAGTCTTTCCCTGCGCCATCTTGTCTCAGATAGTGTTGTTTCCATTGCTACCGACAACTCTTATCCTCTTCTCTTAGTTTGATTTCTCATCCATAAGGTTCTGGACCTTGATTCCGGTTACATTAAAATATTATTGTAACTCCTAGGAGGGCAGCCTAAACAGCACCTTTCCCCTCCACAGAACTGCCACGGCTTAGCACCGTTTGGAGTCTTACACCGCGCCCTCCGTGCACTTCCTTCCCCCTCCTGCTCCTTCCTAGTCAACCGCCCGCACAAAAACAGAGCCTGTTCTGCGCGGTAACCGCGGTCAACTAGGCAAAATCCTCCGCAGGGAAACCCTCATGGTTTCCCCCCCCTCATATTCTGCCTCTTTGCCGTCTGCCGCTGGCCGCACCCATTTCCCCTTCCTGTGGTAGCAGATTTTTGTTTCAAATCTTGCCCCGGACGCGTCTTCCACAGTCAGTGCCTCCGTCCATTCCTCCGTGCTAAACACCATTTGGGCCCGGAACCCAAACATAAATGGTTGACCCAAAAATATGTTGCCTCACTCAACTGAGAGAAACAACAGCAACTTCCGGACCTTTGCAACCTCCACCTCCTCTTACTCCACCACCCCATCCACCCAACATTCCCCGCCGTTGAGCGCCTGTAGTCCCATAGCGCACTTCCTTCAAACCAGCCCCAACTCATCCACCAATTTTGACGGAAGCAGATTGACCATTGACCCACTGTCCACTATTGCCCACACCTTCCTTCCCGCAATCTTCATTGGGACATAGGCAAGCGGCACCAACACAGCTTTGGATTTGCACAACTTGCGTTCCCCTTCCTCCCCCGCCGTGTTCACGCGCTGCACCATTGCAGGAACCCTTCCGCCCCCGTGCTCCCTCAGCGCCTGAACCATTTCCTCAACAACCACCAGGGAGACTGCGGCCAGCTCACGTAGCATGAGGGGTATTGGTGCATTGCTCCCCATCACCCGTCGCACAATTTCTGCAGCCTTCCTGCTTCCTCCGGAACTAGTCAACGGCGTGTTGCCTACCGGCCCTTGCATAACAGTTTTTGGGGCCTGGGTCAATGGAGGCTCTCTGACATCCACATCCATCTTCTCCGGCACAATCCGCTTGTTTGCCGCCAATGCCCTAACCTCCGCCTCCACACGCCCAGCTCGCCACGTATTTGGCCCAGTGACAATCCCAAGTGACACCCAAGAGCCCCCTGCGGGCCGGACTCTTGCCCTAACCTGCTCCACAGGGGAAGGCTGACAGGCCCCAAGATCCACTGGCTTGCCCGTTGGGAATATGTAAGTTGCCCCGGACATGCAGACCAACCCCTCTTTCATTTCCTTTGTCAGTTCCGCAAAACCAGACTTCCAGTTTCCTTTATTGCTGCAATAAGTGCACATGCAAACCAAAAACCCGCTTGAAAGCCCGCTACTGGGCTGGAAGCCCCCCCATGTGAGGCAGCACTCCACGCAGAGAAGGAGGAGGCGGAGTCATTGGGGGGGCCATTATCCAATTCAGAAGTATCCGTAGGTCCCGTAGCATATCTGTTACCTCTTTCACTGGTACTTCCATTGACTGCAAAGGGGCTGCTGGACGCTCCGTTGCTGATGGGCCTGCTGTGGAGGATTTAATCCCTGTTGAGGGAAATACATTTGCAAATATTTCATATATCATTCCAACTCCATTACCAAAGAAAGGAGAACAAAATTTGGATCATAATGAAAAAAAGAATCATGTAAATAAGTTTAATAACATGGAAGTTATTAAAGATTCAATTCCTGTGAAACACAAAACAGGAATGTCACAGAGAGTCAGTCTCATTCCAGTGACTCCAGAAGAGGAACCGGATGATGGCTCAAATGAAGAAAAGCAAAGAAATAGAATAGATGCAATGCACCTATTGATTAAGAATGAAATGTATAAAGGAAATTCTAAAAAGAAAGTAAAGAAACCATACAAAGAAATAAAAAGCAAAAGAGAAATGCATGAAGTTTTCAGGTTCACAGCTATTCCATTTGTAACACCTAGAAAGAGAAAGGTGCATTCCAAGCAGGCTTGGAATAAAAAGAACCGCTCAATAAATGATATTGAGCATTTCAAATTCATAGCAGTCCCAGTTGTCACTCCAAGGAAGAGAGTGATACATAGTGCTATTAAGACAAAGAGGAAGAAAGCAAAGTTGCTTTAATCCTCATGTTTTAAATGTCTTTTTAAGTCTCTCCTCTTATTTTAAATAGTTCTCATCTTTTGTTCATCTTGTGTGTCCCCATGTCTTCAATAAGAGGTCCCTTCAATATAAAAGGACCCCTTATCCCCCCCTCATTTGTATCAGATTGACTTTCACATATACACACACACTCGTTATCTTACCAATCAATATTATTATTCTCAATTATTTACTCTACCCACCGTATTGCTAATGGCCATACCCGCGGGTGGTACCTCCCTTGGAGCCGGAGTGGAAGAGGCCGTTGGTTGCCTTGAAACCGTCGGGAAAGACCTGGCTGTATCCTCAATCAGCTCTTCCAGATCAATCTTGCTTTCTACCGCCTGGTTGATCACGCTTAGGTTTGGAATAAGCCTGACACTCCAATCCACTGACCGCAATACCAACCTGTGTTTGAATAGATACCGCTGGACCCGCGCACAAAGTTGTGGCGCAAGCCCGCCTAGAAAAACCCGCTTCATTTCCCCTGTTTGACCCACCACCACCTGGTTCTTCTCTAGGTAGCTTTAGATGCGGTCAAACGTAGATTTTTATTTGGAAAAATCACTCTGTGTCCGCACCCCACCTTGCAAAATCGCCTCCGCCGCCGCCGGCTTAAAGTCCGTCTCCCAGAACAGGGCTCACGCTTTCCCCACCTTGCTATCATCTTGTTCCAGAGCCTCTCCCAGTCTCAAGCCTTGTAGCCAGACATATCCTCCACATCCCGGAGTTTATTCTTGTCCATGATAAAGACAACAACCATACGGACCTTATCCTTGCCCGTCGCGTGTTTGGAGTCCGCAATATCCTTGAACCTTGCCAGAAAAAGCCCAATATCCGCAGTGTCAAACCAGAGATGAGGGACGTTCTGCGGCCTAAGCCATACCCGTCATGGAACCTCAGCCGCCTCCAAAGGATCCAACAGAGGAGGAGCACAACCGCTGGACCAAGTAGTTGGTGGTGGTGGAGGTGTTGGCCCACCAGCTCCCAACCGGAGAGGGAAAAAAGGTGGGACGTTCAATCCTGGAGTAGTTGTTGGAAACATTGCACCCGCTAGCTTTGAGAGACCTAGAAAAAACATTTTTCCCGGCCAGACCCCCAGATGTGGAAACAAGCAAGGTGATACCCCCAAAGTTGTCCTCAAGTTCCAGAAGTTATTGGTCTAAGCGTCTGTAAGGGGGTTGGATGCAATGATTTTAAGAATAGAGAGATTGATGATAAGCTAAATTCCTTCCTTCCAATCCTTCTTATACCATTCCCTGGTGGTCTGGTGATATGATATCTCTATCCCCAATAATCCAATGATGATCCAACCTGGAGTTGAGAGTGAGGTATTTTTGAGTCCTCCCTCTCAACCCTAACCTAGTTACAACCACAAGCAGCAAGATAGATTAAAATATAACCCCAAGTACAGAACCCTAGCTCCAACCTAACCCTACCCCGTACCACCCTCCCCCTCCAAAACCCTCCCCTTTGATATCAAGTACGTCTGGTTTGTCCTTCTCATGGCGCGGCCCTCCGCCATGCCCTACTCGGAGCCCCCTGGGTTTATCCGTCCGCGCGCACCCGCAGATCCCGCAATCCGTGAGTCGGCCTGCGCTTATGCCCACGCGAACCTCCCCGGGGCGTATAACCCCTGATTGCCCCGCCCTTGCCTTCTGGACTAGCCCCCCCAAGCTTGGTTGAGCCGGCTCCATCCCTTGGTCTGCGTTCCCTGGGCGGGTCGCGGCCCGGCGCCCCCCCCCCAAGGGGGCCCAACCTGCACCTGGTACCAAGCCCCGCAATACCTGCTGCTGAGCCCTCATCCACTGCTGCTGAGCCCGCAGCAGGCACTGCTGAGACCGCGCGCACCCCAAATGCTGAGCCCAACCTACCCAACTGCTGAGCGTGCAGCCCGCGACGCAGCTCCTAATCCAAGGTTATAAATACAACACCAGAGTGGCTGATGAAGTTGGAGCGTTCCCAAATTCATTAGAATCAGGGGAAGTAAAGAATCTCCAAGGGTTGGTCACAACTTTAATAAATAGTCTGAGGAATGAAGAAAATCTTTTTGGGATTGATTTACTTGGATCCTTGGGCATTGAAATTGGCTATTGTAGTGATATTTTTCTTATTTCAAAATTTTTCATCCATTTGAAAGTAAAAACAAAAGATCAAGTCAAATTTATCAAAAACTGATTTAATCCTCTTTTCTTTATTTCCATTGCTTATTCCAAAACCAGTGGAGACTGATAAGGAGTGTGCTTTCTTGTAATTGACCTGAAATTTCTTGAAGTACTCCCTCATCTGCTTCGATGAAAAATATAGCCTACCTTTTTTTTATTCTTTAGCCTGTTTTTCATCAATAGATAACCACCAACCTTAGAAGGGGGTGGTTGGCCAACACAAGTTTCCTTTTCAGTCCAAAAGCAAGTTTTTTAGTCAGCAGGACCTTTGAGCCAGTTGAAAAGGATCATTGATCAGCTCTCCAAGGTTGACTCAAAAATTTGGGGGTGCATGGAGAAGGATTACAAGCTGAGGTTGAGTTCCTTAGAGAGGTTTGCTTCACTTTTTTGGCTTTTTTAGTTTTCCCAGCAGGAGTCTTTTTTTCAAAAATACATGATAGGGAAAAAAATTATCAGTTATGTGGGGCTAGGGTTTAACTGATGTGGGGATGAGATTTCAGATTGATTAATCAAGTGAAAAATGGTGTTTTAAGCATGATAAGGAAGGATCAGGATATCTCCAACGGGGTTGGAGTGGGATTGAATTCAGAAGCCAGGGATGGATCGTCTGGTTGGAAATGTGTTTGAAGCTCTAGGTACCTTTACCTTTACATACTTTATTTTAAAAAACCAACTTATTCTCTAGTAACATTAACATTTCTGATCTGAAATAAGTGTGCTTTTCTGCATTTTTAATGAATTGTTTTAAATGGGATATTTTGAAAGAAAACCTCCATTAAAAACTGGTATTTATAGTAAAATTTGATACAACCTGATAAAAAAATTGAAATTTGGCAAAAATCAATATCAAACAAGAAAGGGGCTAGGATTAATTTAAGTCTTGGAATAGAAAAACTTGAATATTTTAAATTAGGAAACAAATCAAGAGCCAAGATGATGTGAGTTTATCAAGAAAATGATGAATTTAAAAAATTGTACATAAATTGATTCCCAAAGGAATGTTTTACACACAAAAAATGCATTTATAAATTGATTATTAGAAGTATTTTCACAAGTACTAAAACTAATAAGGCTTTATCATTTTTGTAAATATTTACATAAATTGATGCCCATAGGCCTTTTTATTTATCCAAAAAGGCATTCAAACTTGATTATTAGAAGAATTTTTTGCACAACAACTGCAGCTTGAAATAAGGTTTTATCATTTTCACAAATTTTTGAATAAATATATGCCCATAGGCCTGTTTTCCACCCAAATAAGGCATTAAAAACTTGATTAAATAGAAGAAGTGTTTGCACAAATAATAAATATCAAAAATGGTTCTAAAATTTTTTCCCAACCAGGGAAAGGAATGTAGATATAATTACTTACAATTTTTTCAAAAAAGTATTGGCTGGGGAAGTCACAACCCCCCGCCCCCCCCCTCCTCCTTTCCCTTGGAAGACTTTGGAGGGGGATTGATTTTGTTTTATGACATCTTCAAACCTATGGAGGGCGGGGGAAGGCTTCAAAATTCAGAAATATTTAGAAATCAAGAAAAAATAAATTTCATACCAAAAAAATGGCAAATCAAAAGCCAATCAAAGCTTTTTTGAACCCAACTTGAATAATGGAAAAAATGAAAAAATAAATGAAACATTCATTACAAACATAATATTTCAAGTTTCTTCAACCTATATTTGAAGGCACAAAAAAAATAGGCTTTCAATCATCCAAAATTTAATAAAAAGAAAATATAAAGGATCAACAAAGAATTCATTTGAAGCAACTTTTTTCAAAAAAAAAAAAATAGTGCAAATAGATCATCATTTCTCTTGTTACTCTTCGTGTCTGAAATTATTGGCATGAAATTTTGATTCAGCTTTGGTGTCAAGGCAAATTTCCTCATCTAGCGCTCGTTAAATAGCGACGTGGCTGGCGTTTGTGATCGATAAAAGGACGGTATGGAACGCAGATACGAAGTAAAACAGAACCAACGCCGAAAGATATGAAACTAACGACGACAAGGAGGCCCGGGCGAGATGGGTCGAGTCAAGTGCCAACAGGGTATCATGGTCAGAGCGACGGATGACCGATATACAGCCTCTTGGGCCCCCAGATCATGGCAGTTGGAAATGATTCTTTCCAGGGGACTACGCTCGCTGCGCATTTTCCATCACGATATCCGGACTACTGTTACGTCTTAACTCGAAACATGTCCCCAAGCTAGGCCATACTGTATGTATTACATTTTGTTGTGCTTGTACTCAAGCTTCGATAGCACATCAATATTTTTTGTGTTTGATCTATTTTATTCGCCCCAAATTTTTTACAGGCCTTGGCCCGGTTTTCTGCCTATCTGCTCTCCCACCATGCATATTTACATAGATATTTATTTGCATGAAGTGCACTGCAGTTCTGATCAGGCTAAGAAAACATGGCCAGCGAGCATGAGAAAACAGCACGTAATATAAATAATACATAAATACCTACAACTTCACGAGGAGGTGCTCACCGCGTCGCAGCAGTTTCTACATTTAATCATCACCCAGGAACCCTGTCCATGTCTCCACGACACCTTTCACGCTGCTTCCGCGCTTCTCTAAAGTTTACTTGCCGGCTCGTTCAACGGTCCTTCAAAACAATGCGCAAAGACCTTTTCGAAAGTGGACTGAAGGCTTGCTTACTTCCCTATGGAAACGTGGCAGCGACTTGTAAACCACCAAGCGGGATAAGACATTCTGCAATCCTGAGGCTGAGACCGAGAAATCGAGAGATAAATCCATGCATCCACGAGCTTGATCTACTTAGAGTTTCTTTCCATAATTTTTCAATTTTGAAACCTAAAAAAAAGCCTGAAAGAACTGTGCTTGAAGGAGTTTGTTCAGAGCGTTTGCTGAATACTCCCATATTTCTCCTGCGTGGAATCGCCATCAATGTCTCAAAACCGATTAAAACTATTTCTTACGTCAAAAAAATGCTTTATTTTCTCAATAGTTGAGTAATATCTCCCATCTTGCTAGCTAACGCTTCCTCAAGAAGCATCAAGAGAACAATTCATTGATTTTGACCGCTGTGCTTGCCACAAAAAGCTAGCAAGCCAAATTCTTGGAATTGAAAATCTCCATGGAACATCACAGGAAAACTTTTTATCATACCAGACCAGAACAAACCATGGTCAGTATCTAACTAATTGGTTTGAAACATTAGGATTTGAAAGTCATGGTTATTATCAACCCCTTTTTTATTAGAGCTGAGAATAATATGATTTAATTCTAATCAGTTTCAATTGATATAACTCCACAAGAAATCAATCCATTTGAGCAAGGGATCAATTTTCAAAGCAAAGAGACAATAATACAAGACCATGGGTGGGATAAATACAATCTAGATAATAAGAAAGCTATTAATGTAAGCAACTCAGTCAAAACATTTTGAAAGAGGTTCAATAAGTCTAAAATTATTTATTGTTTTTTCTTGAATCTTTTTTTTGATTTCTAGGAAGGTGATAAAATGGAAAGTGAGTTGAGGAAATTGGAGGAAGGAAATGAAATTTGCTGTTATATATGTTTGGAAACAGAAATAAATATGGAACAAATTCACAAAACTTCAAACTGTAATCATCATGCTTGCAAAAATTGTGCTGAAGAATGGAGAAGGAAAAGCAATATGTGTGGTTTTTGCAGAACAAAATATTTGGCCAAAGATTTCCCTGGCATTGTGGATCCAGATACCAATAAATTGATTCAAGTTGGAAATTCAGATAATGTATTGATCTCAGTAACACCATCAATGCAACCATCAACAAGACAAACTTTCATAATGAAGTTATTTAAAAGTTTAAAGACAATTGTGAACTGGTGTATTTTACTCCCGCTGTTCATCATTTTTATACCCTTTTTAGTTGTTATTGCTGCCCCAGTGATACTTTGGATGGATTTTGAGGAGGGATATGAACCATTTTGGAATTTTTTTGATGGTATCTAACCTATTTAGTCACAGTGAAGGACCAAAAATAATTTCTGTTTCAAATATTGTCTGTTTTCTCAATTTAAGATTTAATTTCCCTTGGGAAATATTATTCTTGATTTTTATTGATGAAATTTTGCATTTTTTTTTGCTAATCAAACAGAATTTTTGCCTTAAAGATAAAGTATTATTGTGTATAAAGCATGTTTGGCACATAAATTTCTTCCAGTTTCTTGTAAAGAAAACATGGTGCCAATAAAAGGTAATTTTTCCCCAATAAAATTCATCTTGGAGCCAGACAAAGGTTGACTTGTCACCTTTCCAAGGTAATTGTGGTGCTGATAAAATTTTGTTGCTTTCACCATGTATAAAATTATTTTTTTTCTCAAAAAAAATTAAATTAAAATTTAAAATTATAATTAATGGTTACAGACCAAATCTTTCAAAGAAGTAGTTGCGGGAGAATTAGCTCATACTGCCACTTTCTTGATTATGGAAAGACAAAGTTGAAATTTGATGCAATTAAACTGTCTTGAAGCTAATCCAGAGATCTTATCAAATGCCATAAAAGCCACTAAAATAACCAGACAAAAAAACCTGGAACAAGCCTTCAGGGGGAAAGAATTGATAAAGAGCTAGCAGCACATTTGGGAATTATACAATTGAAGATGGGAAGAAGTCAGAAATGTATTGAAAGATTCAGAACTTTTTAATCTAAAAAAACTATCAAGACACTTTTAATATCTTCTAAAATCCCAAATTCTTCCTTGAGTTATTGACCCAAAAAGAAAATCAAATTATCAAGAAATCTGACTTAATCCTAATCAATAAAAATGAATAATTCAAGGTATAAGTTGTATTAGAAGAGAAAAAATTAAAATTATAACAACAGAAATTTTGGAAGAGATCTATGAATAAATATTTGGGATGAGGAAAGCTTGTTTTTCAACTGAAACCAGCAACCAGCTTTGATTGGTGCCAAGCAGAGCATGTCAGACTTAAATAGAGTGAGTACAACATTGCTGACTAGTGTTTAAGCACAAATTATTATAATGTATAAAGAGTATTCAATACTGTATCATTGGAGTCTGCAAAACTTGGAGGATCACATCAGGCAGAATTGAAATTGGTAGTGAGCCACATGGATTTAGATAAAGAATTCACTAGAGTTATAACTTCTCAGTATAACATAAAGAAATCAATAGACTGCAACCCTCATGAGCAAGAAAGTAAAGATAAGGCACTAGGAACAATGATCTTGATATAACTAGAATTATGACTGACTCAGTATAGTATAAAGCACACATTAGACAAGGTCACACAAGAGTGGATAATAAAGTAATTGGACTCAAGGTTGAGGCAACACAAAAGAAGGCACTTAAATTCCAACAAATTTCACTGGTGGCTTTGACAGTTTACATGTGGCCTTTGGTTTTGGGTGTCAACACCCGCCATTATTCTCAAATATTCATTTTAAGGGGTTTCAATAGCATTCATGGGGGCTGTGTTGATGGGCTTGACACAACATGACCTTAATCTTTTTTCATATTTTCTTTTATTGTTTTTTCATTTGAGTTTTATTTCTATATTTTGGGCCTTGATGAATTCACAACCATAAAAAACCAGTACACAACTCAAATAGGGTTATGTGGCACGGTTCACCACCCATTAGAGTCATTTATGGCTCACCATGACCCATTAGAGTCGTGTATGGCTCCCCACAACCCACAGAGTGGTGAAAGGCTGCTCATGAATTGTTCACAACTCCAGGGTTGTGAAAAAAAATTAAATAAAAATTAATATTAAATAAAATAAACAAGAATTAAACACAAATCAAAATCCTTTTTCTTTCTTCTTCTTCTCAATTTTCTTTTTCTTTTTCTTTTTCTTTTTCTTTTTCTTTTTCTTTTTATTTTTTTTCTTTTCTTTTTCTTTTTCTTTTTCTTTTTCTTTTTCTTTTTCTTTTTCTTTTTCTTTTTCTTTTTCTTTTTCTTTTTCTTTTTCTTTTTCTTTTTCTTTTTCTTTTTCTTTTTCTTTTTCTTTTTCTTTTTCTTTTTCTTTTTCTTTTTCTTTTTCTTTTTCTTTTTCTTTTTCTTTTTCTTTTTCTTTTTCTTTTTCTTTTTCTTTTTCTTTTTCTTTTTTCTTTTTCTTTTTCTTTTTCTTTTTCTTTTTCTTTTTCTTTTTCTTTTTCTTTTTCTTTTTCTTTTTCTTTTTCTTTTCTTTTTCTTTTTCTTTTTCTTTTTCTTTTTCTTTTTCTTTTCTTTTTTTTTTTTTTTTCTTTTTCTTTTTTCTTTTTCTTTTTCTTTTTCTTTTTCTTTTTCTTTTTCTTTTTCTTTTTCTTTTTCTTTTTCTTTTTCTTTTTCTTTTTCTTTTTCTTTTTCTTTTTCTTTTTCTTTTTCTTTTCTTTTTATTTTTCTTTTTCTTTTTCTTTTTTCTTTTTTCTTTTTCTTTTTCTTTTTCTTTTTCTTTTTCTTTTTCTTTTTCTTTTTCTTTTTCTTTTTCTTTTTCTTTTTCTTTTTCTTTTTCTTTTTCTTTTTCTTTTTCTTTTTCTTTTTCTTTTTCTTTTTCTTTTTCTTTTTCTTTTTCTTTTTCTTTTTCTTTTTTCTTTTTCTTTTTCTTTTTCTTTTTCTTTTTCTTTTTCTTTTTCTTTTTTCTTTTTCTTTTTCTTTTTATTTTTCTTTTTCTTTTTCTTTTTCTTTTTCTTTTTTCTTTTTCTTTTTCTTTTTCTTTTCTTTTTCTTTTTCTTTTTCTTTTTCTTTTTCTTTTTCTTTTTTCTTTTTCTTTTTCTTTTTCTTTTTCTTTTTCTTTTTCTTTTTTCTTTTTCTTTTTCTTTTTCTTTTTCTTTTTCTTTTTCTTTTTCTTTTTCTTTTTCTTTTTCCTTTTTCTTTTTCTTTTTCTTTTTCTTTTTCTTTTTCTTTTTCTTTTTCTTTTTCTTTTTCTTTTTCTTTTTCTTTTTCTTTTTCTTTTTCTTTTTCTTTTTCTTTTTTCTTTTTCTTTTTTCTTTTTCCTTTTTCTTTTTCTTTTTCTTTTTCTTTTTCTTTTTCTTTTTTCTTTTTCTTTTCTTTTTCTTTTTCTTTTTCTTTTTTCTTTTTCTTTTTCTTTTTCTTTTTCTTTTTCTTTTTCTTTTTCTTTTTCTTTTTCTTTTTATTTTTATTTTTCTTTCCTTTTTCTTTTCTGGTTTTTTATTGATTTATAATGTATAGAATGGCCAACATTTTGACACAATTTATCTCATTTGGGACTGGTTTGCCTCAAATGGGCCAAACGTTTTGTTCATAACACGTGCAACCCCTGAGGGGTATTTGCATTGACAATGGAAAAAAATCATTTTATAGAATTCCAAAAGGGATTTGTGTTGAAATTGTGACTGAAACCTGAAAGAAAACCTGGAGCACTCCCAGTGAGAACACCCCCATTTCAACTGGTCACACTGAACTCTCAAAATCCAACAGGCCGACTGACACATTTGTTACTAGAGATGCTCACTTACCAAATCTTCATGAATGGTACTCTCATTTTCTCCTTTTCTCATCTTCACCTTTTCTTTTATGTTTCTTTCTTCTTCATGTTTTTGTTTCTTTTGCTTTTCATGTATTCTTCCCTTTTTTCATTTCTTCTTCTCCTGAATCTCATCCATTCTTTTTGGCTTGACCAAAAACTCACTGAATCAATCAACCTTTCTTTTAAACCATTGAACAAACCTCCCAGTGTTTTGCCTGGTGAGATCTCTTCTTATCATCCTTCAATTTACTAAAAAATCAGAAACACTTAACATTCCCCGTCCATCTTCTCAGTCAACCTCAAATCCTACACTAAAACACCCTGAAACTTCCAGTGCCTGTACTGGAATTATAAGCTTAGCTTCTCATGTTTGTAAGATCTCCAATCTCAGCTGTTTTTTCTTTGTGTAATGATTTCCTTGTCTCATCATCAGCCTTTCATTTTGGAATAAATACTTTTTGAGTCTTCCTCATGTTCACATCTTGGTAATTCTTCACCATGACCACCAACAAAGAACATCTGAATAAATAGAAATTATTCTTTGTGCAGATATAGCTAATCAATTCACAGAGCAAAAACTTTTTCAAGCAGTCAAAAGACACCTGATACCTGGCCCATATGGTACTTCAAACGTGTAATAACCTTGCATGGATAATTTCAGATGCAAGAAGAAATACCCCAAAGCTTTCTATCCTGAAACAGTTGTGAGTGAAAGCAGTTTTCCAATATATGAAGATGCCAGAATGGACCTAAAATTTCACTGAGGAGGAATCACAATAACTTCCTCATTGATAGTTTGTGGGTTGTTCCTTAAAATCCTTACCTTATGGAAAATCACCCATTGCATGTAAATGTGAAAATATGTTGAGGTATATTGGCTGTTGAATACCCATACAAATAAATTTATCAGGGAATTGATCCTGATAATGTTGATGTACGTGGATATTTGGATGAAATAGACTATTTTGGGGATTGAAGGTGGGAAGCTCCTCCGGAGGCATTTTGGAGAGGTTTATAATCCATATTGTTTTATATCCCACATTCATTGTCATTAAAAACAGTTATTCCAAATATAGAAGATAACATAATGGACCTACCATTTCACTGAGGAGGAATCATGAAAAAAAAATTGGCATTGATAATTCCTGTGGGGTTCCTTACTATACTTAAATTTTTGCAAATTACCAATTTCACATGAATTCAGAGATATTTGCAGTTATCTTGGCTGTTGAATACCTCTAAAAATACATTTACAAGGGATAAAAAATAATGATTTTGATTTTGGTGCATATTGGGATTAAATAGACGATTGAACAGGGTTATTTGCGCCAGAGACATGTTGAAGAGTTTTTTCATTCAAATTCTTTTCTGCTTCAACTTCTGTTACAAGGCTGGATATTCATCTTCCTGGAAAATTATTTTTTTTTTTGAACCACATGAAGCACTGGATGAAGTTGGTCAAAGATCAACACAAGGAAAAAATAAGCTTACACAATTTATCAAAATAAATGCATTTCATAAATGAATCAAAAGTTTTCCAAGTAAATTAATAAAATCAGGCTTTCCATAATATTTCACATTCCATCAACTCTGTAATTGTTTCAGGAAATTTCAGATTTTTTATTAAATCAGGAGAATTCATAATGTTTTTCCTGCTGGTTAAGAAAGGTATTTTGTAAGATTTTTGGTGAATAATTCTGTTGATGCTACTTCATCAACAGAATTATTCATGTAAATGAAACTTCTTACAAAAATTTCAGGTATTAATCTTTGTGAAAGTGTTTAATCAAGTGAAAATATCATTTAGAAATAAAATGTTAAGAAGCTTATTAGTAGATTCACCATTTTGAGCCAAGAAAGTTGTTTGATATTGCTACTTTTTCATTGAGAAATTAACAAAAAAATCTGGAATTGCGCAAACCCCAGGGGTTTTCCTGAGTCCTGAATGGTTTGTTTTGTAACTCTTTGAGTCATGAACCTCTGTTCACAACTTGGGTTGTGAACTTATCACACCCCTTATAATTTTTAAAAAAAATTAAACATGTTGGCCAAGGATAGATTAATTCATGAAGAGTTAATTAATCAACACCCTGCTTTGAAGAAAGGTGTGATTCTTGAATTTTTTTTCGCTAATTTTATAGGTTTTTTCCAAAAAGTTATGAACAAAGTAATTTTTTTGACCAAATTCATCCCCTCTTGCATTTTTTCACTGTGGGAAGGTTTTTTAAAATTAAACATTTTTCCAATATAGAAAAAGCATGAATATAGACAAAGAAGGCTTTGCATGCATTATTAAGGTTTGAAGAGGCTCCTGGGGAAGAAAATCATTACAGGAAATATACAAATTCTCAACATGCTCATATTAGGGCTTATCAGAGTTAAAATTTTGAAAAATTTAAAAAGCTTATTTCAAGAAAAATATCAATTTTTGAAAAAATATTTTTTTATCAAAATAAAAAATAAATCAATGGTTTTAACAGAAAAAAATAAAATTTTGAAAAAAAAAATGGATAGGCCTGAAATCAGCCAGTTTATGTTTTGAAAATTATAACTCTGATATGCTGTATTATAAGTGGGATTAAAATCTGTTGAAATATTTTAAAAAATGGTTCATTGAGTAACATAAAATGAAAAATGAAATGAAAAAGTTATTTATTTGAACAAAAAAATTAATTGTAATGGAATTTGAATATGCTTTACCAAGCCCAAAAAAGAATATAATAAACCTTAACTCATATCTATGTGATGGAGGATTTCAAATACTATCAAAAATTTTAAAATAAACCCTACAAATTGCAAGAATAATCCAAGAAATATGAATGATTTTTTTCAATTTTTGATCATTCTTTCAATTGATTGAGTTTCTCTTGGAACTGTTTCTAATATCCAAATTCATATCATCATTAGTTATATATATATATATATATATTTGCTAAAAGGTATCAAAATACCATCACAAAGGGTGATGATAAATTCATAACCTCTGGTTGTGTGGGAGTCTTTTAGGGTCCTACAGGGCTGATTCAACCCTTTGGGGCACATACACAACTCCGGGCAACCCCGGGGGCAGGTTGCAACAAGGCAACCAGCGGTGGGTAGGATTTGATCACCCTCCAAGCAGCCATGAAAAACTCCGCCTGTTTCAGCAAGGCAACCGGAATTGGGGGGGACCTGATCACCTCCCCACCATTGAGGAGCGCTCTACCCCCCCTTTACCAAGGGCCACTCCCCCCCCCCTTTACCAAGGGGGAGCAGCAACATGGCTAAGGGGATCTGACCACCCCCCAGCCCATCTTCCAATAGCTACGCCCTGGGGGCATTGACCCCCAGGGCCCTGGTAGGGGTATTTGACCGCCCCTTCCAGGAAATTGACAGAAAGAGGGGGGGGCATGTCCCCCAGTTAAACCGGCCCCCTAGTTGTGTGTGGCAAACAAATACAAACCATTGTGTGGCACCCTACACAACTGGGGGGGCGGTGTAAAGTCCACACAACTCAATCAAGTTGTGTAGAGGCCACACGACTAAAATGGACTGTGAATTTATTTTAAACTTACTGATACCAGAAAATTTTAAGTCCTTTATCTACAGAAAGTGATATTGGTGTTGGAATAATAATTATTCCAAGAAAATAAGTAAAATGCTCAAAATTATTGATTAAAATCAAGTGAAAATTTTGGAGTATTTGTTTTTTTTAAAATTTTTAAATATATTTTTTCAAGAGGGGCCACAGTTCATACAAACAGGGGATCTTTATTGAAACAACCTCTCTTCAAGAGGCTCTTGTGAACCATGTAAAGACCTTGGGACAATGAGGCTCTAAGTGATTGCTCAAAAGGGTTTTACTCAAGGGGAATGGATGGACTGACTTTCTCACAGCACTTGTTCCTGGAAGTCAGGAGGAGATAACTTACTACTTTAAGCAGGAACTCCAAGCAACTTGCAGAAATTCACAGTTGAAAGGGTCTCAGGACAATTGTTGGGGATTTTGCTGATATTCTTCAATGGAATTAATGGTGGGGTTCAAATTAATAATTATACAAAAAGAATGAGGCCATAAATCAATTTTTTTATCTCTAATAAACACTTGATCACGGATGGAAAGGGTTCTGATTTGATTACTTAAAAATTACTTGTGTTTAAATAATCAAAAAGGAGCTGTATATATACCTTTTTGGGGTAATAAGACCTTCTCAGGGCACGTAGAGAGGGTTTTGCTTGTGGGATAAGGCTAGCAAGCTGGTCAGGGATACTTTGGCACTTAGTCTTGGTGCTTTCAATCTGCTAGCCCTGCTAGTGTCATATTTCTATGTGAAATAATTGTCAGAAACTGTTTAAATGTTAATTTGTTATTTTTACAGTTCTGGCATCTTTCTTTCTTTTGTATTATTTTACTTTGAGTTAAATGGTTAGAAGTGGGTATTTGTAGATTCTAAGCCATCTTCTGAAAATGTTGAAAATTCTCCATAATTTTCATGGGAATCCTTGGTATGTTTCATGGTTCATAAAGATTTGATAATGTTATTCAAGTGACAACCTTTCTTATTATTTTCCCTGATTTGTCTGTCTTATATTTTGAATTTAATACTTTTTTTTCAACATTCAGGGGTTTCAGATATCCCTCTATCCGTCAGTCAATCTTTTACATATGCATTATGTATGCATGCGGGTTGTAGAATGTTCCTGCAATACCTGGCTGTCAGGAATGGTTCAGTTCATTTCTGACGCGCACCTGCTTGACAGCTGCATGCGGGAATCCTTCATCCGCAGCCAGCACCATAATGCATGCAGTTTTCTTGACAGGTTCCTAAATATTGAGTGTTGGGCCCATGTACCCTTGTGGTATGGATGCAGGGCTGCGCGCGGGAATTGTGACACAACACAAATCCACCTGTAACTCCTAAAATATACACAACACCTCAATTCTAAGTGAATTTTAGGTGTGAAACCTATGCATGAAATTAAATGTGAAATATTAGAGTGTTCAAAAGGTGCCATAGTGGTGCTTGGTCATTTTCTTTTAAAATTATTTAAAATGTAAGGAGTTGGAATTCAAAGGTGGGGTCAGTGAATGACCCTACCTTATTTTGATTGAGGAATCCAAATATGTTATAATATTTTTTGTATTTCTCATTCCCTTTTCTTTTAATAATTTTCTTCTTAAGTTTTTAATTTACTTTGAAAGTTTTCTCTGTACAAGTAGGAAGCTGAAATTCCCCCACTCCAAGATATGGCTATATCTGAAAAAGTTTGGGGCTCAATGTCTCTTATGGGCTCTGTAATTTCTCAGGAGTTTGGGTCCATCTGGAATATTGTTTTAAGGTAACCACTCATCTTTTTCAGAAGATTCTCCTTTACATCTGACCAGGTAAAGTCTCATAGTTTTTCCATTGATCCTTTCCTTATTATCTTCAAGGATCTTGCTAATCTTTCCTTTTCATTTATCAGGGTCAGCTTCCACAGGTATCTCTGTTGAAGATTTTTTCTCTACTTCTCTTGAGTGGAGGTGTTTGATTAGGCTTAAATACTGGGTTCTTCCTGGAAGGTTTATCACTCAGGATTAATTCTATAGAATTGTTTCCATGAAGATTTTTGATAGTGAATGGTCCTACAAAACCAGGTTTCGATTTTCTGCTCCCTGAAAGTTTATCAAAATTGGTAGTTGAGATCAGGACTTGATCTCTAATTTCAAAAGCAGATTCCATGTGAGTTATGTACCATCTCTGTTTATTGTATTCAGAAGCTTCTTGAACACACTTAGCTGCATGTTTATTAGCTTGTTCAATCATTTTCTTGAAGTCTAATGAGTTAGGATGTATATTGACCATATTCTGATTGACATTGTCTTTTGGTAGCTTGGGTATCCATCCTCTTTCCAGGACTTAGGGTATTTCTTTGTTGGTAAAATTTTTACTCCTGTTGTAAGAAATTTCTAGGGAAGGCAAAAGAATAAACCAGTCATGGAAATATCCATCAGTTTTCTTTTATTCTAGTCCAAAGAAGAAGAATCTTCTGATCATGTCTTCTAAGGTCTGAATCATTCTTTCAGCTAATCCATCAGTTTGAGGATGATAAGCTGTGGAGAAAGATAATGTGGTTCCTAAAATATTGTGAAGATTTATCCAAAATTCAGAAGTGAATTTGGGGTCTCTATCACTTATGATAATTTTGGGAACTCCTACATCTGCAATGAGTCTATTCCAGAAAAGTAATGCTACTTCCATGGCAGTTTCATCTTTGTGGTTGGGCAACAATTTGGCTTTCTTGGTGAACCTTCCCACTATTACTAAGAGTCAGTTGTAAGAATAAGCTCCTCCTGGAGGTAATCCAGTTAAAAAGTGCATATTGATGACTTTACATCTATTCTTGGCTTCAGTGATCTTCTGTAATAAGCCAAATCTTTTCCCAGTGTTTCTGTTAGATTTCTGGAAAAATTCACAGCTAGAAACATACTTGATGGTTGAGTCTCTCCAGTTAACCTACCAGGCTGTTTTCTTGACCTTTTCTAAGTTCCTGTCAGTAGATAAGTGTCTGGAGGAACAGTTATCATGACATTCAGCTAGGATGTGTTTAATATGTTCTTGATTGGTTAAGACTAAGACACTGGAGTGTTGATGTCTGTAATATACCAATCCATCCCATAGGGCAAATCTTCCAGCCTTGTATACTTTCAACAGAGGTTCAGGTAGGCTTTTGATTAGTTTAGATGGAGGGTTAGTACTTTCCATAATAGAGACCAAAGTCCTCATCCTGGGATTGTAAGTTTTCCTAATGGATTCAAACATTGATTCATTCAATTCACAGATGTGTATCCCAAAAATTGGAGCTTCAAGATCAAGCAGTTTTAAATTTAGTGTGGGAAACATTTCATGATTTTCTGGTTTGTGAGCAGGGTTGCTAGAGTTATTAGGTAAAGCATTCCAACTCCGACTTTTAGAATTCTGGTGTTTACTACCAGCTTTACAGATTATAGTCATCTGTCCTCTAAACTTTTGGATACCTATCTGCCATCTTAACATAATCCTGCTAAGAGTTTGCATTTTCATTTGAGTTCTAGCAGAATTTCAATAAGTGATCACCACAAATTAAGTGACTTTAAGGTAGTGATTGAGTTTTTATAAAGCCCAGACTAGAGCAAGACATTGCATTTGACTGGCACCATATCTTTTCTCAGTATCCTTGACTTGCCTAGGAATAAAAAGTATTGGTTTTTCCACTGGCTTTTCATCTTCTATAATTTCCTGGTTAAGAGAAGCACCTAATCCATCCATTCTAGCATCTATGTATAGCTTGAAAGGCTTGCTGTAATAAGGTTGGATTAGCACGGGTCTGTGGTTATGGCTACTTTGAGTTCTTCATAATTCTATGCCCTTCAATTAGTCATCTCATAGAGAGTTTTATTGTTCCAGATTTCAGACATTTATTTAGCAAAGCAAACTTGGTTAAATGATTTCTGTATTAGATGAAGAATCTGATGGAATACAAGAGATCAGTCTTGTTCTGGGGCATTGGTCTGTTCATAACAGCAGCTATATTGCTCTGATCAGCTGTAATGGTTGGACCAGATACTATATGTCCTAAGGCTTTGGGTTCTCCATATCCAAAGTTGGACTTATTCATAGATACTTTCAGTCCTATTGCAGAGATAGTTTTTAGGAAAAGTCTTACTTTATCCAAATGGGTGGTCCAGTCATCAGTGTAAATGATAAAATCATCAATGTATACCATCATCCAGACATGTCTATTAAACTTGAATAGTAATGTATCCATCATTCTTTGGAAGTGTGAGGGATCATTCTTGATTCCAAAGGGCATTATCAAATACTCATATATACCTAGGTGGCATATAATCCTCAAAAATTTCTTGCTATCAGGGCTGATGGGGATCTGGTGAAATCCTTTCAGCATGTTCATGGTAGTAATAAACTTAGATTTAGAGAGGTCATGGAGAGCATGGTCAATCTTAGGAATAGGATAGTAGTCAGCTTGAGTGTAATTATTCAGAAACCTAAAGTGTCCAACCGTTCTTGACTTGTCATTGTGACAAGCTATAATTAATGGTGTAGTGAAATCTACCTGTTCATTTTGTCCTACTTTTCTTAAAACCTTTAGGTCAATTAGCTCCTGAATGTGAGTTTCCAGAGCAGCTCTAGCTTTTGAGCTAGAATGATAAGCAGGTCTTCTGAGGTTAGGAGAGTAAGGGGGTTTGATAGTTAAGGTAAGAATCATGTCTTTTCCCGTGATGTTACCAATAGGGTGGTCTTGAGTGCAAAAATCATTCTGATTTTCAAAGCAAACTTGAAGAATATCCTGTTTTTCCTGTTCACTGAGCTGGGAATTCAGAGCTGCTTGGGAAAGGTATTCTTGTTTAAAGGTCTCCAAGTGTTTCTCATAAGTGGAATCAGTAGTTTGAGCATTAAAATGACATATTTGGAACTTCTTTTTCCAGTCTCCTCCTACAGTGAAGTATCTACCCTTACTCTGGAACACATCTATTCCATACAAGCAGAGAGAGTCATTTCCTAGAATAAAGGAATCAAATACCCCATTTTGAAGTACTAAAAATTCAAATTTCAGTTTGAGTGAGCGTTTGGAATGGGGTAATATGAGATCTGAAGACCATAATCCAATAGCATTGAGGGAAGAGTCAAAACTTCTAAACTTAGCCTGAGGTACTGGTAACAAGTTCTCCTTCTGATTGGGATCTTGGTTTTCCAAATAGGTTGATCCAACACAAGATAAAAAATCTTCACTATATAAAAGTAAACTTACAGGGGACCCTTGGATTAGACCAGTGGCATAGCAAGTATTGCCAGTGGTGTAGCTCTTACCAACAGAGGGCTTCAGAATCAAGGTTTTGGAATTTTTATATTGGGAGTCCATTCCTGGGGTAGATTAGAATCCTTGTTGACAGAGTTTATTTCCAGGAAAGACTCTATGTTTCCTTCAATAACATTGATGGGGTTAGTAATAATTAGTTCACATTCAGATAATGATCCATCAGTTTCATCAAGCTGGGGGTCAGGGTCATTATCATCTTCTTCCCCTTCAATGATATTGATATTTATCCTGGGCTGGGGGCAATCAGGTCTTACATTCCCTGTCTGGTTGCAGTTCCAGCATAACTTTTCCTTAGTTTCAGAAGTCTCCTTGACTTATAAGTAGGGAGCTGAAGAATCTTTGGTTTTGGAGTTTTATTCTTCTATATTCTTGGGGGTAGGGTCTCTGGGTTTATTGCTTCTCTTTTCAAGACCATTCATATCAATAGTTTTTTCTAAAATACCAATGAGTGTAGATAGATCAAAATCCATAGGCATTCTGAACCTTACACTGCAATTAAGGTATCCAGGACATAGATTGAGGATTCTTTAATTGATCTCTTCTTTGTGAGCTTCAGGATAAAAACAATCTAATCTATTCTTCTGTTCCAGCACCACTTATGGGGTTTTTCCTTTGAAGGGTCAAATAGAGAATTTTCAAAGGTCTTCATCATTCTTCTTTTCCAGATTCTAGTACCAAATTTATCTTTGATAACTAATTTCAATGAATTTCAAGTTTGATATCCTACTTGTCCTCTTTTGCTGACAAACCAATTTAAGGCTACTACTTCAAATAGTCTGGGTAGTCTTACTACTGCTATGGTATTAGGAAGCTCATATGAAGCATGAGTATAGTCAATAAATTTAATAAAGCTGATATGGTTATACACTCCTTCTCCTGAGAATTTAGGCCATTCAGTTACAGGGAGTAAAAGCTTAAGAGCTTGTTCTACCCCAGGGGTTGGACTGGGCATGTAAGACTCATCCCTTACTGCTCCAGAATTATAAGGGATTTTAGGAGTGATACTTATTCTGGTGGGATTTTTTACCTCTAGGTTGATCAGGGGAGGACTAGTTGATTTGATCTTAAGATGTCTTAGATCATTCTTAATCATACCTAATTCTAGATCAATCTTAATTCTTAATAAGTCTATTTTATTAACCAAGTGAGCAGAAGGGGAATCAGCTCTGTTCCTTTTTTATCCTTTTATTTTTAATGGAGAGGAGAATCTTTTCATTTCCTGGAGAATAAGTATCATTTATATGTTTGATCATAGATAACTTATCTTGGTTGATGATATCTCTCCATTGTTTATTTTCTAACTTGCTAGTTTTAAGATGGGCAGCTTGGTTTCAAATTATCTTATCCAATTGTTTATGAATAGTATCTAAATTCCTGCTCAATATGTTAAATTTTTAGAAAGCATTATCAGAAAATTTATTAAAGATAGGATTAATATCTGCATCTAGTAGTTAGAAACTCTCTCCACTTCTGAGCTAGATATGTTATATTTTCCCAATCTTTGGGATTCCTCCTCTTTTGGTGATTTGAAGACCTCAAATTTTTGGGGGCTTTTCCCTTTAATTTGGCTAATTGATCCCAAGGGTTCCAGGTTTCCACGTATTTATTTACTTCCTTCCTGGGAATTAATTTCTGCAAGGCTATCTGAGAGGACTTGGCCTGTGATATGGCTTTTCTCATGGCTACTATTTCCTCTTGGACTTGGGCCAGTTTTTAAGCTTCCAGCAACTCATATGGCCCTTTACAAACTCCTTTATTTTGGACTCTTTGGTTGATTCCAACCAGGGTGGCGTGGAGGAGGCATAATTGCTGGGGATGACTCTGTGGGAGAGGGAGCCATCTCAAACAATTTGTTGGTCAAGCTGGGTGGTGTGGGCGCTGGAGGGTCTTGAGGTGCTAGTGTTGCAGGTTTGAGTCCCCTCATTTTGGTCAATAAAGGCCCGCATTCTTCTGGGCAAAGTTCCACAGGACTGGGCTTGTCTGGTTGCGCAGGTTTTTGGCCAGTTTTTCAACATAGTTCAAAAATATGTATGTTTTTTTGTCAAAACTTTTGTAAAAAAATAAATAAATAAATACTTTGTTGATTTTTCAATTATTTAAACCTTACCTAAACTTAGGTTCAGCGGTACCAAAGCTTGGTCAGAGTTAAAGGAGTCCTTGGTTGGTAATCCAGGGGGATATTGGTGGGTACCAATGAGGTCTTGGCTTAAGTCCAAAGATCCATGATCAGAGTCACATTCTAACAAGTCTTGCTCAATAAAATCAGCAAGGGAGAATTTTCTGTCCAGTTTTAATAAGATAGAAAATTAAAATCAAGAAATTATGGATTTATTATAATTTTTATTAATTTCCATTACAAATTTTTTGTTTAAAAAACATGAAAAAAAATTAAACTTAATTTGTCTATGTCTTTTAAATAAAAGAAGCTGTCTTTGGTAATTCTTCAAGTCCTTGTGTTGCGTAAGAAAAGAGTTTAAATTGATAATTCATTCAATTTCAAGTTCCTTTTCTTTAATATCTTCCTGATCACCGTCCAGAAGTCTTTTTTTCTGTTATTCAGGAGTTAAATAATTCCAATAATTAGGTACAAGAACACGTGGACTGGTTTATTTCTTTTTTTTGAGAAGGTTTAAATAATTTTTGATTAATTCTCCATTGGTCTTAAGATCCGCTGGAAAAGGAACTTAAAAAAAGAATGATAATAAGTATTTTTATTTATTTTTATGTAGATTATCTGGTAAAAAGAAATTAATTAATTGAATATTAATTATTCAAGAATAATTCCTGCCAAGACTCCCAGTTTTCCAACCTAATGATATGTCATAACCGTAGTTCTGACACTTCTTCAACTAAACCAATCCAATCTCTTCATCAAACTCACCCTCATATCAAACCCAACTTCACTACTCCTGTACCTTCCACCAGATAGTACTACCTCTGCATCTCTTGCAGTCTCCATCCTCTTCCACCAGCTTCACCCTCTCCCTGTATGGTACAAGCTCTATGTCCATGTACACCTCACCTGTCATGTGATTCAGCCAACCTTCTCAGGACCTCTCACTCTCTCCATGGCTTGGTACAACCTTCATCACTCCTCAACCCAATTGGTATATGAGTTAGTACATATTACACTTAGTATATACATAGTACATACTCTCCACTGTCTGTTCAGCCCATACTCCCAGGACTCCAGATCAGTACATGTCAAACCTTCCTGGATAGGCCCATCACCCAATTAGTCAACTGCAGCCTCCATCCCAATCAGTCAACATGTAATACCATGGGAACTCCAACCTGCAACACCAGCCACTCATCCCTCAAGGCCTCCTTCTCAGCTCTCACATATATTGGCCTCTCCTTCCCTCCTGGACTAATTCCCCCCAAGGAATTAGTATACTACTTCTTACTGGTTAGTCCCTCTGCCAGTAGGTGTCATCTCAGCACAAGACAACCTTCACCTAGCCTGCTTAACTCATATCACCTTGCCCCTTCCTGGTGTTACTCTTATAGGATTCAAAAACTCTCTCTTCAACAACCTCCTGGACTGTTCTTCTCATCCTTCCCCTTCTCATCACTTGTACTACTCCTTTCATCTCCTTCATTGAAATCCAATCAATCATCCTTGAGTTCTATGAGTAGTAGTGCCAGTGCCTTCAGCCCCTTGCACGCCAGGGGCAGTCGTGACATGATACCAGGAACTTTGCAGTATTTTAGCTAAAGTAATTGATATTGGTTTTGGAACAATAATTGTTTGAAGAAAATACGTAAAATGCTCAAAATTATTGATTAAAAGCAAGTGCAGAGTTTGGAGTAGTTGGTTTGGTTAAAATAGTTTGAATAGATTTTGTCAAGAGGGGCCACAGTTTATAAAAACAGGGGATCTTTATTGAAAAAAACTCTCTTCAAGGGGCTCTTTTGAGCCGCATAAAGACCTTGGGACAATGAGGTCCTAAGTGATTTCTCAAAAGGGGTTTTCTCAAGGGTAATGGGTGGACTTGCTGTCTCACACCACTTATTTGTAGAAGCAAGGAGGAAAGAAGTTACTACTTTAAGCAGGCACTCCAAGCAACATGCAGAAATGCACAGGTTAAAGGGTATCAGGACAATTTTTGTGGATTTTCTTGATATTCTTCAATGGAATTAATGGTGGGGTTTGAATTACTAATTATACTAACAGAATGAGGCAATAAATCACTTTTTTTTCTCTTATAAAAACTTGATCATGGATGGCAGGGGGTTGTATTTGATTAATTAAAAGGGTAATTTTAAATTTACAACTCTTTGAGTTGTGTACACAACTCTGTACACAACTCAATGGGCCGTGTGGCACCCTACACGACTCAAATGAGCCATGTGGCATGCTACACAACTCAAATGGGTCGTGTGGCATGCTACACAACTCAAATGGGCCATGTGGCACGATAAACAACTAAAATCAAGTTGTGTAGCCTCCACTAAATAATAGATAATGAACAATCAATATTAAATAATAAATAATAAATAATAAATAATAAATAATAAATAATAAATAATAAATAATAAATAATAAATAATAAATAATAAATAATAAATAATAAATAATAAAAAATAATAAATAATAAATAATAAATAATAAATAATAAATAATAAATAATAAATAATAAATAATAAATAATAAATAATAAATAATAAATAATAAATAATAAATAATAAATAATAAATAATAAATAATAAATAATAAATAATAAATAATAAATAATAAATAATAAATAATAAATGATAAATAATAAATAATAAATAATAAATAATAAATAATAAATAATAAATAATAAATAATAAATAATAAATAATAAATAATAAATAATAAATAATAAATAATAAATAATAAATAATAAATAATAAATAATAAATAATAAATAATAAATAATAAATAATAAATAATAAATAATAAATAATAAATAATAAATAATAAATAATAAATAATAAATAATAAATAATAAATAATAAATAATAAATAATAAATAATAAATAATAAATAATAAATAATAAATAATAAATAATAAATAATAAATAATAAATAATAAATAATAAATAATAAATAATAAATAATAAATAATAAATAATAAATAATAAATAATAAATAATAAATAATAAATAATAAATAATAAATAATAAATAATAAATAATAAATAATAAATAATAAATAATAAATAATAAATAATAAATAATAAATAATAAATAATAAATAATAAATAATAAATAATAAATAATAAATAATAAATAATAAATAATAAATAATAAATAATAAATAATAAATAATAAATAATAAATAATAAATAATAAATAATAAATAATAAATAATAAATAATAAATAATAAATAATAACTAATAAATAATACATAATAAATAATAAATAATAAATAATAAATAATAAATAATAAATAATAAATAATAAATAATAAATAATAAATAATAAATAATAAATAATAAATAATAAATAATAAATAATAAATAATAAATAATAAATAATAAATATTAAATATTAAATATTAAATAATAAATAATAAATAATAAATAATAAATAATGAATAATAAATAATAAATAATAAATAATAAATAATAAATAATAAATAATAAATAATAAATAATAAATAATAAATGCTAAATAATAAATAATAAATAATAAATAATAAATAAAAATAATAAATAATAAATAATAAATAATAAATAATAAATAATAAATAATAAATAATAAATAATAAATAATAAATAATAAATAATAAATAATAAATAATAAATAATAAATAATAAATAATAAATAATAAATAATAAATAATAAATAATAAATAATAAATAATAAATAATAAATAATAAATAATAAATAATAAATAATAAATAATAAATAATAAATAATAAATAATAAATAATAAATAATAAATAATAAATAATAAATAATAAATAATAAATAATAAATAATAAATAAATAATAAATAATAAATAATAAATAATAAATAATAAATAATAAATAATAAATAATAAATAATAAATAATAAATAATAAATAATAAATAATAAATAATAAATAATAAATAATAAATAATAAATAATAAATAATAAATAATAAATAATAAATAATAAATAATAAATAATAAATAATAAATAATAAATAATAAATAATAAATAATAAATAATAAATAATAAATAATAAATAATAAATAATAAATAATAAATAATAAATAATAAATAATAAATAATAAATAATAAATAATAAATAATAAATAATAAATAATAAATAATAAATAATAAATAATAAATAATAAATAATAAATAATAAATAATAAATAATAAATAATAAATAATAAATAATAAATAATAAATAATAAATAATAAATAATAAATAATAAATAATAAATAATAAATAATAAATAATAAATAATAAATAATAAATAATAAATAATAAATAATAAATAATAAATAATAAATAATAAATAATAAATAATAAATAATAAATAATAAATAATAAATAATAAATAATAAATAATAAATAATAAATAATAAATAATAAATAATAAATAATAAATAATAAATAATAAATAATAAATAATAAATAATAAATAATAAATAATAAATAGTAAATAATAAATAATAAATAATAAATAATAAATAATAAATAATAAATAATAAATAATAAATAATAAATAATAAATGATAAATGATAAATGATAAATAAAAAATAAAAAATAAAAAATAAAAAATAATAAATAATAAATCATAAATAATAAATAATAAATAATAAATAATAAATAATAAATAATAAATAATAAATAATAAATAATAAATAATAAATAATAAATAATAAATAATAAATAATAAATAATAAATAATAAATAATAAATAATAAATAATAAATAATAAATAATAAATAATAAATAATAAATAATAAATAATAAATAATAAATAATAAATAATAAATAATAAATAATAAATAATGAATAATAAATAATAAATAATAAATAATAAATAATAAATAATAAATAATAAATAATAAATAATAAATAATAAATAATAAATAATAAATAATAAATAATAAATAATAAATAATAAATAATAAATAATAAATAATAAATAATAAATAATAAATAATAAATAATAAATAATAAATAATAAATAATAAATAATAAATAATAAATAATAAATAATAAATAATGAATAATAAATAATAAATAATAAATAATAAATAGTAAATAATAAATAATAAATAATAAATAATAAATAATAAATAATAAATAATAAATAATAAATAATAAATAATAAATAATAAATAATAAATAATAAATAATAAATAATAAATAATAAATAATAAATAATAAATAATAAATAATAAATAATAAATAATAAATAATAAATAATAAATAATAAATAATAAATAATAAATAATAAATAATAAATAATAAATAATAAATAATAAATAATCAATAATAAATAATCAATAATCAATAATCAATAATAAATAATAAATGATAAATGATAAATTATAATAAATGATAAATGATAAAATATAAATAATAAATTATAAATTATAAATTATAAATAATAAATGATAAAATATAAATAATAAATTAAATAATAAATAATCAATAATATGGTTGTTTACAGGGGAACAAAAATTGAAAATGCCCATTATGGGGGTTATATGCCCCCCCAGGGGTTGCGCTTTTTTAGAACAACCGTTTCAAGGAGTGTATGGTTCCCCACGCGTTGAGGGGCCCTAACCAACTCCCACAGATTTTGTGGGGCCCTACACGACTCCCACAGGTCGTGTGGGGCCCTGCACGACTCCCACAGGTTGTTTGGGGCCCTACAAAACCCCCACGCGACTAGAGCTGTGAATTTAACATTACCTTAATTAAAAATTGCTTGTGTTTAAATCATCAAAAAGGCGCTGTATATATACCTTTTTGGGGTAATAAGACTTTCTCAGGGCACATAGAGAGGGTTTTGCTTGCGGGCTAAAGCTAGCAAGCTGACCAGGGATATTTTTGCATGTACCCTTAGTTCTGTCAATCTGCTAGCCCTTCTAGTGTAATATTTCTATGTGAAATAATTGTCAGAAACTGTTCAAGCTTTAATTTGTTATTTTTACAGTTGTGGAATCTTTCTTTCTTTTGTATTATTTTATTTTGATTATATGGGCAGAAATGTGTATTTTTAGATTTCAAGCCATCTTCTGAAAATGTTGACAATTTTTAATAATTTTCATGGGAACTCCTTGTTATTTTTTGTTGTTCACAAAGATTTGATAATTTTATGTAAGTTAAAACCTTTCTTATTATTTTCCACAATTTTTCTATCTTATATTTTGAATTTCATGCTTTTTATCCAATATTCAGTGGTTTCAGACATCCCTTTATCCTTCAGTCAAGTTTTTACATATGCCTGATGTATGCATGTGGGTTGTAGCATTTTACTGCGATACCTGGCTGTCAGGAATGGTTCAGTTTATTTCTGACGCGCACCTGCTTGACAGCTGCGTGCAGGAATCCATCATCCACAGCCAGAAGCATAATGCCTGTTTTTTTCTTGTCAGGTGCCTAAATATTGAGTTTCAGGCGCATGTACCCTTGTTGTATGGATGAGGGGCTGCGCGCGGGAATTGTGACACAACACAAATCCACCTGTAACTCCTAAAATATAAAAAACACCTCAATCCTGAGTCAATTTTAGGTGTGGAACCTATACATGACTTTGCATGTGAAATCTTAAAATGGCTGGAGGTGCCATAGTGGTGCCGTGGTCTTTTGGTAATTTTCTTTCAAAATTATTTACAAATAGAAAGAGTTGGAATTCAAAGGTGGGTTCAGTGAGTGAATGTACCTTATTTTGAGTGAGGAATCCAAATATGTCATAATATTTTTGGATTTCTAGTTCTTTTTATTTTTATAATTTTATTCTTAAGTTTTTCATTTACTTTGAAAGGTTGCTCTGTACAAGTAGCAAGCTGAAATTTAACCTTACCCTTCTTTTTTTTTATTTTTTTTAATTATTTTTAGGGCATTATTTTCCGTATGCATCCAAATTTTTATTTCAAGCATTTAGACTTTGGTTTGCGGTTGCACCCCTTTGGTATTTCATGCAAAAAAACTTTATTTAACACCACTTTCAAGAATTCATTTTTTTTAAATTCTGACTGCGCAGCCCAGTAGTAGAGGTTCTCCAACGCCTAACCAAATTCTTTGTTAGTTTTTAAGAAATTAGAACCCCTTCAAAAATGCAATCAAAAATTGAAAAAATTCCATAAAAACAAATTTTTGCATGCGGTTTTGGATCCTTATTTTGGCCATTTCAGTTGGTATTTCATGGTTACTTCAGCTTTCACAAATTTTGTTCAATATTCAGAGATTCTTAAAATATTTTTTTCACATTTTTTGGAGGTATCCTTTCACTTTAAAAAATTGCTTCAAAAAACACAGAAAATCAAAAAAAAAATCAAGTTTCTCTTTGGACATTTTAATCCTTCAATTTTCCTTTTTATTTCATTTTTTGGGTAATTCAAGCTATCAAACAGTTAAAAGAAACTTCAAAAGAATTCAAATATTTTTTCAGATTTTTTGGATGTATTATTTTACCTTAAAAAATTCCTTCAAAAAAGCAAAAAATTCAAATAGTTCAATTTTCTCCTTTGACTTTTGGATCCTTATGTTTGCATGTTTGACTTATTTTCTTGGTGTTTCAAGCTTTGAGAATTGTAAGAAAATTTTTGAGGAGCTTTCTAAATTTTTATTGAAGGATTTTTGGATGTCATTTTTGGCCTTTAAAAATTCCATCAAAAAAACAAAAAATTTGAAAAATCCACTCTTCTTCAAGCCCTTCACATGCATATATTCAATATGACAGAATTTTTTCCTGGGACCACAACCCATCTTAGAGCGCCCCACTTATGTTCTAAACCACCCCCTTGAACTGCTCCACCCTCCCATCACCCCCCACCACACCATCCCACTACCATACCACACCACAACACAACACACCACACCATACCACACCACACCACACCACACCACACCACATAAAACCACACCACACCACACCACACCACACCACATAAAACCAAACCACATCACACCACACCACACCACACCACACCACACCACACCACACCACACCACATCACACCACATCACACCACAACCTTTCACACCACACCACCAACCACTCATCAAAAAAACTTAACACTCCAGATACTTCCAAACAAGAACATCTCTTTTTCCAATGGCTCAAGAAAACATCCAACCACTTTTTAGAACTGTTTCAACTATTTCACCAGGACCATCCTCCATTATCTCATCTAAAAAAAATAGTGATTCTAATCCTCTTGCTCCTCATTAATCTCCCAAAACTCTTGATTCCACTCCTCTGGCCCCTCCTCCTGAGCTATTGTAAAATCAAAAGGAGGAGCTGGTTGAGGCTATCCAACCATGGGCAAAGTCACATGGATATGCCTATCTACCAGATTATCAAATTTCAATAATCAGGCCTAAGATTTCCAATTTTATAAACTGGGGAATATAAACCCAGCAAAGATACCTCCAACCTCAAAAAATCAAGAAATAAAAATGGGCCTTTAAGGTTATCAGCAAATTTTTCAAAAAGATTGGGTGGTTGGGTGGTGAAGGTTCTATGTCCAGAGCACCACCATCCACCTTCCATTTATCCTTCCTTTCATTTCATCCACAGAAGAATCCAAGGGGAGCAAAAGGAGATGGTTGAAAATATGTCCAAAGCAGGAGTTCCCCCTTTAAAAATTCTCAACCCTCTGATACAAAACTCATAATCAACTATCCATACAAATCTCCCTACAATTTACAACAAAAGATCCCAAATATAAAACAATGCCCTTGATGGCAAAATCCTGTGGAAGAACTCATACTAGAATTCAGGAATGCTTCTTTATACTAAAAAATTAACAATGTGGATGGTCAAATTACTTCATTATTGATTTCACACCCTGATTCCATGAAACTTCTCAACCTTTTCCCTAATCTCATTATGATGGACTGTACATATAAAACCAAAAATTTGGAATGCCCCCTCTTTATTTTCATGGGATAAACAATTCTTCTAGAAGCTTCTCAGTTGCATTCTGTTTCATATCTCAAGAGCAAAAACAGAACTATGATTGGGCCCTGACTCAACTTTAGGAAATATTTGAAGATAAAGAACCTAGTGTGATTGTGAAAGACAAGGAACAAGCACTTATTAGCTCAATTTAATCAGATTTCCATTCCTCTCATTGTCTTCTCTGTGTCTGGCACATTTTCAAGAATATTCAACGTCATTCCAGGAAGCACTTTCAATCTGAAGATGAATGGAAGATATTCCAGAAACAATGACACCATTTGGTCTATTCATAAATCTGAATCAAGCTATCACAAAAACTTCAAAAAAAGTTTCTCTTGTCTGGAATCCTGTCACTTCTGACTACCTTCTTGAAAACTGGATTCCTCTAAAAAGAAAATTTGTCTCCTATTTGGCAAAAAAATACTTTCACTTTGGAAACGGAAGTAAATCAAGAATAGAAGTTTCTTAATCCTACATAAAAAGATTCATCAATTCTTCTATTGGCTCTTTCTATAACATGGTTCAAAAAATTCATAGTTGCATCACCATCCAAACCTGTGAGAGTGCCATTGAATCCTTGCACCAAGAATTCAAGAATCTCATTGGTTTGCCTGACTATGTGGATCATCTTTCTGGAAAGATCATCCACTTTTCCCTCAAAATCATTTATTCATCTCATCAAGTTCATGCTTCTTCCACAAATTTCAACAACTGTGATTACTCTTCTTCCATGGGTATACCATGTGTTTACAAAGTCAAATTGGCCATCAGAAAGGTTGAACTCTTCCAACTTGATGATTTTCATCCTCAATGGCATGTCAAAGCTCCCAACTCAGTAAGTATTTCTCTTTTTTTTTGGGATTCAAGCTCAAAAAAATAATGTTTGGATTGATTTTAATTTCCCATTCTCCAGTTAACTGTGAACCCTGAATCAACTGAAGATTCAGCAAAAATCAAAGTTCCAACCAAAGATAGCAATGAAAAACTATATTTCACTGAAATTTTTAAATAATTTGGCAAGTTGCCACCTGGAGAACAGCTATATTATCTGGGTGAATGAATGAAGCTGTACAGTGGAAGATATCAACTTAGCCTGATTGAAGAGCCAAATTCCACTCAAATATCAAAAGTTAGAGGAAGACCCAAAGGAGTAGCTAATAAGTTCAAGAAGATCTCTCAGTCCTCAAGCAAAAGAGATCCATCTTTTTTAAAATATTCATAAGAACCCAAGAGGAGAGGAAGGCCAAAGAAGAAATTCATAGAAAATTTGAAGGTCAGTCACCAATCTTTGGGACAAAAAAATATATCAACATTCATAATTATTTTTTTTTCTGATGTGTTCAGGTTTCAAGAGGGTTCAAGGCCATCCAAGGGAAGGAGAAGGGAAAAAACAGGAGGAATTAGAGGAAGAGGTAATTTTATAACCATACTTATTTTTTTTGCAATGAGTTGTTTTTTTTTGATGACTCCTTCTCATCTTTTTAATATAGAGTGAATTGCTGACTGAAGAGGAATATTCAGAAGATGAAGAGGTGCCAGATTTTGATGAAGGGGAAGATTTAGCAGGTGAAGAGCTGC
The DNA here is from genome assembly GCA_025617555.3 of Puccinia polysora. Taxonomy (NCBI): domain Eukaryota; kingdom Fungi; phylum Basidiomycota; class Pucciniomycetes; order Pucciniales; family Pucciniaceae; genus Puccinia; species Puccinia polysora. The sequence continues at coordinate 2,583,209 of CM062614.1, forward strand.
CAGATGTGGATTTAATTAAGATGGTGAGCTTTCATTTTCTTTCATTTGTGGCTAATTTTTTGTATATTATTTTTCATTAATTTTTTCATTCAAACCTTTATCAAAGGTCTGGAACCATTGTGAATAAGCAAGTTGCTTCTCCTGAATAAAATCCTGGGACAAGAATCAAGAGACTAAAGGTATCCAATGAAGATGGTGATTCTCCTTACCATCCTCCTGGGGTGGAAGGTATTAGCAGCCCCAACAATAAGTTACAAAGTGAGTACATTTGGTATTTTCTCATTTTTTTAATTTTGTCTGATGTCTTTTGGGTTTTTCCTCTAGGTTTCCTGCACATTTTCTTATCCTTTTTTGGAAATTTTTGACCAAGTATCAATTCAAGAAGTAAGTATTATCTTTATTACATATTTTCTTTCATAAAAAATTCTGATTTTTGGTTTTAGTTCAAATACAAAGATTCCATTTCCCAAAAAACAGCCATTCCACATATCTCCCATGTTCAAGATGTCACAGAGGATGGGAACCGTGGCTTTAGAGCAGAAGCCATTTGCTTGGGGAGGATCTCAGAAGACTTTATTTCAGTCAGGAAAGAAATGGTGAAAGAACTTGATTCAAACCCAATCTTCAAGGACACATTATTACGGCATCATATCTGGGGTGAAACTTTCCAAGAAGAAAGAAGGCAACCAAACCACCTTTATGGACCAGATCCCATTAATATTTGGATGAAATTTCCATGCATTGGTTTCCTTCTGGCTGAAAAATATAAGTGTCCAGTGGTTCTGTTGTCTTCTTTAATTACTTTCCATTAAATTCCTCTGAATTCACCTCCGACTCCAAATTCCAAAACTTTTCTTATTTGCTTCATTCTTTTAGAATAATCCAAAAACATAGTCTCATTTGAGTTCAATTCTAATCCTGGGCCAGGTCCCAGGTTAGGCCCACTTTTGGAAAAGCTTTGTGACATAGGATTCCAATTCTTGGAAAACCACTTTTCAGAGAAATTTGGATCTTGGTAATGAGATTTTTTTCCCTCAACAAAAATCAAGTAGAAAAATAAAACCAATCAAAGTTGAATAGATTTTAATATTTGTATCCATATTTTTTCTTTATTTTTAATTTCTTGAATGAAGCTTGTAAGGTGTAAGCAAGAATGCAGATGATCTTCAAAAATTATTAATTTTTTTTTAAAAATTCAACATTCTTGAAACTTGAATCACCCAAAAAAAACAATTATATAGGCCAACTAAAGGATTCAAAAAGCCAGTGAGAAAAGTGAATTTTTTGATTTTTTTGGTTTGTTGATGGAAAAATGAAATCCAAAAATCCTGAAAAAAAAATTGAAAATTTCTTGAAAAGTTGTATTAAAATTCTCAAATCTTGAAACACCAAAAAAAAATAATTCAAAATGGCAAACATAAAGATCCAAAAGGCAAATGAGAAAATTGAATTTTTTGAATTTTTGGCTTTTTTGAAGGAAATTTTTAAGGTAAAATAATACATCCCAAAAATTTGGAAAAAATAATTCAATGCTCTTTAAATGTTTTTTTAACTTTTTGATAGCTTGAATCACCCAAAAAAATGAAATTAAAAGGAAAATAAAAGGATTCAAATGTCCAAAGAGAAATTTGATTTTTTTGATTTTGTCTGTTTTTTGAAGCAATTTTTTAAGGTGAAAGTATACATACCAAAAATATGAAAAAATATTAAAAGAATATTTGAATGTTTTGAGAAATGTATGGTAAATGAAATAACCAAAGAAACAATGAAAATAGCCAAAATGATGATTCAAAACCCTATGCAAAAATTTGTTCTTACGGAAATTTTTCATTTTTTGTTTGCATTTTTGAAGGGGTTCTAATGGCTCCAAAATTACCAAAGATTTTGGTTAGGGTTTTAATAATCCCTGCTAGGGGCTGCGCAGTCAGAATTTGAAAAAATGAATTCTTGAAAGTTGCATGAAATAAAGTGTTTTTGCATGAAATACCAAAGGGGTGCAACCGCATGCCAATGTCAAAATGTGTGAAATAAAGGATTGGATGCGTGAGGAAAATAATTCCCTATTCTTATTTTATGGTTGATGTTATATTCAAAACCTCAACTGTGTGTTAGTTGTGTAGGGCCCTACATGGCTCAAATGAGACGTGGGGGCCAATAGACAACTAGAAAGGGCCATTTCAAACACGCGCAACCCCCAGGGGGTTGTTTAGGAGCCTTGTAACCCCCAAACACGGCAAATTTGAGCCTTGAACCCCCTTACACAGCAAATTTGAGCCTTTTACCCCCGTACACGGCTCAAAACCGCCACTTTTGGGGGCGCACAGTCCCCTGGAAGCCATGCCAGAATTTTGGGCACCCCCTGGACCACAGTTGGGTTCCATCAACCCAAATTTGGGATCAACGCATACTTTTTGGGACTGTTTTTCCACACCTAGAAATCCCAAAGAGACTGTAAAGTGAAACCAAAGTTAAATTAAAGTTAAAATTTAAATCATATAAAAATATGCAAACAATTCTTTTTCAACTCAAAAGTGAGCAAACTTTGTTTGTTCAATTGAAAGTTGGATTGAATACTGAAGTATGCCATTGCATTTTTTTGCATGGGAACAGTGGAAAGCCCTCCTTCTTCTGACATGGCTGCGTGGAAGGTCTAAATTGATAGTGCCATCAACAAAGCTTTGGAAAAAGAAGAAAAGGATTTGGGTAATGAAACATTGGAAGCCACAATTGCATCCTCATCAATGGTGACAATTGAGGAACAAAATGTTTCACAGTGGGATTTGACCTCTGGTTGTGAGTAACATTTTATGTTACTGGTCTTTGCCATATTTTATTTGATTGAAACTGATGGAGTGCATGCCATCAATATAACTATGTAAATATGACAGATCCACTTGACCCACCTCCTGTGAGAGCCTTTCCTACTAGGGAAGAGGCACAAAACTATTTTCAAACATGGGCTATGAAGCATGGTTATTCTTTAACAGTTTTCAACTCAAAAGGTGACCAATATGTGGATTTAGCCTTTGATGGACATGTTTCCTATTCATGAAAACTTCTTACCAAACGGTCTATAAAAACTCACACAAGGAAGTTTGGGTGCAATTTGTTAATCCATGCAAGTTGCAGGAAGGCAGACCCCTTGTGGCAAATCTCCTATAAAGAAACACAACATAACCATCAACCATATGAAAATCCCTCTGTGAATCCTCAAATGAGGAGAATCTCTTGGAAAGCCTTTGATCAATTTAAGGAAGGCATGAAAGGTGGGCTCAACAATTTAAAACTTAATAGAAAATTGAGCAAGATTGATGGGGGGGATTATTTTGATGACCAAACAACCTATAACACTAAGCAGAAGGTAAAAATTGCAGAACTAAAGGGTAAAAGTGTTTTGAAGGTAATCTATGAACAGCTTGAAGAACCATTTTGGATTCACTGGTCAAAATTCAGTGGAGAGGGTCACTTGGAGGCCCTGTACTTAGAACATCCTGAGGCAGTTAATATTTCAAAACAATTCCATCATATTGCTATTTTGGATTGTACTTATACAAAAAATAAGTACAAAACCACACTATTGCATGTTGTGGGAATGAAATCCAATTGAAAAAATTTCACAAAAGCTCTTGTTTTTATCACAAACAAAACGCTTGAGTTCTACAGTTGGTCTGTAAATGCATTGAAGGAGGTGGCTCATTATCCTGAGAGACTTCCAAAAGTCTTTGTGATGGACCATGAAAAACCGCTGATTTGTGCTATTCAATCTAGTTTCCCTGAGTCATCAAGACAATGTTGCACTTGGCACTTGTCCAAAAACATAAAATCAAACTGTAAAGCGCGCATTGTTAATGAAATTGAAGGATGGAAAAGCTTTATGAATCTGTGGGCAAAGTATGGGGCCTCAAAGGCCAAGGAGGTTGCAGAGGTCAATAATGCAGAACTCAAAGTAGGTCCAAATCACTGCTTCTTATTCTTCCTAGTTTTTGGTTCTGACCTTTTGACTTGTATAGTGTTTCTTGAAAGACTATGAGGATGTACTCAATTATATGGAAAATAACATTTTACCTATCAAAGAGAAGTTTGTAACAGCGTGGGCTTGTATAAACCCAGATTTTGGAAACAAAAAATCATCTTGGGTTGAAGGGGCCCATGCAACTCTCAAAAAATTCCTTTCAAACTCTTTGGGAAACCTGTTGGATGTTTGGAAAATCCTTGACGGAAAATTTTCAAATCAAATTAAATTGGTTGATGCATTGCTTTACAACTCTTGAATTAAGTTAGGGACAGTTCTTCCACCTGAACTGTCACATTGGGTTACAAATTGTCTTTAGATGCAATTCATGTTATTAGCAATCAATTTGAGAAGTTCAAATGTGACCATTATGGCAAATTGTGCAACAAGTCATACTCCAAGTTTATGGGTTTTCCCTGTTCCCACCAAATAGGTGACCGTCTAGCATTCCAAGGATCCGTGGTACCCAAAGATGTTCATCCTCAGTGGAGGTTGGACTATGACCCTTGCAGTACTTGTTCTGTGAGTTGGCTTAAATTCAATTGTTCAAGTTGGATTGTTCAAATCACTATGTGATCAATGATTTTTGATTAATGATTCCTAATTCACTAATGGTGGATCCTTTTGAATTTTTCAAGTGCAATGTTGATGAAATGCTAAGCATTCCTCAGTTACGTGAAAAAGTGAAGGCAATGATCTTGGAATCTCCAGATCATGAGAAAAGCGGTCTATTGAAGTATATCATTGAGAAGATTAAAAAATATCAATTGAAGCCAAGACTTGGAGCTAAAGTCTTAAAATCAAGTAGGGGCAGGCCAAAATTGACAGATACCCCGCAAGAACCATCTTGGTTTGAGCATTTTGAAAAAAAACTCAAGGGGGAAAAAAGGACTAGAAGGGCTCCAAATAAGAAAATACAAAAGATTTTAAGTCTTTTCTTTTGGGATATGTTCATTTTTTTGGTTTGATGAACTTAGTTACTACCTAATGATGAATTGTTAGTCAAATTTGGCAGAATCTAAATTTGAATTTAATAGCTCAGAGTAAGAGACTGAAATTGAATTGGGATAACTTCATTTGCAATCAGAATACTCTTCAGAGGAATAGAAAGTGCAGCAAAGCTCAAACAGAAGCTCATCTTTGGTGGCTATTCATTTAATTGCTCTGATTAAAGACATAAATACTAAGTTAGTTTTCATGATAGGAACCATACATGAAATAAATCAATAAAATACCCAAGAAATTCCATAAGTTCTTGGGTGAGGTTTATGATCCAATTGGAGATGGAAATTGTGGATTTAGAGTCATTGCTAAATCTCTTGGTTTTGAAGAACATGGTTGGTTTAAATTAAGGAAGGAAATGATTGAAACATTAGAGAAAAGTAAAGCATGCTAAATTAAGATTCTTGGTGGCTCAAAGGATGTTGGAAAGATTTAACAAATAATTGATGTTGAAGAAATCAATGAAAATATTCCCTCCTCAAAATGGCTGCCTAAATTAGATATGGGTTAAATCAGAGCACACACCTATTCCAGACCTAAATGTTTCATTCTATTGGAGTCATGTGATACTTATACTACAATGAAAAATGGTGTTACTGATCAATCAGACCAAATGTTCATTTTCTTTTTAAACAATAAGCACTGGTTTCTATTAGTACTTGAGGGAGAAATGATTCCAATCCCACCCATTGTAGCAAAACCACATTCCTTCATTTCCAAAAAAGCCTCTGGTTGGGTTGATCATCTCAAAGATCAACTGAAAATGTATTCCAGATTGTAATAGAATTTGAATTCATTTCATCATTGGGTTTCATATAAATTGTAATTCTAATTCAGCTAACATGTTCTATTAATATAAAGGGTTATCATATTTTGAACATCATTATGTTGAGTGTTTTGATTTAGCATCATTATATTGAGTGTTTTGAATGACATTTTAATGGTAATTCAACTCAACTTGTGTTGGGCTGATTCCATCACAAGCTTAAATCATGTTAAGCTTGGGATGGGATCAGATTAATATAAGTTGAACTTGTTTTTTTTGGTGTTTTTACTTTAGGGCTGGTCAAAAGACTTGTATTTTTTTTAGGCAATTTTACTTTAGGGCTGGTCAAAAGACTCCTTTAATTTTTGGGCCCTTTTACTGTAGGGCTAGTCAAGTTGAACTTACTTTAGGGCTTGTTGAGTTACTTAATTTTTTTTGGTGTTTTAACTTTAGGGCTTGTCAAGTTACTTGTCTTTTTTTGGTGTTTTTACTTTAGGGCTTGTCAAGTTACGTGTCTTTTTTTTGGTGTTTTTAGTTTAGGGAAAGTCCATTTACTTGTGTTTTTTTGGGTCTTTCTACTTTAGGGCTAGTTCATTGGATAGTACCGGTTTTTTTTGTATTTTTTTATTTTTTTATTTAATTATTATTAACCAAAAAATGAACATTCTTTGATTTTTTGGTTGATTTCTGTTTTTTTGGAAGGTTTATTTAGTTTATGGGTTATGTTATTACCCTTTCATTCCTTTTTTTTTTGGCTCACCACGTTCTGGTGGCGTGTGTGATGCCATAAAACTAAATTTGAGCCGTGTACACCTCCAAAGCGCTTGAATGTAGTTGTGTGGAATCCCACATGCTGGCAGATCAAGCTGGGTTGGCCGCGCAACTCTTTGAGCCGTGGGGGGTTGTGTAGGGCTTGGATTGAACCGTGTGACGTGCCACATGGCCCCTTTCAAACCATGTGCACGGCTCAATGAGCCGTGAATTTAACATTTTCCAATAAAAAATTACAAAAATAAAAAAATAAATAAGCAAACAAATTATGTGAAATTTTTGCCCCTACATGACTCATTCACAACTCACAATGGGTTGTGTGGCGCCGTTTGCAAGCCATCTGGGTTTCAAATGGCCATTTACACCTCAGTTGGGTTGCAAAACATGCCACACAACCCATTTTGAGTCATGAATCACTTGTGTTGGGTTGCCAACTTAACATTTTCCCCCCAAAGAAAATCCTCAAGCATCAAAGGGATTGATTTCTCAATTGATTTTCAATGGATTGAGCATTTGATTGCAAGGGGGAGGAGGAGGAGGGGGTGTTGCCTTACCTAGATTGACTGCAAGTGCAAGCAGGAGGACAAGGATTAGCAATCAATTTCAAGTAGAAGGAGGAGGAGGGGGGGTATTACCCAGATCAAGTGATTGAAAGTGGACAGAGGAGGGGGTGCTTACCTAGATTTATTGCTCAATTGATTATAAATTGCAAGGGGAACAAGGAGGCGGTGGGTGGGCTTACCTACATTGATTTCAAGGGGGAGTAGGAGGAGGATTAGCATTGAATTTCAAGTAGAAGGAGGAGGTGTTGGGGGGCTTACCTACATAAATTTCTTGATTAATTAACAATTTATTGATAAATGGAGCGGTGGATGGATGTGTGAGGTGGAGGGGAGTTGGTGAGGTTAGTTAGGTGGAGGCTGTGAGTGATTTGGTGAGGTTTGCAAGGTGGTGGTGGTGGCTGAGGTGGTTTGGTGAGGAGGAGGAAGTAGTGGACCAGTGAGTGAGTGGGGTTAGATGGATTGGTTGTAGTAATGAGGTGGAAGAGAGCAATGGGTTTTTTGGTGAGTGGTGAGGTATGAGGTGGAGTTTAAAAAAAATAATAAAAAAAACCCACAATTCAGCCTATTATTCTTGGTTGAACAACCAAACAAAAAAATACTGCAATGTCATTTTTTACCTATTTAAAAAAACATTTCTACTGATCAAAGTGGGCAAGTGTGGGGGGTAGAATCTGCTCTCACATCAAAGAATATGGGTTAAAAGGTAAGAAAAGGATGAGTTTAGGAGTATTGGTAATATTTTCTTCAAATATTTTTTCAAATTCATCATTGATGTCAGCAAAAAGGCTGTAAATTTTGATTGGAAATGATGAGAAAGACAGTGATGTGATTTGGGGAGATGAGATGATGATGGGATGTGGGTGAAGCCATGAAGATGTGAAGAAAAGGAGATGTGAGTCAATGTGGATGGGAATTGATAGAGATGTAATGCAATGGAGATGAGATTTGTGTGAAGGGATATAGATGGGATTGGTATGGATTTGCTGATGTGTGGGTGTAGATGGTTGTTTTGGATGCAATGGATTGTGGATGGATGACAATGCATAAATGGGAAATTTGATTTTGTAAATCCACCATTTCCATGGAACATACTTTGAAATAAACTTGAAATAGAGTATGTATATTTCAGAAACCTGCCATTAAAATGGCAGGTTTGTTCAAAATAAAATTCCAGGTTTTTAATGGTGGGTTTGCTAACTTGATACACCCTATATTTAATGGCATGTAAGTACCTTTGTAACGAACACATTGAAATATCCAAATTTCCTGCATCTATGAATTTTATGAGGGTAATTCAAATATGCTTCAGATTTTTATCAAAAAATCAATGAAGTAAAAACATAGGAAAATCAGATATGTAAGGAATGATTTTTTTGAATAATGATTGATATTTTTGGTGGGAGTTAAATACCTTAAACAAAACCTACAATGACACGCAAAAACCTTTACTAAACTTATTTTATGGGTAGAGTTATAATAGGGTGTATCAAAGTTAAGCAAACCTGCCATTTTTTAATAGCAAGTTTCAACCCAAATATTCCATTTCAAACCCGCCATTCAAAATCAAAAAAACCCACTTATTTCAGATCAGAAGTGTCAAAGTTAACATTAAATAAGTGGTTTTTTTCAAGTAAAGTATATAAAGGCCCTCACCGTCTCAACCACACGTCTTTCTACATCATCACCCCTGGTTTCATCCTCCAACATCATTGGAACACTTCATCACTCTCATTGCTTCATCACTCTCATTGCTTCAATAGCTTTATGGCTATCCTCATTGCTTCATTACTCTCATTGCTTCCATTGCTTCATTGCTATCCTCATCACTTCATCACTCTCATTTCTTTCATTGGTTCATTGCTATCCATATCACTTCATCACTCTCATTGATTCCATTGATTCATTGCTATCCTCATCACTTCATTACTCTCATTTATTCCATTGCTTCACCGCTATCCTCATCACTTTATCACTCTCATTTCTTCATCACTCTCATCACCTCATCACTCTCATTGCTTCATCACTCTCATCCCCTTATCACTTCATCCCTCTCACCACTTAAACTCTCTCATAGCCCTTGACCCCTTCATCCCTCTTACTCTTTTTGGATGGCCCCTTGGAAACCTCCCCCTCAAGTCCACTAAACAATCAAATGGACACAAGAAAGCATCCCCCAGCAGCTCAACATCCAACAATCCTCCCCCATCAGCTTCCAAAGGCTCAAGTCAGCTCAAGATAGCTGATCACATCATCCTGGTAAACTAGCTCAAAATTCCCTTCAACTACAATTCTTGCTTTAAATCCAAGAATGAAACACAATTTGGCCAACCTCCATCCTCTAAGGTTAATGGTTATTGATCCAGCAATCAATTTCCAATAAATTGGTCAATAAATTCATGATTGATTGAGAGATTGATTGGAGATTGATTGAGAGATGATTTGCAATGGATTAAAAATTTGAAGTCTCTATATGTTTTTCAAATCATCTACTTCAATCTTGTTCCCTCCCAATCATATAATTTGATTGAGGTGAGGATCAACAAGGAATTCAATTTTTTGTTTAAAATTTTGAGATTTTCCAAGTTTTTGATTTATAAAAAGGCCTTCAAAATTTGAAAAAAATGTTACATCACTAATCCTCTCATTTTTTTTGAGTTTTTTTTTCTAATTGTTAGGGAATATCAGAGTTAGGAAAACATGCCATTTTTTATGGTGGGTTTTAAACCAAATCTTCCATTTCAAACCCTCCATCAAAAATCAAAAAAAACCCACTTATTTCACATCAGAGGTGTCAGATTTACCCAGAAATAATTGGGTTTTTTCAAAAAAAGTATTGAAAGGCTTCCACAAACTGTCCACGTCATCAACCCCTGGCTTCCCACCTCCTTCTACCTCCAACCTCATTGCAAATTTTTTTACCTCCAGCCTCATCATAAAAAGATTCACCACTCTGATAACTTTATTACTCTCATCATCACTCTCATCAATTTATCACCCTCATCACTTGATCACTCACCACTTTATTGCTCTCATTGCTTCATCGCTCTCATTGCTTCATTGCTCTCATTGCTTCATTGGTCTCATTGCTTAAGCATTCTCATCACTCTACCTCCAACAAGAACTTCTACCTCCAACGTCATGCAAAGAATCCAATAATTGTTTTATTGCTCATGTCACTTTATTGCTCTCATCACTTCATATCTCTCATCACTTTATCTTTCTTGTCACTTTATTCCTCTCATCACCATATTGCCCTTACTCTTCCCAAATGGCCCCTCATCAAACCTCCCCCGCAAGTCCACACAAAAGTCCAACACACCAAAGCAAACATTGCCAAGGAACTCCACAACAAAAAATCCTCCCCCATCAGCTTCCAATGGCTTAAACAATCCTCCCCCATCAGCTTTCAAGTGCTGAAACAATCCTCCCCCATCAGCTTCCAAGGGCTCAATTCAGCTCAAGAGAGCTGATCACATTATCCTGGTCAACTGGCTCAAAATTTCCTCCAACTATGATGCCTGATTTGGATTGGACAATGAAACACGCATTGGCCAACCTCCATCCTCTAAGGTCAATTTTTATCTCCTGATGGCCAATGAACTCAAGAACAAAAAAAAAATTAGGCTGGATCTGTCATCCAAACAGATGATGGAGAAATTCAAGAATTATTGAGCCAAGTACAAAAAGGCCCACTCCATGTCAATCTCCACTGGTTTTGGTATCACCAACTCTGACAAAGCCAAGGGAATCAACTTGGTGGTTGGTAAGTTGGACTCCATTTGTCCTTTTGATATTCAAATGGATGAAATCTTTCAAAAGAAGGCCAACATCACCTCCCTAACTGCTTTTGATGCCCAACAATCCAATTCAGTTGACGCTGAGGACTTGGCTGGGGATTCTCAGCCTATCAATGGTGATCCCAAAGAAACCTATGAGTGGCCCCCATCCAATGGCAAGGAGGATATTCAAATGCAATAAGCTCCAATCACGTCAACTTCTGCATTGATTGAGGATTCAAAAAATACCTTGGACCCCTCCCCTCCTTCTTTGGATTGCTCTCTTCCTGGGTTAGCAGATCTCATCAACCTTGCTGATGCGGAACAAGATACTCCTCAGTCTCCATTACCCTAAAAATTGGTTCAAGGAAGGAACAAAGCCCTTTTCTCTTCTTTCTGGTTGATCCTGACTGATTTATATTGTGAAAAACAGGCTCATCCATTCCAGAATGGCCAAAAACTCAAACCAATGGGGCTTCCCACATCACCTTTGAACACTAATGACGACTTTCAGACTCAAACCTCCTCTGCCAAGGGTAAGCAAAAGGCCTCCAATTCCATCAATATCAACCCCAAAATTAATCAAAAGAGGAGAAACACTTCCCCTTTTTCAGGCTTTGAAGAAATCATGGAGAAGCAAGATTCATGTCAGTCCATTGGTTTACCTTGCTTTCAAAATCATGCTCATTTCTCTTCCACTGCAAAAAACAGTCAAATCACAAATTGAATCCAAAAAACTTGAGTTTGAAAAACAAAAGTGGGATTGTCAACTGGCCATGGATGTTCAAAAGCAGAAAGCCAAGAGTTTGGCTCATCAATAAAAATGGGATGCTGTGTGGAAGTTGAAAAAGGCTGAGCTAGAGTTTCAACTTCAGGGAAAGGAGAAGGATTTACAGCAAGGACAACTGGAGAAGCAGAGGGAACAAATTGCAACAAAAAAAAGGATAAGGTATCAGTAGCCTTCGCTTGCATTGGTAGCAGTAGAACAGTAGATAAAATAAAGCAGATAACTCAAATTCTGGGCTTGTAAATATATTTGCATGGGTGAAAGAAAAACAAAAAAATTATTTTTGATTACAACGTTTGAGAGTATTCTTAACCCCACCAACATATAGATCTTTTTTGTTTTTATTTATATTTGTTTCTAGAGAAAATTTGGCCATTATTCAAGTCCCTACAATTGTTTCTAGTTGTTTTATTAATTTGAAGTGAAATGGCTATTCTGGTATGGTTGCTGTGCCCACAGCAGGAAAGGTACAGTGCTTTTACTTATTAGCTGCCCAAACCATTTTGACTATACATTTTTGCTTGTAATCAATTCCAAAGCCAATTTCAGGAGAAACAAATTGGCCATCTGATACTTGATATTCTTCCGTATTTTCAATGAGTCAACCATATGAATTCTTGGTTGGAACCACAAGTAAAATGTAGTAGCCAGAGATGTTGCCTTTGTCAATAGGAGGAGAGTTTTAAAAAGAATCCAAGGTGAAAGTGATGTGTGGGGGGCAATCAAAAGGTGCAGACTTGGAACCAAATTCCAACAAAAAAAAAGAGGGGATGTATTTGTCCTTCATGGTATCACGGTTTGATTCAAAAGAAAGTCTGGCCAAATTGCAAAACATTTGTCCAAGAATTTGGGATACTATGTGCGCCTTAAGGTTGAGGAAAGCATACTCTTGAGGAGAAAATCTAATGGATGATTTCTTCACATAACGTCCAAATAACTCTGGAGGGTGCATCAATTTTTGCCATCCAACTGCCCTCATTTTTCCACCTCAACATCTTGAAGGACCAACTGGGTTGAAAAATTTTTTTGAAAAATGAAGGAAGGTGGTGACAAAGTTGATGTACTCCTTATCTTGTTTTAGTTTATCCAAGGGCACAAATTCAATTATTGCAACCAGGGCTTGGTGATCAGATTCATTGAGGACAATTACTTTTCCACAGTGGAAGAAATTGAACTGTTTCATTGTTTTTTTTGCGTTCTCAAACTCTTCCTGAGTGGTTTTTTGACTATTCTTTTGCTTTTTGGCAACAATTGAAGGAAACAGATACAAAGGATGCAGTTTCCAACCAGACCAGACCACCTTTTCATTAATGCCTTCCTCAGAAACCTCCAAAGATATTTTGGAATCTCTCATTTGAACGCTCTTTTGGTGAAGGGCCCTATTATTCCCACCTTTCATTATATTGGTCAATCCTTCTCCTTCCATCTCAATCCCTCCCATCCATATACTCTCATTTGGGTGAGGAACAAGATGGGATTCAATTTTTTGTCCAAAATTTTGAGGCAGGTGGGAAAAGAATTGGACATTCACCAATAGTGGTTAAGGGATTGGAAAAAAAACCAAAAAAAATAAAAAACAGTCAGTCAAATGGACATCATCAGTGAAACAACATTGGAAAAAAAAATGAAACCAAACCTGGAATTGATCCCAAGTTCACCAGAAAAGGGATCACCAAAAAAAAAACAAAAAAAAAACTGTACCCAAAAAAAAAAAAAAAAAAAAACTACCAAGGTTTGAGGGAATCAAGCCAGGCCCTTGGGTTGGGCTTGGGTCAGGCAAAGCAACCAAAGGAGAAGGCCGCTGGGGGGGTGGGCCAAGCAATCAAAGGAGGGGGGGTCTGGGCGTTGGTTGGCCAATGGATGGGGGGGCCATGGGGTGGGGTTGGCTGAGCAGGGGGCTGTTTTTGGCCAATGATGGCAGGGGGCCGGCGGGGTCAGCAGAGGGAGCAAGGAGGTGGGGGGGGCATGTTGGTTGGCCAAAGGAGGGAAGCGGTGCGGCGGGGTTGGCCAAGCAAGGGGCTGGTGGGATCGCCCAATCAAGCTAGAAGGGGGGGGCCTTGTTGGTCAGCCAAAGGAGGGGAGCGGGGCGGCAGGGTTGGCTGAGTAAGGTGCCAGCGTTTGACGATGGATGGCAGGGGGCCAGCAGTGTCAGCCGAGGGAGAAAGAAGGTGGGGGGGTCTTGTTTGTTGGCCAAAGAAGGGGAGAGGGGCGGTGGGGTTGGCCAACAAAGGGCCGGAGGGGTTGGCCAAGGGAGCAAGAAGGTGGGGAGGGCTTGTTGGTTGGCCAAAGGAGGGGAGCGGGGCGGAGGAGTTGGCCAAGCAAGGGGCTGGTGGGGTTGGCCAATCAAGCTAGAAGGGGGGGCCTTGTTATTTGGCCAAAGGAGGGGAGCGGGGCCGGTGGGGTTAGCCAAGCAAGGGGCTGCCATCAACGGATGGATGGGAGGGGGCCAGCAGGGCTGGTCAAGGGAGTGAGAAGGTGGGGAGGGCCTTGTTGGTTGGCCAAAGGAGGAAAGAGGGGCAGTGGGGTTGGCCAAGCAAGGGGTTGGCGTTGGCTGATGGGTGGGAGGGGGTTGGCGGGGTCAGCCAAGGGAGCAAGAAGGTGGGGGGGCCTTGTTTGTTGGCCAAAGGAGGGGAGCAGGGCGGCGGGGTTTGCCGAGCAAGGGGCCAGGGGAGTTGGCCAATCAAGCTAGAAGGGGGGGCCTTCTTGGTCCTCCAAAGGAGGGGAGCGGGGCAGGGGGGTTGGCCAAGCAAGGGGCCGGCTTTGGCCAATGGATTGGAGGGGGCCAGCAGGGTTGGCTAAGGGAGCAAGAAGGTGGGGGGGGCCTTGTCCGTTGGCCAAAGGAGGGGAGCAGGGAGGCGGGGTTGGCCAATCAAGCTAGAAGGGGGGGGCTTGTTGGTTGGCCAAAGGAAGGTAGCGTGGCAGCGGTGTTGGCCCAGCAAGGGGCTGGTATTGGCCAATGGATTGGAGGGGGGCTGGCAGGGTTGGCCAAGGGAGCAAGAAGGTGGGGGGGCCTCGTCACTTGGCCAAAGCAGGGGAGTGGGGTGGCGGGTTTGGCCAAGCAAGGGGATGACCGGGTTGGTCAATCAAGCTAGAAGGGGAGGGGGCCTTGTTGGCCGGCCAAAGGAGGGGTGTGGGGCGGCGGGGTTGGCTGAGCATGGGGCCGGCGTTGGCCAATGGATGGGAGGGGGCTGGCCGGGTTGGCCAAGGGAGCAAGAAGGTGGGGGGGCCTTGTTGGTTGGCCGAAGGAGGGGAGCAGGGTGGCGGGGTTGGCCAAGCAAGGGGCTGGTGTTGGCCAATGGATGGGAGGAGGGCGGCGGGGTTGGCCGGGGGCAAGCAAGAAGGTGGGGGGGGGCCTTGTCAGTTGGCCAAAGAAGGGGAGCGGGGCGGGGGGGTTGGCCAAGCAAGGGGCTGGCGGGGTCATCCAATCAAGCTAGAAGGGGGGGCCTTGTTGGTCAGCCAAAGGAGGGGAGCAGGGCGGCGGCGTTGTCCAAGCAAGAGGGTGGCGTCTGCCAATGGATGGGAGGGGGCCAGCGGGGTTGGCCAAGGGAGCAAGAAGGTGGGGGGGCCTTGTTGGTTGGCCAAAGGAGGGGAGCGGATTAGAAACCTGCCATTTTTAATGGCAGGTTTCTGAAATACAAATACACCCTGACTGGTGTATTTCAAAATGGCGGGTTTCATGAAAATGGCAGATTCCCAACATCAAACCCGCCATTAAACCCGCCATTTGTGCATAATCATCCATCCACCATCCATCACATCTAAGACACCCATCCACATCAGCAAATCCACATTGGTCCCATCTCCATCACATCACACACATCTCATCTCCATTGCTTCACATCTCCATAACTTCACATCTCTATTGGTTCACATCTCTATTGGTTCACATCTCTATTGCTTCAGATCCCCATCTTCACACAAATCCCCATCATAATCCCATCACCCCACATAAAATCATCATCTTTCTCAACATTTCCCATCAAACTTCTTGGAAGCAAGTTTAAGATGCAAAAAATCTGACTGAACTTTTGTTAGTATTTGACTGCCATTCAGAATATGATTCAGACTCCAATTTGGAATCAACCTGGTTAGCTTTGAATGGTCTATTACAAAAGCAATACATGTTTCCAAGAAGACAAAATCACCACAACCCTATGTATGAAAGGCAAAAGCTTCATCTCCTCCCCAACCTAAGCTTCCAGCAACTGTTCCTAACTCTATTGCCTTCATTCATGAAACTTTTGGAGATGATTGAGGACCACCAAACCTTCCAGAACAATTCTCAGAATCCTCAACGCAATCCAGCTATCCAACTGGCTGTTGATCTTTGTAGATTGGGATCAAATGTAAATGGAGCAGCAATTCATCAATTAGAAAATCTATTCTCAGTTGGATATGGAACCATTGACTCATACACCAAAAGGGTCATGGTTGCTATCCTATCTTTCTGTTTTTCAGTCCTTTCTTGGCCAACAAAAGAAGAATGCAAGGAGATATCTTGAGTTATGGAAAACAATGGATTTCCTGGTTGCATTGGTTTTTTTGATGGAACCACCATCCCCTGGAGTCAAAAACCCAAGCTAGATGGCAACCACTATTTTGATTTGAAAAAAAGGAAATTGATTCATATCTTTCCAATTGCTTTGATAACACCATTTATCACACACTGACCAAATATGTTTTGTCTGTTTTTTTAGATACTCTGTGGCACTACAAATTGTTTTCAATAACAACAAGAAGTTCATATCCCTCCATGCTGGCCTTCCAGGTTATTTTCATGATTCATACGTGTTCAATTGGATGTGGATTGGGAAAAAACCAGAGAACTACTTTGACCACAATAAATACCTTCTGGGTGATTCAGCTTATGCTAGTGGGAAATATGTGGTTCCAGAATACCAAAATGGTTTGTCCAATGATCAAGGAAAAACCAATTTCAACTATCATCTTGCCCAATCAAGAGTTTGGATTGAGCATGCCATAGTTGTCCTGAAAGGAAGATGGGCCATCTTAAGGGGAATGCAAAACCAGATTTAAAACCTCAAAGACATGAAGTTCCTCATAAACTGGATTATCACTTGTGTAATCTGAAAGAATTGAGATTGCCAAACACCAGAACCACCCATATTTCAAATAAGAAAAGATAAGAAATGTTTAGCACAAAGAACAATGATTTTACAAGTATGAGAATCTTAACCAACAGGAATAAGAATTGATATCAATGAAATCTCAGCACAACATTGGATCCACCATCTTAAAGTAGACACGCCTGAAAGGAGTAATAGGTAAAGAGTAAGCTTAGTTCAAGTCTCTTATGATTCAGCAATATGGACTTGATCGTACTTGATTGCGTTTATTTTACAGACTGCAGCAAAGTGACCTTGACACCGTTGGTAGCCTTGACTGATGATATCTGTTGATTCTGAGTGTTAGCTACGGTCTCAACCATGAAGCGCCTTGAATCATAATTACCAGATAGAAGTCCTTCGCGGTTGGCGTCGATGAGTTGTTGATGGAGATTGAGATTGAAGTTGGTGACGGATAGAGTGGGTAAGTAATCAGAAACTGGTGAGAGAAGATTGGTACGGGAATTAACTCATGAGTCGACTGTTGGGTTGTCAACTTGAGAGTCGTCAACTTGCCTGCTATCACCAACAAGAGGGTTGGAGAGCACGCGCTCCAATTCTGTCTCATGCAGGGTTGAAGTGTCTCCACCGCTGTCAGAATGTTGCGGACTTCAATCTGGTGTAATACAGTATTCTCAACACCCCTCCTTGATTCAATGCGCAGTGAATTCAGGTACTAACATGGTGAACCAGTCTGAGTAATGAAGGCTTTTTGGCTGCTTTAGTAAGACTATCCGCGACCATTTGATCGGATCTAATTAGTTGGATTCTGATTGAGTCATTTGAAACATCTTCCCTGAGTCCCTTTGTCTTCAGATCTATGAATTTGGTTTTCGAGTTGCTTCCAAAATTTTTTATTTTGTTGTCTAGGCCTTTATTGACAATTAAGTGGAGACTGAATACAATTGGTGTTCTCCACAGCTCATGAATGAGATGATTTATCCATCTGCATTCCAGTTGACCGTTGCTGAGTGCATTGCATTCCGCTTCTGTAGAGGAGTATGTAATGTTTCTTTGCCGTCGACTGGTCCAAAACAGTGGAGAGCCTCAAAAGAAGAAAATGAACCCAGTTTGAGAGGTTTGAGTGATGGGGTTGTCAGCCCATGTTGAGTCGCTATAACACACTAAATTTTTGGAGGTGTTTCTTTGTGAGATTAGCAAGCATTGATCTTTGGTGTTGGCTAAGTACTTCCAGACTTTAAGGAGTTCTTTCCAGTGGGATATACCGGGGTTTTCAGAGAATCTGGCCAGAGAGGATACTGCAAAACTTATATCTGGTTGGGCAAGCCCTGCGATGAAGTTTAGTCTTCCTATTGGTGACCAATAGCTGACTCCCAGTTTCTTAAATTCTTCCACTTCTTTGTTGGTTGCAGGGATGAGGTGAATTCCAGGCGTGCAGGGAGTGTTTGTTGGTTTACAGTCCATCATGTTCAACTTGGAAAGTCCTTTGTCTATATGAAGAGGCAGAGAAATTTAAATACCTCCCTTGGACCTTTCCACCTTCATCCCCAATAGAGTGTTTGGTGGGTGTGCGGAGGAATTTTTGAATTTACCCAGAAAGGCATCCTTGAACTTCTTTACATTCCCCACAACCAGTAGGTCGTCGACATGGATGAATACTGCTGAAATTTGATCTGTTCCTATGTACAGGTAGGGATCTGCTTCGGATGGATGAAATCCTTGTTCCTGAATCCATTTTCTGAGCATCTTGTACCAGTTTTTTGGGGCTTGCTTGAGTCCGTACAAGGATTTTCAAAGTTTGAGAATCGGAGATCTTCTGGAGGAGCCAGTTGGGCGTCGGATAAAGACTTCCTCATCAAGAGGAGCGTGCAAGAACGCCCCCTTGACGTCAAACTGGAGCATATCAAGATTGCAATCCACCCCAAGTAGCAGAACTGCCCTGAGGGATGCAACTTTGCCGGTTGGAGCGTAAGTTTCGAGATAGTCGATTCCATACCTTTGGTTGAATCCTTGTACACAAAACCTTGATTTATAGATTGGAGCCTCACCATGTGTGTTTTCTTTCACTCTGAAGGCATAGGTTACATTGAGCAGGTTTTCAGGCTCCGGACCATTGTAATCTTCCCATACCTTGAAATATTCACATGTGTCAAGCTCTTTGTGTAGTGATTTGGACCATACGGGACACTTCAGCGCCTCTTCAGCTGTTTTAGGAGTCTCAACCGTGTAGTAGCCGTAGCAATTGGGAGGCTTCAGTTCCCATTGATTTCTGAGTTGTCGAGCCTTGGGAATCAGATCTTCAGCTATGACACTTTCCTCTTCCTCATTGTCTTCTTTGGATTCAGACGATTCGTTGGACTCAGATTTGATAAAGGGTTCATTCGTCTTACAAGGATCCGCTGGTGTTGTTTCACCCGCGGGTAGGGTGGTGACGTTGGGAGTTGAGTTTTCTTGGACATCTTCTTGGGTTGGAGGAAGATCTTCAGAGGCCTGAAGTTGAGACTTGCTGAATTGGACGTTCTTGGTTTCAATGATGCTCCCGGAGGTCGTGAGGATACGGTAGGACAGCAGTTTAGGCAAATAGCCTATCAGTCGTCCTGGTAGTCCTCTTTCATTGAATTTCTTGAGGTGATGTTCTGAAAGGTTGAGAAAAGTCACCTTGCTCCCTATGGGTTTTAGATAGTCTGCTGGCAGCTGAGTTCCGTGCATCAGCTCCCATGGAGTTATCCCGTCAGAGTTGGGAATTTGATTTAAGGCCAATGAGCAGCTTCTGATGACCTCGTGCCAGTAGTTCTTTGGTAGTTTGGAGGAAGAGAACGTTGCCCGTACAGATTCGGCAACTGTTCTGGTTGCTCTTTCAGCTCGGCCGTTGTGCTGAGGATGGTAAGGTTCGGACACTATCCGTTGTATTCCTTTGTCTTCAAAAAAGCTGGTTAAGTCGGTATTAATGAATTTGCCGCCTCCGTCACAGAAGAATTCCAAAGGATAATGCCCACGCTTGTTGTACTCGTTTAGGATAACAAACTTGATAGCGTCTCCAGCATCACTCTTCTGCTTCAGTGGGAAGGAGCTGATGTACCCGCTGAAGTTGTCAACTAAGGTAAGGGAGTAGCAATAGCCACCTTTGGACAATGGGTTGATTGGACCAATCAGGTCGGCGTGAACTCTTTTGAACACTTTTTCAGCCCTGTTCAACATGTCCTTGAAGCTGGCGTGGGTGATTTTGCTTTTATCGCAGCTTTCACACGAGAATGAGGCTTTGATGTTCTGGGGTATTGTGGATTTGAGGTACTTCTCCATTCTTGCAATTCCAGCATGGCCGAGTTTGAGGTGCAACTCGTTGATTTCTTCTAGCTGAGGATCTTTTGAGGTAAAGTAACTTTGCTTACACTCCATGTCTAGATACAGCAGATTGTTGATGATTCTTCCTTGGAGCACTGTGGTTTGGTTTGCGGTGAGGTTGAAGGTGGGTGGACTGACTTGATCATTGACTATTAGATTTGCGCCCTTGGCTAGAAATACTCCCATGGAAATTAGGTTTACAGCAGCGTCGGGCGTCCATGCAGCATCTTAAAGCTTGAGAGTGCCTGACTTAGACTTGAGTATTGCCGTCCCTCTGCCCATTATCGCCAACAAAGCTCCTGGTTTTCCTGTTTTGATGACGTTTGATCCATCTTCTGATGTCAGTGTCTTGAACCAGCTCTTGTTGGTGAGCATGTGAATGGAGCACCCGGAATCCAGAATGAAAATGGCTTGATTCAAAGGGAAAGTATGTGCAAAGCAGTGATAGAAGGAGAAGAAATTGGATAACTCCTCCTTTTTCTTCTTTTCAAATTTTCGGGATTTAAATCCCTTAGGCTTGAGCTTGGGATGTTCAATCCAGCACTTTTCTTGCGGATGGTTCTGTACTTCAGGATTGTGAATTCCGTTTTCGCATCTGGGATAGTTAGAGTAGAGGCTGAGGTCTACCTTTGACGATGTTGCTCCTTCCTTGACTTTGGCATTGATTTCATTTTTGTGTTGAACCAAGTGGTCAAGCACTCGTTTGAAGGTGATTTCTTTGTTGCCGTGCATGATTTGAGAGGCCATGTTCTTCAGATTTGGAGGAAACTTGAATAAGATTAGATAGGCGAGGATGTCAGATGGTAATTCAATTCCAACCTCGGAGAGTTTGTTGAGGTGCAATTGTACATTGGTTACAAACCTATCAATGTTGTTTTCGCTGAAGGTAAGATATAGGAATGAGTTGAAGACCCTTGCTTGATTTGCTGATTGGGAGGAGGCGAAGTAATTTTTTGTTGCAATCCAAATCTCCTTGGCATTTCTGACTTTGCCAGGCTTGATGATGTTTGTATGCGTTGCTGGTTCTAGCTTTGCGAGCAGAAAGGGAGCCATGTCTTTATTGATTTTGGGATTCAACTGGACGTCATTGCTGTTGTTCTCCATGATGTGGAGAATCCCTCGTAGGTCAAATAAGCTTTCCATCTTGACTTTCCAGATTGAGTAGTTGTCTTTGTTCAAGAGTGGAGTTGACTCTACAAGGGTTTTGAGCATTATCGTCCTCATCGTGCTGTCTCCCCCTGGTCCTGGTGTTGATTGATAGTTGGTCATCTCGAGAGAGTCGCTTTGGGTTTTAACCATGAAAGAATTGAGATTGCCAAACACCAGAACCACTTATATTTCAAATAAGAAAAGATAAGAAATGTTTAGCACAAAGAACAATGATTTTACAAGTATGAGAATCTTAACCAACAGGAATGAGAATTGATATCAATGAAATCTCAGCACAACATTGGATCCACCATCTTAAAGTAGACACGCCTGAAAGGAGTAATAGGTAAAAGTTAAGCTTAGTTCAAGTCTCTTCTGATTCAGCAATATGGACTTGATCATACTTGATTGCGTTTATTTTACAGACTGCAGCAAAGTGACCTTGACACCATTGGTAGCCTTGACTGACAATATCTGTTGACTCTGAGTGTTAGCTATGGTCTCAACCATGAAGCGCCTTGAATCATAATTACCAGATAGAATTCCTTCGCGGTTGGCATTGATGAGTTGTCAATGGAGATTGAGATTGGAGTTGGTGACGGATAGAGTGGGTAAGTAATCAGAAACTGGTGAGAGAAGATTGGTACGGGAATTAACTGATGAGTCGACTGTTGGGTTGTCAACTTGAGAGTCGTCAACTTGCCTGCTATCACCAACAAGAGGGTTGGAGAGCACGCGCTCCAATTCTGTCTCATGCAGGGTTGAAGTGTCTCCACCGCTGTCAGAATGTTGCGGACTTCAATCTGGTGTAACACAGTATTCTCAACATAATCCTTCACAATCTTTTTGCTGAAATCAAAGATGAATGGGACAAAATATTTGAAGATGATATTCCTGATCCACCTCAAGTCATTGCTGTTTCATCTTGTCCCTGATCTTCTGCTATGTGAGAACAGATTCTTCCTCTCACCCTTGCTACCTTTGATGAGTACTGTTTGATTTCAAGTTAGCTAAAAAATCCCTTCACCAATTTTTTTTGGTTTTGGTTTTTCACCCAAGATTCCTAGGCTGAGTCTGTTTTTTTTTTCTCTTTTGGTGGACTTGGACAAAAAACACCCTCCACCTCACCCCATCAAACCACCAGTCCCTCCACCTCACCCCTCCTCCTCATCCACCACCTAAGCCTCACTGCTTCTCCTCACCCACCACCTCCACCTCACCGCTTCTCCTCACCCACCACCTCCCCTCCTCCTTTGGTTGGAATCCCTGGTAAGCTCCCCCCCCCTCCTGCTTATCCTCCCCATCATCCAAGTCTGATACCTTGATCCATCCACCTTTAGGACCCCCCCCCCACCTCCTTGGTTTATCTCCCAGGTTAACCCCCCTGTCCTCCTCATCCTGCTTTTCCATCCCTCCCACCCATCCTTGCTAACCTCACTTTTGCATCCATCCCTCTCCTCCCTCTTGCTTGCCCCCCCTCTCAATCGCGCCCCCTCCCTTGGCCCCCCCTCACAATTACCCCTCCCCCCCCTCTTGCTTGCTCCCCATCACTTTCCCGGCCCCACCCCTTGCCTCGGTTTCCCCCCTTCCATTTTGTTTGGTTGGAGGCCTCAACCTCCCCCTCCTTTGGCGTTGTCTCCTTTGGCCGACCAACAAGGCCCCTCCTTCTAGCTTGATTGGCCAATGCCGCCGGCGTCTTTCTTGGCCAACCCCGCCGGCCCACTCCCCTCCTTTGGCCAACCAAAAAAGACCCCCGCGTCTAGCTTGATTGGCCGACATTGCCGGCCCCTTTCTTGGCCAACCCCGCCGCCCTGCTCCCCTCTTTTGGCCAACCAATGAGGCCCCCCCCTTCTAGCTTGATTGGCCAACGCCGCCGGCCCCTTACTTGGCCAACCCCATCACCCTGCTCCCCTCCCTTGGCCAACCGACAAGGCCCCCCCCCACCATCTTTCTCCCTCAGCCAACCCCGCAGGCCCCCTCCCATCCATTGGCAACTCTGGCCCCTTGCTTGGCCAACCCCGCCGCCCCACTCCCCTCCTTTGGCTGACCAATGAGGCCCCCCCCTTCCAGCTTGATTGGCCAACCCCGCCGGCCCCTTGCTTGGCCAACCCTTCTGTCAGGCTCCCCTCCTTTGGCTGACTTACAAGGGCCCCCCCACCTTCTTGCTCCCTTGGCAAACCCCGCCGGCCCCCTCCCATCCATTGGCTGACGCCAGCCCCTTGCTCAGCCAACCCTGCCGCCTGGCTCCCCTCCTTCAGCTAACCGACAAGGCCCCCCCCTTCTAGCTTGATTGGCCAACCCCACTGGCCCCTTGCTTGGCCAACCCTGCCACCCTGCTCCCCTCCCTTGGCTGAACAACAAGGCCCCCCCCACATTATTGCTCCCTTGGCCAACCCAGCCAACCCTGCTGCCCCGCTCCCCTCCTTTGACCAACCAACAAGGCCCTCCCCCACCTTTTTGCTCCCTTGGCCAACCCCCCTGGCCCCCTCCCATCCATGGGCCAACGCCGGCCCCTTGCTTGGCCGACCCCGCTCCCCTCCTTTGGCCAAACAAAGAGGCCCCCCCTTCTAGCTTAATTGGCTAACCCCGCCACACTGCTCCCCTCCTTTGGCCAAACAACAAGGCCCTCCCTTCTAGTTTGATTGGCTGATGCTGCCAGCCCCGTGCTTGGCTGACCCTGCCACCCCGCTCCCCTCCTTTGGCCAACCAACAAGGCCCCCCCCTTCTAGCTTGATTGGCCAACCCCACCGGCCCCTTGCTTGTCCAACCCCGCCTCCCCGCTCCCCTCCTTTGGCCAACCAACAAGGCCCCTCACACCTTCTTGCTCGCTTGGCCAACCCCGCCGGCCCCCTCCCATCCATGGGCCAACGCTGGCCCCTTGCTTGGCCAACCCCGCCGCCCGGCTCCCCTCCTTTGGCTGACCGGCAAGGCCCTCCCCCTTCTAGCCTGATTGGCCAACCCAGCTGGCCCCTTGCTTGGCCAACCCCACTGCCCCGCTCCCCTACTTTGGCCAACTGACAAGGCCCCCCCACCTTCTTGCTCACTTGGCCAACCCCGCCGGCCCCCTCCCATCCATTGGCCAACGCCAGCCCCTCACTTGGCCAACCGCGCCGCCCTGCTCCCCTCCTTCAGCCTACCAAAAAGGTCCCTTCCCCTTCTAGCTTGATTCAACAACCCTGCCGGCCCCTTGCTTGGCCAAACCTGATGCCCCACTCCCCTCCTTTGGCTGACCAATGATGCCCCCCCACCTTCTTGCTCCCTTGGCTGACCTGCCCAACCCCACCGCCCTGGCCCCCTCTTGTGGCCAACCTACAAGGCCCCCCCCACCTTCTTGCTCCTTTGGCAGACCCTGCCGGCCCCCTCCCATCCATTGGCCAATGCCGGCCCCTCGCTCAGCCAACCCCGCCCCCCGCTCCCCTCCTTTGGCCAACCAATGCGGCCACCCCCTTCTAGGTTGATCAGCTGACCCCGCCAACCCCGCTCCCCTCTTTTGGCTCACCAACAAGGCCCCCCCACTTTCTGGCTCCCCTGGTCAACCCCGCCGGCCCCCTCCCATCCATTGGCCAATGCCGGCCCCTCAGTTGGCAAAACCCTGCCGCCAGGCCCCCCCATCCACGGCTGACTGACGCCCAGGCCCCCCCCCTCCTTTGATTTCTTGACCCACCCCTCGGGGCCCCCCCCTCCTTCTGTTGCTTGGCCAACTTGAGCCCAACCCAACGGCCCAGCCCAATTCCCCCACACCCCAGTAATTTTTTTTTTTTTTTGGTACAGTTTTTTTTTTTTTTTGGTGATCCCATTCCTGTTGAACTTAGGATCAATTCCAGGTTTGGTTTCATTTTTTTTTATTCAATCTTGTTTTGCTGATTATTTCCATTTGACTGACTGTTTTTTTTTTTGTTTTTTTTTTTCAATCCCTCAAACACTATTAGTGAATGTCCAATTCTTCTCCCACTTGCCTCAAAATTTTGGAAAAAAATTAAATCCCATCTTGTTCCTCACCCCAATGAGATTATATGGATGGGAGGGATAGAGATGGAAGGAGAAGGATTGACCAACATAATGAAAGGTGCGAAGAATAGGGCCCATCACCAAAAGAGCGTTCAAATGAGAGATTCCAAAATATCTTTGGAGGTTTTTGAGGAAGGCATTGATGAAAAGGTGGTCTGGTCTGGTTGGAAACTGCATCCTTTGGATCTGTTTCCTTCAATTGTTGCCAAAAAGAAAAAGAATAGTCAAAAACGCACCCAGGAAGAGTTTGAGCAAGCAAAAAAAACAATGAAACAGTTCAATTTCTTCCACTGTGGAAAAGTAATTGTCCTCAATGAATCTGATCACCAAGCCCTGGTTGCAATAAGTGAATTTGTTCCCTTGGATAAACTCTCAGAACAAGATAAGAAGGACATCCAATTTGTAACCACTTTCCTTCATTGTTCAAAAAAATTTGTCAACCCAGCTGGTCCTTCAAGATCTTGGGGTGAAAAAATGTGGGAGGTTGAATGGCAAAAATTGATGCACTCTTCAGAGTTATTTGGACGTTACGTGAAGAAATCATCCATTAGATTATCTCCTCAAGAGTATGCTTTCCTCAACCTTAAGGCGGACAAAGTATCCCAAATTCTTGGAAAGATTTTTCTCAATTTGGCCAAACTTTCTTTTGAATCAAACCGTGATACCATCAAGGACAAAAAATCCCCTCTTTCTCTTTGTTGGAATTTGGTTCCAAGCCTACACCTTCTTATTGCTCCCCACACATCACTTTCACCTTGGATTCTTTTTACAACTCTCCTCATATCAACAAAGGCAACATCTCTGGCTACTCCTTTTTACTTCTGGTTCCAACCAAGAATTCAAATGGTTGAATTATTGAAAATCCGGAAGAATATCAAGTATTGGATGGCCAATTTGTTTTTCCTGAACTTTCCTTTGGAATTGATTTCAAGAAAAAAGGTATAGTCAAAATGGTTTGGGCAGCTAATAAGTACAAGCACTATACCTTTCCTGCTGTGGAAACAGCAACCCATAACAAAAGGCCATATCACTTCAAATTAATAAAAGAACTAGAAACACTTTTAGGGACTTGAATTATGGCCAAATCTTCTCTAGAAAAAAAATATAAATAAAAACAAAAAAGATCTATGTGTTTGTGGGGTTAAGCATACTCTCAAACATTGTAATAAAAAATAATTTTTTTGTTTTTCTTTCACCCATGCAAATATATTTACAAGCCCAGCATATGAGTTATCTGCTGTATTTCAGCTTCTGTTCTACTGCTACCAATTCAAGCCAAGGCTACTGATACCTTATCCTTGTTTTTGGTTGCAAGTTGTTCCTTCTCCTTTTCCAGTTGTGCTTGCAGTCAATCGTCCTCCTTTTCCTGAAGTTGAAACTTTGGCTCAGCCTATTTCAACTTCCACTCAGCATCCCATTTTTTTTGATGTACTAAACTCTTGGCTTTCTGCTTTTGAACATCCATGGCCAGTTGAAAATCTCCCTTTTTTTCAAACTCAAGTTTTTAGGATTCAATTTGTGATTTGACTGTTGTTTGCAGGGCAAAAGCAATGAGCATGATTTTGAAAGCAAGGTCAATCAATGGACTTACATGAATCTTGCTTCTCCATGATTTCTTCAAAGCCTGAAAAGCCGCAAGTGTTTCTCCTCTTTTGATGACTTTTGTGGTTGATATTGATCACATTGGAGGCCTTTTGCTTACCTTTGGCAGAGGAGGTTTGAGTCTGAAAGTTGTCACTAGTGTTCAAAGGTGATGTGGAAGGCCCCATTGGCTTGAGCTTTTGGCCATTCTGTAATGGATGAGCCATGAACCTATTTTTTTAACAATCTAAATCAGTCAGGATCAACCAGACAGAAGAGAAAAGAGCTTTTTTCCTTACTTGAACTAATGTTGAGTGTAATGGAGACTAAGGAGTATCTTGTTCCACATCAGAAAGGTTGATGAGATCTGCTAACCCAGGAAGAGAGCAATCCAAATAAGGAGGGGAGGGGTCCAATGTATGGTTTGACTCATCAATCAATGCAGAAGTAGACATGATTGGAGCTGATTGCCTTTGAATATCCTCCTTTCCATTGGATGGGGGCCACTCATAGGTTTCTTTGGGATCACCATTGATAGGCTGTGCATCCCCAGCCAAGTCCTCAGCGTCAGCTGAATTGGATTGTTGGGAATCAAAAGCAGCTAGGGGGGTGATGTTGGCCTTCTTTCCAAAGATTTCATCCATTTGAATATAAAAAATACAAATGGAGTCCAACTTATCAACCACCAAGTAGATTCCCTTGGCTTTGTCAGAGTTGGTGATACCAAAACCAGTGGAGATTGACATGGAGTGGGCCTTTTTGTACTTGGCTCAATAATTTTTGAATTGCTCCCTCATCTGTTTGGATGACAGATCCAGCCTACCTTTTTTTTTGTTCTTGAGTTCATTGGCCATCAGGATATAACCATTGACGTTAGAGGATGGAGGTTGGCAAATGCCTGTTTCATTGTCCAACCCAAAGCAGGCATCATAGTTGGAGGGAATTTTGAGCCAGTTGACCAGGATGATCTGATTAGCTCTCTTGAGCTGCCTTGAGCCCTTTAAAGCTGATGGGGGAGGATTTTTTGAGCCCTTGGAAGCTGATGGGGGAGGATTTTTTAAGCCATTGGAAGCTGATGGGGGAGAATTTTTTGTTGTGGAGTTCCTTGGCAATTTTTGTTTTGGTGTGTTGGACTTTTGTGTGGACTTGCAGTTGGAGGTTTGCTGACGAGCCATTTGGAAAGGGTAAGGGCAATAATGTGATGAGAGGGTTAAATTGACAAGCAAGATAAAGTGATGTGAGATATTAAGTGATTAGAGAAATAAAGTGACAAGAGAAACAAAACAATTATTGGATTCTTACAATGAGGTTGGAGGTACAAGTTCTTGTTGCAGGTAGAGTGATGAGAGTGATGAAGCGATGAGACCAATGAAGCAATGAGAGAAATGAAGCAATGATAGCAATGAAGCAATGAGAGAAATAAAGTGGTGAGTGATCAAGTGATGAGGGTGATAAATTGATGAGAGTGATGATGAGAGTGATAAATTGATGAGAGTGGTGAATCTTTTTATGATGAGGCTGGAGGTAAAAAAATTTGAAATGAGGTCGGAGGTAGAAGGAAGTGGGAAGCCAGGGTTGAATGACGTGGACAGTTGGTGGAAGCCTTTCAATAATTTATTTGAAAAAACCCAATTATTTCTGGGCAACTCTTACACGTCTGATGTGAAATAAGTGGGTTTTTTTTTATTTTTAATGGCGGGATTTAAATGGCAGATTTGGTTTGAAACCCACCATTAAAAAATGGAGGGTTTTCTTAACTCTGATACTCCCTAATGAATGCAAAAGATTATCTCAACATTTCTCTCAGAGGGATCCATTCTGCTTTTGGTTATGTTGAAGTATCTTAGAGAAGAGGAAGAGCAAGGAAGCACCAAGCAATTAAAGAAATGGTTAGTTTTTTGTTTTTCTCACTTGCTTTTAGACTTATTTTGACATAATTTGGTCATACATTTGTTTCCTCTAATCTCCAACTCTGAGGAAAAGGGAAGGAAGAAAATACCAAGAAAAGGAACAGGGAAAAAAGAAACAGAATTCAGGGGAAGAGGTGTTTTTTTTAATTTCTTTTTTTGTTTGTAGCAAGCCTAAAATTTCATTCCGATCAGGACACATTCATACCAGAAGATAAATTAAGGGGAGAAGAACCAGAAGAGCTTGAACAATTGTATTTAATCAAGACATTTAGTATTTTTTTTGGCGGGGGTCACTCTACTTTTTCTAGTTTTCATTGTTTTTCATATTTTCCTTTGTCAAACAGAGGTCAGGAACCATCAAAAATAAGGGGTTTGTTTCCCATAATTTGCTTCATGCAACTTTGAAGATGATCAAGAGAATAAAACAAGAGGATTCAGATGCAGATTCTGATAGGCCTTGAGGGAATCTAATCTTTTATTCACAGCTACAGCTTGTAAAACTGAAGAGGTGAATATTTTTCTGGCAAAATCTTGTTTTATGGTTCATTTTTTAACCTTTCCTTTTTTTTGTGATGATATTGAAGGTCAAAGAATTTTCTTTTCCATCTCGTGATAATTTTGAAGTTGTAACTATGGATAAATTTTTTTCCTTTTTTTCTGTAATTTCCCTCTCAAATAATACTAATTTTCCTTTACATAGTATCCATACAAATATTTCATTTTCCCTGAGACAGCCATACCAGAGTTTTAATATATTAAATATGTGTGTAAAAAATTCCCCTGGCATGCAGGGGGAGATGGAATGGGCACTAATGCTCACCAAAATAAGGATTGAGATTATGGGATTGATTGCAATAAAGGAAGATAGATCAATTGCAAGGATATGGGAAGGAAGAGATGAGAGGAGTCCAGGAGTAAGGCTCTTGAGGAACCCTGATGACTGAATCCTATAAGAGTAACACTGGAGGGATAGGTGAGATGAGTAAGTTAGGCTGGATGGCTTTCTTGTGCTGAGATGACACCTATTGGAAGGGAATAACCAATAAGAAGTAGTATAATAATGCCTTGAGGGGAATGATTCCACAAAGGAAGGAGAGGAAAGTATATGTGAGAGCTGGAGAGAGGAATTGGGGAGGGGTGACTGGTGCTGTGCTGGGATGGCCATGGCATTAAATGTTGAACAATTGAACTGGAGGCAGTGGCTTGAAGGATGGGGTAATTTCCCTGTCCAGAAAGGTGTGGCATTTCCTGAACTGGAAGTGTGAGTTGTCCAGCCAGGATTATGTGTTATGCATTTACAGTATGGGTCCTGTATGTGCTTCTGATACAAATTAGATTGGAGGAGAGATGGAGGATGCACCATGCCTTAGAGAGAGATATATACTGGCAGAGTTTCCCAGGACCTGAAAGTTATGCAGGGAGATAATTAAGGAGGTGAAGCTGGTAGATCCAGGGGTAAAAGGTTTATTGTTCTGAGGATTTTAAATTTCTGATGGTTGAGATTTCCTGATGAGACTGATTCAATTTGTGGTTATGAAAATGTGATGGCTGATGGGAAATGTTGTTTTATATCAGAAGCCATTAATTTGTGCCTTAAATATGAAGATTGGAGTTCAATATGTTTGGAAATAATAATGAAATGGAATCACAATCTCTCTTCAAGGATGATAATTTTTGTGCATCAAAGTTAAAATTTACAAAAAAATGAATGGCTGATTTCAGGTTCGTCCATTTTCTTTCTTCTAAATTTCATTTTTGTCATTTGAACCAATTGGTCCATTTTTTTTTGATGAAAAAATACATTTCTTGAAAAATTTATATTTTTCCTGAAGTAAGAAATTTTAATTTTTCAAAATTTTAACTCTGATGGGCCCGTTTCATCGCTCAATTCTATGATGGAAATTTTGGAAAAGGAATAAAACATATCAAATTCCCTTTAATTCAATGCCATCAACTTATCTTACCCTCAATTCCCCTCCAAATTCCAATTATCAAACTTCTCCCATATTTTTAGTTATTTTGGAATTTTTGGAGCCCATATTGTTTTCCCCCTATAATTCTGGAATGGGGCCAACTCCCCAATTATATCCCCTGTGGAATTCTTTTGCTTGAGAAAGGTTTTGCTAGAAAGGAATCACAATAATATAAGTGTTTCATTTTTGATAACTTAGAACTTAGCTTCAAAATATTGTTTCCTCCTAAAAATTCTGCACAGCCAAGAATTAAATTAATAGAAATTCTTTTTTGAATGATTTTTTTGTTTTTATCCTGAATTTTTCATAATTTATTTTCCTGATTTCATTGAATCAATGATTTGAAGAAAAAATGCCAGTTTTTAATTATTAATTATGATTTTTATGGGACAAAAACCTAATGAAAATCCTTAAATAATTTCCTTGCGCCCTTTTCAATTCCCCTTCAAAGAAGAAAATCTCAAATAATAGAATATGCTTTGGGAAGATATGGAAGAAGAAAAAATCAAAATAAAATCTTTCTTTTTATGTTAATCCAATTTTTTGGGGGGAAAGGAACGTACTAAAAATCTGGAAAAATCATTATATTTAAATTGACTGATATATTTAAAAACTTTCTTTGTCTTCAGATTTAAAAAAATAATTAGAACAAATATATTAAAAAAAAGTGAAAAGATTGGTGATGTAAAATTTTTTTTACTAATGTTGAAAGCCCTTAAATCAACCAGAAACTCTCAAACAATTATCACAGAGGGTTTAAATTTCCCCCTAGGTTATTGTATTTTTCTATTTTATTTTTTAACTTCACAAAACAACCCAAATTCAAGGAAAAACATGAAGATGGGGGAAATCATGGGGAAATTGAAACCACATAAATTTAAGGATTTTGGATGCAAAAAAATTCATTCCCCTTAATTTCTTTGTATGATTTTATAGTGTTTTCAACCAAAATATTCACATTCTCTTAGGAATGTCAAATTTTATACAAAGAAATTCTTATTTTAAATTTCTTTTATCATTACTGCACTTGATGAAGTTTCTTTTTTATGTTTGGA
Organism: Puccinia polysora; assembly: GCA_025617555.3. Lineage (NCBI taxonomy): Eukaryota > Fungi > Basidiomycota > Pucciniomycetes > Pucciniales > Pucciniaceae > Puccinia > Puccinia polysora. The sequence continues at coordinate 2,614,991 of CM062614.1, forward strand.
ATCTATTTGATTTCCTATAATTCAATAGGTTCATGTTATATGATTAGTTTTTTTTTGTCTTTGTTTTAAAAAGTATATTTACCCTCCATGAGAAATTTCAGTTTTATTCAAAGAAATAAATTTTTGATTTATCATTATTAGCATGCTAATCAATGAATTCTTTGGTTGAATCTTTCATCAAATCTGGAATCTCTTCATTAAAAATTAATATCCAGAGTTTTAATATGCAGTTTTATTCTTTGGGTAATGTTAGGTTCACAACTCTTTGAGTCGTTTAACTGACTCAAATGGGCCATGTGGCATGCTAAATGGCTCAAATGGGTTGTGTAGGGTTGTACATAACTCAAATCCTGTTTTTTTTTTCGTGCCACACAACTAAAAGAATTGCAGGCCTAAAACTAAAAGAGTTGCAGGCTTAAAAAAAATAAAATAAACTCAATAAAAAAAACACAGAAATCCACCAAAAAATCAAAAAATGTTGATTTTTTGGTTTTAAAAAAAATATAAAATATAAAATAAAAAAAATAACTCAATTCTTGAACAACCCTGAGGGGGTTTTATACCCCCGTACACAGGTCTAAATGGTTGTGTACAGGGGTACAAAAATCAAAACTGCACATCATGGGAGTTATATGCCCACCCAGGGGTTGCATGTGTTTGGAACGACCCTTTGGAGTAGTGTATGGGAACCCACGCATTGAGGGGCCCTAAACAACTCCCAAATGTTGTTTGGGGCCCTACAAAACTCCCACAGACTGTGTGGGGCCCTACACAACTCCCACAGGTTGTGTGGAGCCCTACTAAACTCCCACAGGTTGTGTGGGGCCCTACACAACTCCCACAGGTCGTGTGGGGCCCTAAACAACTCCCAAACAACTGGGGCCGTGAATTTATCATCACCCTTATTCTTTTTGTAAGGTATTTGAAACCTGTTGAAAACAACTCCTCTTATTGAAATAATTTTTTTTTTGGTTAATATTTAATTTTTTTTTTACTTGATTAAGATTTTTTAAATAAATTTAAGAATTATTTACTTCTCATCATTTAATATATTTAGTTAAAATGTTTGTATTTTATAACATGTTTGGTACAAAGGTATTCAAATTCCATCAGAAATCTTGAGTTTTCTTCAGAAAAATATTTTTCATATTTTTCATTATCACTTATGTACTCAATATTTTTGTTGTTGAAATATTTCAAACTGTTTGAATTACCAGCATGAAATAGTTGTATTTATTGTTTTTTTATGTTTTTTATTTTTTGTGCAAATGTATTCAAATAACACTTGAAATATTACATTTTGTGCAAAGGAAATTAATTCTGACCATTTTTCTTGTTTTTCTCATACTGCATAATTTTTTTTTTTGAAATATGAGTTCAACTTTGAATTCCTTGCAAAAATATACATTTATTGCAGCATTGCATATCACATTAACACAATTGGTTTCAATATTTGAAAGAATTATACCCCACAAAAACTCCACAGGTGGCCTGGTGGCCTTGAAGTGGCATCCCAGGGCCTCAATTAATGTTTAAAGGCCTTGCGGGGCGCAACATTCCCTCAAAAGGGGTGTTCTCCAACCCCAGGGAGTCTTTTAAGCCTGAAACAAGTTTGGAAAACCTTTAATATCTATTTTGATGCCTACTTTCTTATGGCATGTATTTTTGATGCTTGAAAGCCTTCCTGGGTTGGGGATTCATCCCAAAAGGTGTCATTCTATTAAAAAAATTACTGAAATGACACCAAAGGCTTGAACTTAGCAAAAATAAAAAAATCTAAAAGGATCACCAGGGTAAAAATGCAGGAACATGATAGCAGGTGCCTCCTTGTAATGTTGGTGTCACTGAAATAAATTACTCTGGTGTAACTGAAGTTTAAGCAAACCATATCTCCAAAATCAACAAAATGACCTCTTTCCCAACCAATATCAAATTCAGTTCTGATTCTGATGAACTGCCCATGCACACTAGGCTTAACAAAGGAAATTAGCCTCAAATTTCAAGGAAATTTAATTTAACCTATTTAAAATTTAGATGATAAAAAATAAATCATTATTATAACAACTAATCATTTTGGTTGTGCCCATAATATGGCCTTGAAATTCTTCTATCATTCCAAAAATATTCAACTGGTTTTTTTATTTATCCTGTTATTTGGATTTCCTGACCAAGTACTCAATTTTATTATTTACAAGGTTGGATGGGGGCATCAATTGGCTGCTTTGCTTGAAGCAGAAAGATTTATTTGGAATTTTCTATCAAAAATTATTCCTGTAACCTATCATTTATCAAAATATCTTTGAGCTGCAAACATTTGGAAATTTATTTCAAGTTGCTCAATTATCAAAAATTCTTCCAGACTTCAAAAACGTTTTACAGGAATAATTCAGCAGAAAACTAAAAAAAAAAACCAACTCACTCAACCAGTGGAATGCTTGTCCAATTCTATTGCAACCTCAATTCACTTGAAGTTAGATCCCAAGCCTATTTGATCTTTTCTGAATGTTTTTGCCATCTCTTTTTGTTTTCCATTTTTCTTCAAAACAATGTATCAAACTATTCATTTATCTATTTAAATCCAAGTTTTTTGTGCCAATGAGTCATAAGCAATAAAAACTTTACAGCAGGGCACCAGCTTGAATCAAAACAACAAAAAATACTGTTAGATTAAGATTTCATCCCAAAACCAAAATTTGATTCATTTGGAGTTTTTTTTGGACAGGAAAAATCTTAGCTATGATAATGTTGATCAAAAATGGGGGTCACCTTTAGAACCTCATTTTTTTAATCATTTTACCCAACTGGATCAAGAAAAAATTTTCACATTAAAAATTGAACACCAATCAAAGGTTAAGTTTTCAAAACAAATTCAATTCATTCAGAATATCACCACCCAAACAAATGTTAGATTGGGGATTTTTCAATAGTAATTTGTTCTGAATATTGGTTTGGTTTATTTCCTGCGGCACTCTTTTGAAATAATTTTTATTTAACTGAATTATTCTTCATTTGCAGAAAAAAAACTGAATCCAATTTGTAAGAAATTTTTGCCTTCATGTTCAAGGAAAGTGTGTAAATGCATGAAATTTTCTGCTTTTCAATTCTAAATTCATATAGTGTCCCGCCAACCTTGTGCCAAAGGTCTGGGGGACATTCTGGTCTCTATCTTGGAACTTTTGTGGAATTTATTCATATTGTGCATCTTTTAAACAGGAAATTAAACACAAAATCCCATATTTTCAAAATGGATAACTCCATCAACCCTGCATTTCAATTATATTTTGAAGGGGCTGAAGCTCAATTGCCACAATTATAAATAACCTGAATCTGTTTTAACCCTTTTACAAGGTCAAGGATGAAATTGGTTTGTCTCAATCATATCTAATTTTCAAAAACTTAAGAGCAATTTCAAGAAATTTGATAGGTGCATACTAAAAAAACCAAATTCCACTCATAAAATCTTCTAGAACATTCATCAGCTGGAAAAAATTTTAAAAACGTTACTTAAAGGGTAGCAGCCAGAAATTTTGAATATTTTAATGGTGAAAAATTTTATTTGAAAAATTTAGCAATACTGTATTCTAAAAATACCTTTAGAAATATATTTCAAAATTTATTACGTACAAAGCAAATGCTGTGGAGTCAATTAAAAAATCCAAAACCAGATTACACACAATCATGAGAATATATGAAAAAACAAAAGCTTTGGGGAAATCAGGAGGGCAGGTACATAATCAAAGCTTTGAAATTCTCCTCATAAATTGATTTTCTACAATGGTATCACCAAACTGGAATATCAGCAAGGGGAAAAAAATTGGAAAGGCATTATAGATTGGTTTTATCTTACTGAATCACTTATTATTTTCCTCCACTCCTGTTATGGGTTTCTTGAAGCTAATACTTCAGCTTTTTATAATAAGCCAACAAGAGTAACCAATAAGAAATTATTTTTTTTTAATTTCAAAACATTGTTCTTTTTTCAAGAAGTTCAGCTACAATAATGTGTTTAGTTTTTATTTAAACAAGGCCTTTATTTGATTTCATCTTGAGAAATTCAATGTTGATGGTTCTGTACATGATGGATAATCAGAAACAAAAGTGATGGTTCTATTTGCTATCAACCAAAAACATGGTCAAAAAGGCCCTCAAACATTTTTCAAAGTTTAGGAATATTCTTGTGGTAGGAACAAAATTGCTAATTACACTATCAATAGGGCCTATCAGAGTTCAAAGTTTCAAAAATTTTAATAGCTCATTCCAGGAAAAATATCAATTTTTCAAAAAATGTTTTTTTGTCAAAGTAAAGATTGAATAAATGGTTTCTAATGAAAAAAATGGATAAACCTGAAGTCAGCAATTTAATTTTTTGAAAATTTTAACTCTGATAAGCCCTAATATAAATTTTTGTTGGAAATAAGAAGCTTATGAGATAATCTTTCAAAGTTCAAAGCCTTCAGTAAATATTCTTGAAATAATGGGGTTTTTATCAAAGTTGTGATGCATATAAAAGCCCATCCTTGTGAGTATATGAGGTAAAAGAGAATGTTTTTGAAACATTATAGAATCTATTTCTTAAAATGAATAAGGATCAAGCTGGAGTGAGTTTTTTGCAATTTCAAGTCCCAGATTTGCAGAAGTCACACTTTCCTAATATTTATTGATTTATTTAACTTTTAATTTTGTTGGGAAATTACTTTAAAGTTTATAATTCATTTCAAAAAATTTTTCTAATCCATATCAAACTTATTTTTTTATCATTCAACCCCAAAATATATATGCAATTTTGAAGAAACCTTAAGTTGCAATTAAACCCCCTTTCAAGCATGAATAATATTTGATTGCACATTGGTTATGGAATATTTCAACCAAAGTTTTGGGGTGGTTTTTTGGGATTTATTTGGATATATTTCCTGAATTGGGACAGATTTACAAGTCATTTTTAACCAAGTTGAAACATTTTTACATTGTGGCACATGCTAGTATGTGCCTCCATTTTTCCCCTGGTGTATGCCTTTTTCAAAAAATGGTGTCATTTTAGGGTTTTTTTTGGCATTATTTCATCCTGGGTCTGTTTTTTGAGCTCTTTCACATAATAAAAGAAAACCAGCTTCCTCTAAAATAAAATAAAAATTAAGCAAAAAACTCAAGAATAATGGTCAAAAATGCTGAGAAAACAGCCATCTTAATTTATTTTTTGATTTTTGAAGGAATTTTAAAGGGTCTTAATACCTTTTAAAACTTCTCAAAAACTCTTTTGGGGGCCTTAGCCCCTTCCCTACACAATTGCAACATCATAAATAGATTTATCAGAAAATTCAAAATCTGCATGCATTTAAGGGTTTTAGCGCTGTGCTAGTCCAAACCTGTCCTATAGCCATCAGAATCAGTATTTTAGTTTGAAACAGCTCAAAACCTCAAAGTAACCTCAGAAATGGATTCTAAATCTGAAATAACCCATAGTCACTCAGCCAAAGTCCCCCCTTATCTCTCATGGATTAGAAGATACAGCCCAACAAACCTCAAACTGTGGCAAACTCATACCCAAACAGCTGTCACAGCTCTGTGGAAGGCACGGAGACATACCTTGGAAACCTTCAAGTACATAACAGTAACAGCTTACCCTCAACATCAGGACCATACAACCCTATCACCTCAGCCATAATACAGCAATACAGATACAGGAGGCAGTGCATCTAGTTCAGCTCCTGTCACCTCACCAAACAAACAAGCAAACATAAATACAGAAGGCTGTGCAGAAGTATACAGGAAACAGTGCAGGCAGGAGGAAGTGACACCAGTCTCAACCAGAACCAAACAAACAATCAAATATACATACAGAAAGCTTTGCAGAAGTATACAGGAGCAGTATAGGCAGGGGAAAGTTGAACCAGTCTCAACAAGAACCAAACAAACTACCAGTAACAACCCCCAGCAGCACACAGCAATATATGTAGTCAGAAGCATTTGATACCAAACAAACCACCAGTACAAGTACCACAGGGCTAGCCAGTAATATATGCAGGCAGCCAGTACCATGCAGTACCAAACATCCACAGCACCACACAGCAATTTATGCAGCCAGTAGCATGTGATGCCAAACAAACTACCAGTACAAGTACCACAGGCCTACCCAGCAATACATGCAGGCAGTCAAGACCATGCAGCACCAAACAAAACACCAGTAATTCACAGAAATACATGAAGTTAGAAGCAAGTTGCACCAAATAAACCACCAGTGAATGCACAGCAATACATGCAGGAAGAATAGTCAGTACCAAATAAGCAACCAGCACCAGACCAACCTTATCAGCACCTCACAGCAATTTGTGTAAGGTTGTGCAGGAATGAAAAAGCTTTACAATCTTTCCCAACCAGAAGAATTGCCTCAGTTTCATGCAGTGTCTTTTGTCTAACAAGCAGAATTGCCTCAGTTTCATGCAGTGTCTTTTTACAACCAGCTAAAATTCCTCATGTACCTGTATCCCAATGTAACAGGGGAAGCCCCAGGGAACCCTCAGGGGCAGCCATGAGCATCCCCTGAGGACCAGATTTTCTATTTAAGGATGGCCTCTCTGCCCTATCCAGGTTGTATCAGCATGATCATCCACCCCTATTCGCTCAGATGCCATCTGGCCTACCCACCTAAACACTCAATCACCCACCACCTATAAGGCCCTCTCGGCCCAGAGAAAAATAGTATCAGTGAATCAGTTATAAAAGGAAACAAGAAATCAGAAACCAATTTATTACCCATCTTTAAACAATTAAACCACCCACAAGTTGCTTGAATAAGGGTTCTTCTGTGACCTAAATATTCAGCACCAGATTGAAGAAAAACCACCCCTTAATCAATAAATAACCCTTCCAAAGAAAGATAGCACAACAAAAAGAAACCACCAACATTTCCTCTACCCAGCCCCCTGTGGGTAAACTCATCCTTGGGTCCTCTCCTGAACCATCCCTTTGATAAACCCTTGAACCCTTTAATATTGGGATATTAGTTAATATCAAAGATATCTGATAAATAAATAAACAATTACACAATACATCTGGTCTATTCTTCAACAAATCCTACCAATAAATAGTTAAATAATTAATCTAGGTCTGATCTGAGACCTATATTAAGTCTCAAAGAAACCAGCAATGAATTCAAATCAATTATTGTGAAGACTTACTATAGTGATAGAATGGCAGGCAATTCAAAACCACTCTTAGTATATACTAATACTCCAAAGGAGTAGAAGTAATACTAAATTCTCCTTCAAGGACTGCAAGCAAGCTATTTTCTACTTTATTTATATAATCCCACAGGAGTCTCTACAGCGCCAGGAAATTTTGCCTTTGCAATCTAAAACACTCATGATTTGAGTGGTTAGTATTTGTTAAAGCCACAAGGAAACCATGGCATGGAAATTTCATCCACATATTTATGGAAGCTGGGCTAGAAGAGTGGTTCAGTTGCCTTCTTGCTTCTTGAAAATTTTAACCCCAGATTTCATCCAGTAATATTTTTTCTTTTCAAATTGGCTTTGAATCAAGCTCCTTTACCATTTCTTTCCTTATTTCAATCCATTCTTCTGATATTCTCCCCAAACAAATGTCTTTTTCCCTAAATCCACATTTGAAATCCCCTATGACATCTTGAACATGGTATATATGTGGAATTTCTGTTTCAAGGGCAGTTAAGTCTTTGTATCAGGAATAAAACCAAAAATAAGAATTATTTTTAGAAAATAACAGATGTTCTAAAAGAATTGCTTTCTTCTTCAATTGACGCTTGGTCAAAGATTGCAGAATAAAAATAAGAGAATTTACAGGAAACCTAGAGGAAAAATGCAAAAACAATCAGAAGAAATTAGCAATAAGAAATTATCAAATAAACTCACTTTCTCACTGATTTTTTTTTCTGTTGGGGCTGATGCATGGTTTCTAGGAGGATGGTAAGGAGATGGGCAATGTTAAATTTTAAACCCTATGTAACTTGTTCACACCCCAAGTTGGGTTGTTTGGCGCAGTTTGCAACCCCATTTAGTTGTGAATGGCTGCTCCCAACCAATTTCAGTTGTGGAAAGCCACTCATGACCCATCTCAGCCATGAACGGCCGCCCACCACCCCAACTTGGGTTGTGAGCGGAAATTCACAACCCATTTGCGGTGAGCAAAAAACAAAATTAAAAAATTAAAACTTCTAATGTAAAGGAAATAATTTAAAAATAAAATAAAACAAAACAAATAAAATTCAATTTAAAATTGAACAAACAAACCAAAAACACCAAAAAAAGAAAAAAATTGAACAAATTGAACTAATTGAAAAAAAAAAATATTAAAAGGAAATTCAAAAAGGGGCACCACTCTGGCGCCATAAATGCGCAGCCCATATAAATAAACAATGAAAAATTCTACAGACCAGCCCTGAAGTAAAAACACCAGAAATTAAATAAACAATGAAAGAGTCTATGCAGCAGCCCTAAATTAAGAATTCCAAAAAATAAAAGTTCAACTTGACTAGCCCTTGAGTAAAAACCCCAAAAATTAAGTTCAAATAGCGTTAAGCTAATCCCATCACAACAATCAAAAATACTCCTTATGATGGGATCAGCCCAAAACAAGTTGAACTGACTTACCAATAAAATCTCATTCAAAACACTCAAAATAATGAGGTTAACTCAAAACACTCAACATAATGATCTTCAAATGTGATAACCCTTTGTATTAATAGAATTACAAGATAAGCATCAGAACCCAAATCCAAATGATAAAGTTGAAATTATTATTATAACTTTGAATAAAAATCAAGTTCATCTTTTAGATGTTCAATCCAAAAAGAAGATTCTTTAGAATTCAACCAACAAGGTTTGGAAACAATGTGAGGAATTTTTATCATTTCTCCCTCAAGTATAAGATAAAACCAGTGACTATTGTTGACAAAGCAAATGAAGATTGCATCTGATTGTTGTTTTACACTCATTTTCATAGGATTATAAGTTCAAAATTAATCCAATTAAATGAAAAATATTGGTCTTCCATAAGTATCAGCTATTAATTGGCCCATGTCAAGCTTTTCAAGCCATTTTGAAGAGGGAATCCTTTCATTTATTTCATTAAAATAAATTCTTTGTTCTATCTTTTCAACTTCTTTAATGCCACCAAGGATCTTAGAATAGCATGTCTTATTTTTCCTCAATGTTTCAATCATTTCCTTTTGCACTTTGATCCAAACATGCTGATTTTACACAAGTGATTTTTCAATGACTCTAAATCCACCATTCCCATCACCAACTGGATCCCCACCCTCCCCCCAGAACCTTTGTAAGTTCTCATTTATTTGATTGAGGTATTACAATCTTGGCTCCTAAGATAAAAACAAACTGAGTATTCATTGTTGGTTTTTATCACATCAATAAAATGATTACTCACCAAAGATGGGCTTCTTATTGACTTCTCCCCTTCTTCTTCTTCTCCAAAATAGGAAGAAGATTCCAAAATAAGGGAGCCTAATTCACTTTGATACTCTTCCTCTGAAATATGAAATTCAGATTCTGAGCCTAAGGACTCCTAATATAATTATCATTTCCCATTAGTCCATTAAACCAAAAAAAAACTTCTCAAAATAAAAGACTCACTATCTTTGATTTTTTTGGTTCCCTTTTAAGCATTTTTTTGCTCTTAAGTTCTCTTTCAATGTGTTCAAATTTTGAAATTTCAAAACAAGTTGCTTTCAATTTGGGTTGACCGCAGATGGAACGTAAGAACTTTGGCTCAAGCCTTGGCTTGCAAACAAATTTGCTGTATAATCAACCATGGACTTTAACATCTCCCATCTAACTTGTTGAGGTTGTCCCATAAGCATGGAATTCAACTTTTTGAACAATTGGGATTTATCAAGCACTGGATCTTTTTCAATCTTTAAAAAAGAAAAAAATCATTAATCTTTCAATTCTATAATTTTTACCCTTCACAAAACCCAAAAAGACAACTTACTTCACTGGAAGGGTTGTAGTCTAAAATCCACTGAGGATGAAAATCCTCAGGCACAACAGATCCTCTTGATACTAGTATTTATTCTAAGATGTTGTAACAGGGAAATCCCATCATTTTTTAATATTACTTTGAGCCCAAATTCCCATTGTGGTCATGTTTCAACTTCTAAAATTGTTCCCCAATAATTTTAATTGCCTGATTTGACAATTTGTAGCCCAAAGGTAAAATTTCTTTTGTAAGAAAATGTCCTAAATTGATTCAAGATTTTTTAATATAAAAATGGACTGATTGCATTTGGCTTTCATTGGTTGCTTCCAGGTTTTTCCGCAAATCCAAAATGTTCCCCAAAGATCCCGCCAGAATTTGTTTGAAAGTAGCATGGGCCTGTTGGAATCCTTCCCTATTCTTTGTTAAATACTATCTCTATATCTCTACTGTACACCCTCTTTCATCACTACAATCACACTCATTATGACTCAAGACAATCATCATTATCCATTATTCAAAAACTGCTACCAATTCATTTCATCACCATCACAATTGCAATCACCATAATCATTTGCTTTACCATTACCATTACCCTCATCATCACCATATCATCCTCCCCATTAAGCTAGGCAGCTATTCCTGAGGTCATCATTTCTCCTCTTAAAATATTAATTCTATTCTACCATGTCATGCTAGGCAACTATGCCTGACGTTCTTGTTGCTCCTCTTCAAATATGCTTTCATTCCCCATCTCATATCCTGACAAGGTGGTTTCTTTTCAGCCTTTCTCAAATCTCATATCTCTCCCATGCTCATATTCTCATAAATCTCTGAAATGTTGATTGGTCTCAAATTGGTTCCTAAATTTGTCAGTTAAGGTGGCATGTTGTCTTTTTCTGTTCACATTTTGCAAATGGAAAATTTATTCAGCTTTATTTTTATGTTACTATTTTCATTATCCTATTATTCCTGTCTCAGGCCCCCTCTTGGGGCTCTCTAGTTTTATTTAACCCTGCTTCATCAGGCCCCTTTAGGCGCTCTCTATTTGTCCTTAAATACTGGTCCTTCCTTGGGACCATGAATGAAAACCATCTGATTGCCAGACAGCTAAACGGGGGTGTCCCTTCCTCTCCTTAAGATCAGTTCCACTTGACTTTACAAGTATTATCCCGTCTCCATTGGCTCTTTGCAGCCTTATCATTTTCCTCAATCCTCAAACTCACCCTATTCATCATTTTAAAATCTACAGGGCCCCCTCTACCCAAGACATTGTTTTATTTCCAAATCCAGGATTTAAACAAGTCCATGCCAATATAAACTTCTCCAAAATGTTCTTTTCCATATACTCAAGCAAGTCCTCATGGTCTTTCAAGAAACACTGTATACCAGTTTCAAAATAAGCATTCCCAGCAGAGATGAAAAGAAGAAGCAATAAATTGGCCTACTCTGAGCTCCACATCATTGAATTCTGGCTCCCCCTTTGTTTTAGAGGCCCCATACCTTTGCCATGTAATCATAAAACTTTGAAATCCTTCATTTTCATTAATGAAGCAAACTTCACAATTTTCTTGAATATTTTTAGACAAGTGCCAGGAGCATGACTGTCTGGATGACTCAGGGAAACTATGTTCAATAGCAAGAATCATAGCTTTTTAATGGACCATCAAAAATACTTTGGGAAGCTTCTCAGGATCATAAGCCAACTCCTTTAATGCTTTCAAAGCCCTACTTTATAACTCATATTTTCTTTTCTATAAAAACAAAAGCCTTTGTAAAGGTTTTCCTGTTGGCTTTCATTTCTACAAAATTCAATAGAGGGATGTTGTACCTATTTTTTTTATAATCAAAATCTAACAAAGAAATGTGATGGTATCTTTGAAAAAGTTTTATAGACTCAGAAAGAGCCAAGAAAAGGGCCTCTCAGTGACCCTCTCCACCAGATTTTGAATTGAAAAACCACTGGGATTTCTTGAGCATTTCAAATAGAAATGCATAACACTTCTTGCGCTCAGTGTTATATATTGTTCTATTGTAAATTTACTCTACGCCATCAATTTTACTCAATTTCCTTGTATTTTGCATCCTATTGATCCCATCTTTCATTCCTTCTTTAAGTTGATCCAAGGCTTGGCCACAGATTCTCCTCAGTTGAGGATGCGCTGAGAGGGTTTCATATGGTTGATGATTGTGTTGGCAATTTCTAATGGAGAGTTTCCATGTGGAATCTGCTACTTTCCAACTTGCACAGATCATGAATTGAAACCCAAAACTCCTCATGTGAGTTTGCCTTTGTTGTTTGGTGAGGCATGGCCCTTCATATACCCCAAATCTGTCACATGCTAGATCAAAATATTTACCTTGTTTGACTTGAGTAATTTCAATGCATAGCCATGAATGGCTGCCCATTATTGACAGTAAATCTTGGATTCTTTCCTACTAGCAAAGGCTCTCACAGGAGGAGGTTCAAGAGGTTCTGCCACCTCATACTTACACCCCAAATGGTTACATCAGTATTGATCATTTCAAATCCTTCTCAGTCAAATAACATATGAAATGTGATCCACCACCTTCAGTCAATTCCAGTTGTGGAGAAAAATCTTGTTCCTCATTTTTAACCCTAGATGAGGATTCCATTGAGGATTCCAATTTTTTCTTTTCCAACTCCCTACCCTAATCCCCAGATTCCACCAAAGCTTTGTTAACAACACTGTTGATTGAGTCCTTTAACACAGCCATGTTTAAACCAGGGGTGCTTGGGCTTGCCAATGTTTGCATAATCCCAAAAAAACCAAAGTTAACTTATTATCCAATCAAACTGTTTTTAAAAAACTCCAATTTTTACTCACTTTTGGGTTGATAAAAATGAAATTATCCAACAAGCAAGTGGTGTTTACAGTTTTTGTATCTGACAAACAACATTTTTTTACAGTTTTTGACAAGTATCATTGTTCCCAGATTGCTTTTTGTGGTCCAATAATAGTTCCTCATAGTATGCAACATCCCCAAATTCAGGTTCACAGCCCTCAAATATGGTCCAGGGGTGCCTAGGTACCCCAATTGCCCCCTCAAATGGCCCATTTGGGTCTATTTTTCCCAAACAAGCCAGGAAAACAGGTGCAACCGCCGCTTAAAACTCACGCATTCCCAGGGTGGTTGTGAATCCCCAATCAAAACCTTTAGAGGGTTGCAAATTCCTGGTAGCAACTCAAAAAAGGGTTGCAATTAGGGGTTCACAACCCCCCAGGGGAGGCACAATTTGTTTAAACATTTTCTTGCTAATTTTTGAGTTTTTATTTGCCATTCACATTGCATATGGTTCATGAAGTGCAATTCACGCCTGTTCTCAACCCGGGGGTCATGAATTTAACATTGCCCTAAGGAGATTCATCATTTTCATTTTCTTTATTTTTTCTTTTCATTTTTGGACCAACCACACCACACCATAGACCAGGATTTTAATCAGGAGAAGCAACCAGCTTATTCACAATAATTCCAGACCTCTGATTAGAAATTGAATGAAAACATTAATAAACAATAGTATCAAGAAATTCAACAAAAATAAAAACAAAAAAATCTCACCATATGAATAAAATCAAAATCTGGCAGCTTTTCATCTACTGAATCTTCCTCCAACTGCAAATCTGGCACCTCTTTCTCTTCTGAATTTTTATCTTCAGTCGGAAAATAATCCTATGTTCAACAAATGACATGGAATCATTGAAAAATTAATTCCATTTTTAGAAAAAGTAAGTATATATTAAAATCAACTTCTTGCTCTGATTCCTCCTTTTTCTTTCCCTTTCCCTTTTTCTTTTTGGTCTTCCAATTTCTTGAAAACCAAATAAATACACAAAAAATATCAATTATAAAGGTTTTTACAAAAAATAGGTACTTACCTTTGAATTTGCTGTTAATTTCTTCTTTGGCCCTTCTCTCATCATGGGTTTTTCTAAGTATCAAACCACAGATGAATCTCTTTTTATTTAGGATTGAGAGATATTCTTGAAATTATTTGCGGCTCCTTTGGGTTTCCCTCTTAATTTAGATCCTTCAGTAGAATTGCAATATTGAATCAGAACATGTTGATATTTTCCACTTTAGAGATTCTTTATTTCACCCAGATGATATTTTTGATCTCCAAGGAGGAAACTTATGGAATTATTCAAATCATTCAGTATTAAATAGATTGCCATTTTTTCTTTGGATGGAAATTCAAGGGTTGGTAATGGTTCTGTTGAATCAGGTCCAAGATTTAACTGGAGAAATAAAAATATAAATCAATCAGAAATTTATTCATTTGTGCTTGAATAAAAATGAAAATAAAAAAATTACTTAGAAGTAGGATTTGACATTTTGGTGAGGATGGAAATCCTCAATTTGGAAGAAAAACTTTTCTGATAGCCAATTTGACTTTGTGAATAAAATCTATACCCATAAAAGAAAAATTATAAAATTTGATGCAAGACTTTTTTCATACCTTGCACAACTGCTAACCAACTGATAGGCAAGGTCTAACCAAAAGGCTGTGAAACTGGCTGAAAGACCAGTTCATTTTGCAGTTTTTATGTTTTCACATACCACTGTATGACAGTACCCAGGGGTTTCAGGGCACTTTTTCCCAAAGTGTGTATAGCAGGTGGCACTAACCCATTTTCCAACCTCATGGGGCCATATTAAGACACACTCCTGAATTCCATAAGGAGCCACCAAGACTTGTTCTGTGATAAAATTTGATGCAAGACGTTTTTCATACCTTGCACAACTGCAAACCAACTGATAGGCAAGGCCTGACCAAAAGGATGTGAAACCGGCTGAAAGACCAGTTCATTTTGCAGTTTTTATGGTTTCACATACCACCGTATGACAGTACTTAGGGGTTTCAGGGCACTTTTTCCCAAAGTGTGTTTAGCAGGTGGCACTAACCCATTTTCCAACCTCATGGGGCCATATTAAGACACACTCCTTAATTCCATAAGGAGCCACCAAGACTTGGGAGTCTTTTTGTTGAAAGGTGAAAAACCCAAAAATTGTCGTAGAACAAGCCCATCCCAAAACTTGTCCTGATTGCAAATTGAACCCACAACAGGGCCAGCCAGGCTACTGTCATATTTGCACAACTGAAAACCAACTGAGAGGCAAGGCCTAACAAAAGGTCTATGAAACCAGCTGAAAGACCAGTTCATTTTGCAGTTGTTATGGTGTCACATACCACCATGTGACAAGGTGGAAGATTCAGGAAATTTTTAAAATGAGTGAATTATTTCAATGGGAAAGTGGCTAATTTTTACAGAGTTGATCCACAGAGTGGGGAAAACTAGTGAGATTCTTGAAATCTTTCTGAGAGGCTTCAATAGATCTCTCATGGATTTGGATTTTGATGGAATTGTAAAGTTCATGAACATACTCAGAAAAAGAGCCAATAGATGAATCAATGGAAAATTTATTATAAGAGTGCAGGCCTTATATCCTTTAATTGATTTTATTTCCAAATTTAAAGTGTTTTTTGGCCAAGTAGGAGACAAATTTTATTATGAGAGGAATCCAGTTTTCAAGAAGGTAGTCAGAACTAGTAGGATATAATGGATTGATTTTGGTGATGTTTTCTTGATATTTTCCTTTGAATTGAGATTTGACAAGCATTTTCTTGTGCTTTCTGAAGATCAGTAATTCTTCTTCTGATTTGAAGTATTTTCTGCAGTGGGTTTGAATATTTTTGAAAATATTCCAGAGACAGAGAAGATGATCACAAGAAGGGAAAATCTTTTCAATGGAACTAATAAATGCTTGTTCTTTTGCTGTTGCAATTTCCCTGTGTTCTGGATTTTCTAAGAGTTCCTGAAGTGGAGTGAGGGCCTATTTATAATTATCTTTTTTTCTCTCAAGGTAAAAAACATAAACCAAATGAGAAGTTTCTTGAAAAATTTATTTACCCCAACAATATGAAGGAGGAGTGTTCCAAAGGTTTTGTTTTTATATGTGCAGTCCACCATGAGAAGATTAAAGTTTGATTTAATCAGATTGAGAATGAGATAAAGATGTGATGTGTCCAGCCATATTGTTGATCTTGTATAAAAAATCCAGATTTCAGTGCTCCAGTATGAGTGCTTCAATGGGAAACTTTCCATCAAGAGATGTTTTTTTTTAATTTGGTAACTTTGATTTTAAATAGTATTTGTTAGAATAATGGCCAGCAATTAGCTTAGGCAACTGAGCAGTATTTAAAGCAAAAGAAATTCTGGACACTGGGTGTCAATATTGGCTAATGGGGCTCTCACAATGGGGCAATATGTTGGATGAATTTGATTGGATTGATGAATGAATGGATGGAAAACAGCAGGGAGAAGAGCTCCTTAAGTACAAAAGATTGGCCTCTTGTGAGCCCATGATACAACAAGCCAAAAGGCAAATTTTCCGCCCCAAAAGAGCTCTACAGGCTCTACTGGCCTTGTTACTTGGTTGGGACTACATCAGCCCGCATGGCGTCAGTTCCTGAACCCTTACAACTGGCCTATTCCAGTCCATTCCAGTGTTTCCACCGTTACGGGGCTGAACCAGCCCCTTGCTGTTCAATCCCCTTGGCTGGTTGTCTGTTACAACCAGCCATGATGACCTCATTACCTTGTTTATGGGCTTGTTGCCTCATGCAGCCAGCCCCTGGCACCTCAAATGGGCCAGGTGGGACCCAGGGCACACCTGGGTCCGGTCTCAGACTCACATGGGGGGGTGTGACCAGCGGACATGCTGTCCCCCCCCTCTTTCTCTCAAATCCCTGGTGGGGGCAGTCAAATACCCTCACCAGGGGCCCTGGGGGTCAATACCCCCAGGGCGTTGTCAAGAGAGTTAGCCTGGGAGGGGATCAGGTCCTCCCCCTTGGTAAAGGGTGGGGGAGAGCGCCCCTAATTGGCCGCTTCAAATGATTGATGTTGGAAGGGTGATGAATTCCCCCCCACCTGCCGGTTGCTACACTTGCGGCTGGCGCCGCCACCTCCTTGGGCAAGGGGGTGGTCAGGTCCCCCCTGCCCTGACCTACCGCACTGTCGCGGTTGGTTGCTGGCTGGTTCAACCCAGCCAGCTTGCCCCCATCCCCCTCCCGACGGCAAGCAAGGGGAGGGGGAGCGAGCCAGGGCCGCGAGCCCCGGCTCCGCGGCGCTGGTCACCAGGCACAACCAGCTGGGCCCGGGCGGGATCCCTCGGCCGCAAAAAAGCCCTGGGCGGGCCGTCGGGCCCCACCTGGGACGTACCGAGGAACACAGGCGGCCCCAAACGGGCCGCAACGTGGGCAGCGGCCCCAATGGGCCGCCCCAAGCCCGAATTGTGAGAATTACATACTTTGGCGGGCCAGCCCGTCTGGCCAAGTATGTCCATAATAAAGCTTGGGCCCTTTTATGCCCAAATAAGCCCATCTGGCTTGGGTGGCCCATCCACCCTGGCGGGCCCGTGAGGGCCTGTGTCCCAAAAGACCATAAAAACGTGTTTTGGCACCCAAATGCCCAAAACCAATAACACCCACATAGGCCCACGTGGCCCACGTGATGTCCAATGGGCTGTGGAGGCCCATTTTTGCATCCCATTTGGATTACACACTCCTATGCACATTACCTGAGTGCATCCGCATTTTAACAGTATTTAGATTGGTATGAACAGGATATGATGAGGTTTGTATAAGAAAATTCAATTTTTTTTGGGGGGGGAATGCCGCCTTGGGTGAAATTTTCAACATTCTCCTGTTGGTTCCCTTAGATTTTTCTGTAGATTGGATGTGTTGAAGGACCATTTGAAGGTGGAGGGTTAAGGTCTGGAAATATGACCTTAAGCTGCCAGAGACCCAATATTTTGGGAAAATCACAAAATAATCTTAAAATGAAATTGGTCTTGCTTGATTTTTCCAACCTCTTGGTATCTTTTGTGGTTTTCTAGTCCCCAGATCTATCACAGTGATATGTTTAGGTATGTTTATTGCAATTGGATACTCTGGTAGATAGGGCATATCCATGAGAATTTTACCATGATTAGATAGCATCAAGTAGCTCCGCCTTTTATAAATATGATATTTCAGGATGGGGTGCCAGAGGGTTTGAATCAGGAGTTTGATTATATAAGGAATGAGAAAGAATTTTTTAATTTTTTTCTTATTAGATGAGATAATGGAGGATGGGCATGGTGAAACATTTTTTACCAGTGGGTGGATGTTTTCTTGAGCTATTGTAAAAAGTGATTTTCTTTTTGAAAAATGAAGCAAAGATAAGATTTGATACTTCAGAAAGGGATTGAGGATGAATTAAGTTAAATAATTAATGCAGAGACTTTATATAAGATGTAAGATATTTTTTCAAAGGATTTGTTGAGGTTTAGTCATTACTTGAAGATTTGAGGTTTAAATTTGAGAATTTTTCAAGAGAATTTGTTAGGAGATCAATATTTGAAATTTTGATGGAAGATTTGAATTGAGGATGATTGATTTGATAGGTTTGGATTTTTGAAGTGTTCTCATTGGGTGGTGTTTATGGATGATGAGTGGTGTGTGGTTTGGTGAGTGTGTGGTGTGGTGAGTGTGTGGTGTGGTGAGTGTGTGGTGTGGTGAGTGTGTGGTATGTTGATAAGTGGAGTGGAGGGAAGTGGTTTGGTTTTGTTTGGTTTTGTGTGGTGTGGTGTGGTGTTGTGTGGTGTGGTGTGGTGTTGTGTGGTGTGGTGTGGTGTTGTGTGGTGTGGTGTGGTGTGGTGTGGTGTGGTGTGGTGTGGTGTGGTGTGGTGTGGTTTGGTGTGGTGTGGTGTGGTTTGGTGTGGTGTGGTTTGGTGTGGTGTGGTGTGGTGTGGTGTGGTATTTGGGAGTGGTGCTGAGGGGTGATGGGTGGGCGGAAGAGGTAGAGGTGATGTTTTATATGATGATTCAAGCACTTCAAGATGGGTGGAGGTCCCTGGAAAGAAAATGAGTCATATTGAATTTATGCATGCCAAAGTGCTCAAACAAGGGGGCCACAACCCAAGAGGGGTTTATTGTGATCCTTTTTTTGGTTTGGTTCTTGATACAAAAATATTTCCTCCAAAATAACCATAAGAATAATTCTGGAAACCCTTAAAGGCTCTTCTTAAACATGTGGCTTCAGATGTTTCAAATCATCATTCATTTTTTCAGGAAAACAAAATAAAAAAAGGACAAATAAAGACAGACCACTCCTTCTCTTTTGAATTATTTTCATTGTGGTATATATTTTGAGGGGTACAAAATGTGAAAAGAATTCAGGGTTTTTTTAGTTTCATCTTTTTATAACTTTTTAAATTTCTGTAAAAACAATTGACAGAAAATCTGATGCCAGATGTAAAAAAAATTTATTTTCCAATTTTTTGAGCCAAGAATACATCCAAAAAATTCCCAACAAATACCAGGAAAATTTTATTCTATTTTTACTTTCTTATATCTTAGATCACCAGAAAAATGCAATGAAAAAGGCCAAGAAAAAGATCCAAAAGTGCAATCAGAGCTTTGGTTTTTTTGGTTTTTTGATTTATTAAATGGATTTTTTGAGGTGTAAAAATACATCTGAAAAATCCCATATCAATTTTATAAAGCCCTTTGACTTTTTTTCTTTAATTTCTGGGATCTTAAATCACCAAAAAAAATTGATTTGAAAGGCAAGGAAAGGATCCAAAAATTCAATGAGAAATTTTGTTTTTTTATTTTTTGATTTTTTGAATTCATTTTTCCAGGTGTATTCTCAAATCAAATGAATCCCCAAAGAATATTTTAAATCTCTTTTTCTTTAGAAAAAAAAATTTATGAGATATTAAATCACCAAAAAATTCAATTAAAAAGGCAAGTAAAAGGATCCAAAAATGCCATGAAAATTTTGGTTTTTTTGATTCTTTTCACTTTATGAATGAATGTTTGAAGATGTTCTAATGCTGCAAAAATTATCAAAAGCATTTTTGATAGTTTGAAACACACATCTTCAGGGCTGTGGCTTCAAATTTTTAGAAAAATAAATTCTTTATATATCTGCAGTATAGACCTTCTGCCTGTGTGGGAGATATTTTGGCAGACATACAAATCTGTGATATAAAGCTTTGTGCCTGTGAGAAAATTGATTCCCTATTATTTGTTAGAGTGTATCAGAGTTAGGCCACCCGCCATTTTTTGAGTAGCAGGTTTAAGCAAAATACCCCAATTTCTAAAATGCCATTAAAAATCAAAATCATCCACTTATTTCACATCAGACGTGTTAGAGTTACCTGAAAACAAATTTTTTTTTCAGATAAAGTATTTAAATTTTTTTGAAACCTCAAGCACACACTGATTCAAATATTGTTCTTGTCATACAGCCCTGGTTTCCCATCTCCTTCTACCTCAAAACTCATCCAAAAAATCTCATTTATCACTCTCATCACTTCATCCCTGTCATCACTTCATCCCTGTCATCACTTTAACACTCTCATTGCTTATTGCTCTCATCACTTCATCACTCTCATCACCTATTGCTCTCATCACTACATCATGGTTATACCTTCCTCACTCTCATAATTTCATTTCTGTCATCACTTCATTGCTCTTACTATTTCCAAATGGCGCCTCAGCAAATTGCCCCCCACAAGTCCACACCAAAATCCATGCACCATAGAAAACCTTTCAAAGGAAACTAAAAAAGAAACAATCCTCCCCCATCAGCTTCCAAATGCTCAGGTTAGCTCAAGAGAGCCAATCAAATACTCTTAGTAAAATGGCTCAAAATTCCCTCAGAGGATGAATCTTGCTTTGGATCTGAAAATGAAACATCAGTTGGCAAAACTCCATCCTCTAAGTTTAATGCTTATCTCCTGATGGCTATTGAACTAAATAAAACAAAATTTAGGCTGGATCTTTCATCCAAAAAGAGGAGGGAGCCATTCAAGAACTATATATTCAAGTAAAAAGTGGCCCCCTCACTTTCAATTTCAACTGGCTTTGGTATCACTGACTCCAATAAAGCCAAGGGAATCAACTCAGTTGTTGATAAGTGGGACTTGATTTGTCCTTTTTCACTGGCAATTTTTTGTGCTTTTTAGCTATCATGGAGAATTTTCCAGACCACACAAGCTTTTTGTCAATCCCTTCCTCTCCCACTTCCAAAGATATTGCATGATCTCTCTTTTGATCCCTATTTTTCTGACAAGCCCTATTCTTGCAATGTCTCTCTATGTTTTTCAAATCATCTACTCCAACCTTGTTCCCTACCATCCACATACTTTGATTGGGATGATGATGAAGATATTCAATTCATTTTATAACATTTTGAGGGTGGCTGGAGAAGTATTTGTTTTGTAGAAAAAGGATTGGTGTGGAAATAAAAATTGAAAAATTGGAATTAACCCTTCCTCTGATACTTCTAAATAGATTTCAGAATCTCTCTTTTGAACCCTCTTTTTATGAAAAGCCCTATTCTCCCCACATCTCTGTATTTTTTTCAAATTATCTCCTCCCACCTTGTTCCCTCCCATCCACATACTTTTATTTGGGTGAGGATCAAGACAGGATTCAATTGATTGTATAAAATTTTGAGTTTTTTGGGAGAAGAATCAATTGTGCACAAAAGGGGGAGGTGAAGAAATAAAAAGGGGTCAAACTTTTTGTTGCATTGCATACAATCAAAAAATAGACTGAAAATAATTTAAAGAAAACCTATAATCAAACCAAAAAACAACAGAAAGAGATACAAAAAACTATCATTAGTCATCTTATAATCAGGTTGGATGATCAAAAAAACATTGAAAAAAAATCATGCTGGTTAATGATCCTAACAACAAAACAAAATAGGTCAGTCATGTGATGATAGTTGTTGACACATGATGGACTAAAAAGACAAAAAAAAATATCTTGTGTTTATCCTAACAACAAAAATGAAAAACAAAACCAAAAGAAACTTTTATGGGCCACCCACACATAGATACACAGCAAACAATCAAAAAAACAATACTTGCATATCACCTGAGTATTGGTAGTATAAAAATAAAGAAAAAAGAAAACCCTTAACAAATAAAGAAAAAAAAAGGGTCAGTAACCTGCATCCATTAGAAATTGATTGCCAATAAATTTTTAAATCAATTTCCAATCAATTTATCAATCAATTTCCAATCACTTGCAAATCAATTTGTTGATTGAATTCAAATTGATTGGTAAATTAATGCAAATCATTCAGTTGATGCAAAGCAATCATTTGATTGATTGCAAATCAATCATTTGATTGATTGCAAATCAATCATTTGATTGATTGCAAATCAATCATTTGATTGATTGCAAATCAATCATTTGATTGATTGCAAATCAATCAGTTGATTGACTGCAAATAAATCAGTTGATTTATTGCAAATAAATCAGTTCCAATGCTATATTAATGACCTCAGGGTTGCAAACAGGCGTGAATTGCTTTTCAGGACCCATACATGTTGCAAACGGCCAATCACAGACCAACAAGTAGGAAGCCAGGTTGATTGCGACTTGCGCATCGCCCAGGGGATTGCAAACCCCTGTTTGCAACCCATTTTTTGTCGCAATTGGTGATTTGAAATCCTATTTTGGGTTGCAATCAAGGGTTTTCAACCCATTTTGTGTTGCAATTGGTGAGTTGAAATCCTTTTTTGGGTTGCAATCAAGGGTTTGCAACCCCCCCCCCCGGGGGGATTTTCAAGTTGCAAGCAGGAGTTGCCTGTGTTTTCCTGGCCCATTTGGGATTCTCCCCCCCCCCCCCAAATGGGCCATTTGAGGATGGCTTTGGGGTACCTAGGCACCCCTGGACCACATGTGAGTGCTTTCAACCAAAATTTGGGGATCTAGCATACTATGTGGGACTATTGGACCACAAAGAAACTTCAAAATAAAAATTTATGCCTATTTGCAAAAACTGTTGACACACACCACACACACAAACAACACATGCCCATTGCATAAATTTATTTTTCTCAAACCAAAAGTCAGAAAACATTTGAAGTTGTTGGATTGAAAATTGCATGGAACACTAAATTGCTGTTGAATTTTTTTGGTTTATGGGAACAGTGGGAAGCCCAAGCCCTTCGAGATTAAGCAATGCTACGTTAAAGGACTTAATTCAAAGTTTAATCAACAAATTTTTGGTGGTATCTAGGGATTCAGGTAGGGAGTTTGAAAAGAAAACATTGGAAGCCCCAATTCCATCCTCATGTAGAGTTACAATTCAGGAACAAGATGGTTCCTCACAACTGGAGGAAAACTCACACTAGGAAGGTTGGGATGCATAAATTTCAGATTTGATGTTTGAAATCTGACATTCCCATGAAACACACCATTTTTGAGATAAACCAGTAAGGGGTATGTGAATTTCAGAAACCCGCCATTGAAATGGCCGGTTTGGTCAAAAAAAGTTCCAGGTTTTTGATGGCAGATTTTCTAACTCTGGTGAACCCCATTATTTTGTATTTATGATGTTTAATATATTATTTATCAAATGTTATTTCCTATTTTTGATTTAAGATTTGTAATTTGTTATTTATTATTTATCATCAATTATTTATAGGTGATGATAAATTCACAACCCCCAGTTGTGTTGGAGTTGGCTTGGGCCCTACACAGCCCATTCAACCCGTGGGGGCCCATCCCCAACTCCAAAGGGTTGTTCCAAACACGTGCAACCCCCGGGGGTTGTATACCCCCCATAAATTGCATTTCTGAATTGTGTAACCCTGTACATGACCATTTAGACCTGTTTATGGGGGTATAAAACCCCCAGGGGTTTCGCCGGAATTTCTGTGACCCCCTGGACCCTATTTGGGTTCCATCAACCCAAATTAGGCATCAAAACATACTTTTTAGGACTATTGGACCACACCAGGCCAACATAAAGTGAAACTGCAAACAAAACTGTTGCCTTTGGCAAAAACAATCTTTGAAATTGTCTCCGTCCAACCAAGTACACTCTCAAACCGCCAATTGGAAAATGGAAAAGTAAATTTTTCCTGCCCATTGTTTAACTTTATTGTTCTCAATTCAAAAGTGAGCAAACTTTGTTATTTTTCAGTTGAAAGTTGGATTGAATACCAAAGTACCATTGCATTTTTTTTGCATTATGGTTACAATGGAAAGCCTTCCTGTTTATGAAATTGCTGCATTGAAGGACTAAATTGGTATTGCAATTATAAAAGCTGCGGGAAAAAAAGGATTTTGGTAATGAAACATTGGAAGCCCCAATTGCATCCTCATCTAGGGTTACAATTGAGGAAAAAAATGTTTCACAAATGGATTTGACCTCTGGTGGTGAGTAACATGTTATGTTACTCTGGCCTTTGCCTGATTTGATTTGATGGAAACTGATTGGCAACTGGTAACTATGTAACCATGTAACTATGATATAACCATTTAATTGGTGCCAGATCCACTTTACCCACCACCTGTGAGAGCCTTTCCTACTAGAGAAGAGGCGCAAGAGTATTGTCAAACATGGGACATTAAGAATAGCTATGCTTTGACATTTTTCAACTCAAAGCTTGATAAATATGTGGATTTATCCTGTGATATACATGGTTTCTACTCTGGGCCATTTCTCACCAAACAATCAAGGAAAACTCAAACAAGGAAGGTTGGGTGAAATTTTTGGATCTGTGAAAGTCGCAAAAAGGCAGAACCCTTGTGGCAAATCTCCTACAGAAATGATCAACATAACCATCAACCATATTCACACCCCTCAGTGCGTCCTAAACTCAGAAGAATCTCTGGTGTGACCTTAAAGAATTTAAGATAAAGCATGAATGATGGGCTCAATACAATTCAACTCAAAAGTGAATTGAGCAAGATTGATGGCAGCAAGTATGTTCATGATCAAAAAATCTATAAAACTAAGAAAAAGGTAGCACTAGCTGAACTCAAGGTAAAAATTTTTATGGAGGTCCTCTATGAAAAACTTGAAGATTCAAGTTGGGTTGATCAATCAAAATTCAGTGGAGAGGGACACTTGGAGGACCTATTATTGTTGAACCCTGATGCATTAAAGCTTTTCAAACAATTTCATCATATTTATATGTTGGATTTTCCTTATAAAACAAATAAGTACAACATACCCCTATTGAATGTTGTAGGAATTACAGCTGACCAAAAAACTTTCACAAAATCTCTTTTTTTTTATATAAAGAAAGAAACATTTGAGTTCTACAGTTGGTCTGTAAATTCACCAAAGGAGCTGTTTTATGATCCTGAGAGACTTCCCAAAGTCTTTGTGAAGGGCCATGAAAAAGCTCTGTTTTGTGCCATTGAATCAAGTTTCCCAGAGTCAACAAGACAGTGCTTTTTGTGGCACTTGTCTAAAAAATACAAGCAAACTTTAATATTTGCTTAAAGATTGATTTTGAAGGATGGAAAAGCTTTATTTCTCTGTGGGGGAAGTATGGGGCCTCTAAAACCAAGGAGTAGGCAGAGGTAAATGCTTTGGAACTCAGATTAAGGGCCAAATCACTGCTTCTTCTGTTAATCTTCCTAATTTTGGGTGCTTACTTTATGACTTGTATAAGGTGTTTCTTGGAGGACAATGAGGATATTCTGTAGTATATGAAACATAACATCTTCTACATCAATGAGACATTTGTAATGGCTTGGAATTTCAAAAAACCTGACTTTATAAATAAAACAACATCTTTGTTGGAAGGGGCCCATGATACTCTCAAATGATTCCTTTCAAATTCTTTGGGAAACATGCTGGATGTTTGGAAAAACCTAGATGGAATAGTTTCAAATAAATTTAAAAGCTTGCAGGTGTCCCTTTACAAATCTTGAATAAAGTAGGGAACAGTTCTTCCCACTGAAATGTTACCGTTGGGATATAAGTTGTCTTTAGAGGAAAAAAAACTTTTTGAGGAACAGTTAGAGAAGCTCAAGCGGAACCATGATGGGAAATTGTGCACCAAGTCATACTCCAAGAATATGGTTTTACCCTGTTCCCACCCACCAGATAGGTGAAATACTAGCATCAAGAGGATCCATTTTGCATGAGGATTTTCATCCTCAGTGGAGGTTGGATTCTTACCCTTGCAGTCCTAGTTCTGTAAGTTGTTTTAAGTTGGGTTGTTGAATTGTTCAAATCACGTTGTGATTAATTATCTTTGATGGATTATTCATAATGTACTAATGTTTGAGCCTTTGGAATTTTTGGAAGGCCAATGTTGATGAAATTGCTCAAAGATTTTCAGTTACATTAGAAGCTCAATGCAATGATCTTGGGATATCCTGAAAAAAATCAATGCAAGCTGTTGAAGTACCTGATTCAGAAGAATTCAAATTATTGACCAAAGCCAAGACTTGAACCCAAAGTCTTGCAATCAAGCAGAGTTTGGCCAAAATTGAAAGATACTTGGAGGGATCCTTATCGATTCAATATCAATTCAAACATGTTGAAAAGTAACTTAAGCGGAAAAAGGGAATCAGACAGGTACCAAATAAAAAATATTGTAAGTCTTTTCTTTTTTAAAATGTTCATTTTTTTGTTTTAATGAACTGATGATGACATCATGATAATTTTTAGTCAAAGTCTGCAGGATCAGAATCTGAATTTCTTTTTCAGTGTAAGAGACTGAAATTGAATTAGCTTCAATTCATTTGGAATTTGAATCCTCTTCAGAGGAATAAGACATGCAGGAAGGGTCAACCAGAAGCTCATCTTTGGTGAGTATTGATGTGATTAATTAATTTTATTGGAATTTTGGTTGAGTGAGGTTTTATTATAGGAACCCAAATTAAAACACCTCAATCAAATACCTGAGAGATTACAAAATTTCTTGGGTGATTTTTGGGATCCAATTGGTGATGGGAATTGCGGATTCACAGTCATTTCTAAATTGCTTGGGTATGATGAAGATGGTTGGTTTAAAATGAGAAAGGAAATGATTGAAAAATTGGAGAGACATAAAGTGTGCTACATTGAGATTCTTGGTGGGGAAAGCAAGGTAGAAAATATTAAACAAAGACTTCATTTTGAAGACATAAATTGAAAGATTCCCTCTTCATAATTTTTGGCTACGTTAGATATGGGTCAAATAATAGCAGACAAATATGCCGGACCTATATGTTTCATTTCATTGCAGTCATTTTGTACTTATAATCCAATGAAAAAATGTGCTAAAGATCAATCAGAGCCTCTTTATATTTCATTTTTAAACAAAAACCAGTGGGTTCTGCTAGTACTTGAGGTACAAATGATTCCAATCCCGCCCATTGTAGCAGAACCCTCTGCTTTAATTTAAAAGAAAGCTTCTGGTTGGGTTGATCATCTCAAAGATCAACTGCATGTGTGTTCTACATTATAGAATTTCATTATAGACTTCATTTAATTATTGGGTTTCCATATAAATTGTCATTCTAATGCAGCTAACTTTTACTTCCAGTAATATAAAGTTCTATCACATTTTCAACATCATTATGTTGAGTTTTTTGAGTTAACCTCATTTTTTTGAGTTTTTTAAATGAAAATTAATTGGTAAGTCAGTTCAACTTGTGTTGGGCTGATCCCATAATAAGGATTATTTTTAATTCTTGTGATGGCATCAGCTTAACACAAGTTGAACTTGTTTTTTTTTTATTTTTTCACTTCAGGGCTAGTCAAGTTGAACTTGTTTTTTTTGGTGTTTTTAATTTAGGGCTAGTAAAATTGAACTTGTATTTTTTGGCGCTTATACTTTAGGAATGTTCCATAGAATCTTTCATTGTTTATTTTATTTTTGGTGTTTTGGTTGTCTGCCGTTTTTTTTTCCTTATTTTTATTTTATTTTTTGTTTTTTTATTTTTTTTTAACCAAAAAATCAACATTTTTTGATTTTTTTGGTTTGTTCCTTTTTTTTTTTGAATTTTTATTTAGTTTGTTTTATTTTTTATTTTTTTTATTTTTATTTTGGCCCACAAGCTTTTAGTTGTGCGGCACTGAACACAACTACATTCAATTTGTGTACAACCCCACACAACTCAAATTTAGTGGTGTGTGGTGACACACAAGATTGAACTGTTGTGTGGGGGCTACACAACCACATTCAAGTTGTGTAGAGGCTACACAACTCAATTGTTTTTTTGTAGTGTGCCACACAGGCCATTTGAGTTGTGTAAACACCTCAAATGGGTTGTGAATTTAACATTGCCCATTTTTGATTATTTATCTTTCATTACTTATTATTTATTTTGTTTTATCTATTATGTATTATTTATGATCTGTTAATCATTGTTTACTATCTATTGCTAATTATATACTATTCATTCTTTATCATTTTTAATTTAATATTTAATATTTCTTATTTCTTATTGATTTTTAATTATTTATTAGGAAGTATCAGAGTTAGCAAATCAGCAGTTAGGAACCTGCCATTTTTTTTACCAGAACTGTGATCCAAAATGAAATGTGTTTTCTGAATTGGACATACCCCTTAACTGTTTCACTTCAAAATGAAGGGTTTGATAGAAACAGCTTGTTTCAAGAATCAAACCCACCATTTTTGCAAATAATCCATAAATATGAAAATCACCCCTCCACATCATCAAATATGCAGAATCATCCTTCATCAAAATCAACCTACCTCCCATCCCCCTTGAAAGGCTTCTCAACCCATCCAGTTTTCAGTTACTACTTCAGGCCATCCTGAATCCTCATCTCCCAAAATCAACCGCACAACTGGCCTGAACACTGCCATTTAATCTACTAGTTTACTCAATAGGGTGTATCAGGGTTAGCAAACCCGCCATTTGAAACCCGCCATTTTTTTGACCAAACCTGCCATTTTTAATGATGTGAGTCTGAAATACGCATACCCCCTAACTGGTGTATTTCAAAATGGAGGGTTTCATGAAAATGGCTGATTTCAAACATCAAAACCGCCATTAAACCTGCCATTTATGCATCATCATCCATCCACCATCCATCACATCCAAAAATCCCATCCACGCCAGCGAATTCATACCAATCCCATCTCCATCAAATCACAAAAATCTCATCTCCATTGCTTCACATCTCCATCTTCACGCAAATCCCATCATTATCTCATCAACCCACATCAAATTACCATCTTTCTGAAAATTTCCCATCAAACTTGCTGGCAGCTAGTTGAAAATGCCAAAAAGCTGACTGAACTTTTGTTAGTATTTGACTTCCATTCAGACTTTGATTCAGACTCCAATTTGGAATCAGGTTGGTTGGCTTTGAATGCTCTATTACAAAAGCAATACATGGCTTCAAGAATACAAACACTCCACCACCCTATGTATGAAAGGCAAAAGCTTCATCTCCTCCCCAAATTAAGCTTTCAGCAACTGTTCCAAACTCTATTGCCTTCATTCATAAAGGTTTTGGAGATTATTGAAGACCACCAGATCTTCCTGAAAAATTCTCAGAATCCTCAAAGCAATCCAGCTATCCAACTGGCTGTTGCTCTTCATAGATTGGAATCAAATGGAAATGGGGGAGAACGTCATTGATTAGAAAATCTATTATCATTTGGTTATGAAACCATTGACTCATACACCAAAAGAGTCATGATTGCTATCCTATCTTTCTGTTGCTCAGTCCTTTCTTGGACAACCAAAGAAGAACGCAAGGAGATATCTCAAGCAATGGAGACTGAAGGCTTTCCTGGTTGCATTGGGTTTGTTGACGGAACCACCATCCACTGGAGTCAAAAACCCAAGCTAGATGGCAACCACTATTCTGATTGGAAAACAAGGCAATTCATTCTTTTCTTTTCCAACACCTTTGATAAAAAATTTTATAAAACACTGACCAAATATGTTTTATCTTTTAGATACTCTGTTGCACTACAACTTGTTTGTGATAACAACAAGAAGTTCATATCCCTCCACACTGGCCGTCCAGTTTCTTGTCATGATTCATATGTTTTCAATTGGATGCGGATTGCCCAACAACCAGAAAACTACTTTGACCAATATCAATACTTTCTGACCAACTCAGCTTATGCTAGTGGGAAATATGTGGTTCCAGAATACCGGAATTTTTTTTATTCCAACAATCAAGGAAAAACAATTTCAAATATCATCTTTCCCAATGAAAATTTTGGATTGAGCATGCCACAGGAGTCCTGAAAGGAAGATAAGCCAGCTTAAGGGAAATGAAAAACCAGCTTCAAAACCCCAAAGACATGAAGTTCCTCATCAATTGGATTATCACTTGTGTAATACTTCACAATCTTTTGGAAGACATCAAAGATGAATAGGACAAAATATTTGAAGATGATATTCCTGATCCCCCTCAAGTCATCCCTGTCTCATCTTTTCCCTCATCTTCTTCTATGAGAGAATGGATTCTTCCTCTCACCCTTGCTTTCTTTTATGAATAATTTTTGATTTTGAATTAGGTAAAAAATCCCTTCACCAATTTTTTTTGGTTTTGGTTGTTCACCCAAGATTCCTAGGCTGAGTCCGTTTTTTTTTTCTCATTTGGTGGGGTGGACTTAGACAAAACAGACTCAAAACTTCTAAACCCCCCACCTCACCCCACCAAAACACTGGTCAAACCACCCACCTCACCCCACCAAACCACCTTTCAAACCACCCACCTCACCCCACCAAACCACTGGGTGGTCCACTCCTTCCTCCTCCTCACCAACAACCTCCACCTCACCCATCACCTCCACCTCACCCACCACCTCCCCTCCTCCTTTGGTTGGCACCCTTGGTAAGCTTCCCCCCCCCCTCCTCCTCATCCTCCTCCTCATCCTCCCCATCATCCAATGCTCATCCTTTGATTCATTCACCTCCATCCCCCTTCAGGCCCCCCCACCCCCTTGGTTGATTCCCCAGGTAAGCTCCCCCCTCCCTCCTCCTCATTCCCCTTTTCCCTCCTTCTCACCCCCTCTCACTACCTCCCACTCACTCACCAACACCCCCCCTCTCCCCCCTCCCTTGGTCTCTCTCCCATCTTGCTTGGCTTGCCGGCCCCGCCCCCCCTTGCTCCGGTCTGCCCCCCCCCTCCTTGCTTGGCTTGCTGGCCCCGCCCCCCCCCCTTGGTCTCCATTGGCTTTCTGGCCCCGCCCCCCCTCCTTTCTTGGCTTGCCAGCCCCACCTTCCCCCTTGTTCTTGCTTGGTTTGCGGGCCCCGCCCCCCCTTGATCCGGTCTGCCCCCCCCTCCTTGCTTTGCTTTCCACCCCGCCCTCCCCCTTGGTCTTGCTTGGCTTGCCGGCCCCGCCCCCCCTCCTCACTTGGCTTGCCTCCCCCACCCCCACCCCCCTTGGTCTCCCTTGGCTTGCTGGCCCTGCCCTCTTGATCCCTGCAAGCCACCCCCCTGCCTGGCCTTGCTGCTGGGCGCCATCCCCCCTGGCCCACCTATCCCGGCCCAAATCCCAACCCAAGGCCCGGCCCAATTTGCTCACACCCCAGTAATTATTTTTTTTTTCTTTTTTTTTGGTGATGATTTGACATTTTTTTTTTGGTAATAAGCCTGGCCCAATAAGTTCACGCCCACGCCCAGTAGTTTGTTTTATTTTTTTGGTGATCACATGACTGATGTTTCTTTTTTTCTTTCTTTTTTGGCAATTCTTTTTTGACAGCTTTTCTTTCAATTCCATCCCTTCTCCCACAGTACTCACAATGGTATATGCTAAATTGAATCCCTTCTTGATCCTCACCCCAAGCAGAGCATTTGCCTGGGAGTGAACAAGATGGAAGGAGATGAGGTGACAAACATAAAGAGAGGTGGCAAGCAGAGGGCTTTGAAGCAAAAGAAGGATCAAATGAGGGCATCAGAAATCTCTTTGGAACTTGCAGAGGAGGGTATCAATGAAAAGGTTGTATGGTCCAGATCGAAACTATGACCTTTGGATTTGTATCCTGCCATCACTGCTGAAAACAAAAAGAGCAATCAAAAACCCTCACCTGCCAAGTTTTAACATTCCAAGCAGACAATCAAGCAGTTCCATTTCTTCAGAAATGGCAAAGTAATTTTTCTCAATAAATCTGATCACAATGGTCTTGTTGCAATAATTGAATTTTTCCTGTTGGAGAAACCTTCTGACCAAGACAAGAAGGACAACAACTTTGTGACAACTTTCCTTCACCAGTCAAACAAATTTGTCAACACTGTTGGTCCCTCAAGATCTTGGGGTGGAAAAATGTGGGAAATTGGATGGCAAAAACCAATGGACCCCTTTGAGTTATTTCAAAGTTATGTGAAGAAATAATCTATTCAATCTTCCCCTCAAGAGTATGTTTTTTCAATCTTAAGGCAGAAAAATTCTCTCAAATTTTAGGACAAATGTTTTGAAATTTGGCCAGACCTCCCTTTGAATCAAACTGTGAAATAATGAAAGAAAATGGCATCCCCTCATTCTCATCACTCAAATTTGGTTCTTGGCCTACTCCCTTTGACTGCTCTCCGCATGTCACTTTCACATCTGACTCTTTTTAGAACTCATTGCACATTTACAAAGGTGAAATTACTGATTATTCCTTTTTACTTGCAGTTCCAACCAATAAATCAAATGGAGGACTTATTGAAACTACGGATGAATATGAAGTATCAGACGGCCAATTTGTTTTTCCTGACCTCTGCTTTGGAATTGATTTCAAGCAAAAAGGTATAGTGAAAATGGTTTGGGCAGCCAATAAGTACAAGCACTGTACTTTTTCTTCTTTGCAGACTTCCAATCATACAAGAATGGCAATGTCAATTCAAATCAAAAAAACAACTCAAAACACTTGCAGGTACTTGGGGAGTGGGAAAATATACTCCAGGAAAAAAAATATAAATAAAAAAAATATTTTTTTATTGGTGGGGTTAAAAATAGTCCTAAGCATTGTTTTAATCAAAAATGATTTCTTTTCTTTTCAAGTCTTTCATCAAAGCAAATATATTTACAAGCCCAGAATTTGAGTAATCTGCTTTAATTAATCTACTGTTCTACTGCTACCAATGTATGCCCCAGCCATTGACCGCTTATCCTTTTTTTCTGTTGCCAGTTTTTCCCTCTCCATTTCCAGTTTTGTTTGCTTTAAATCCTTCTCCTTTTCCTCTTTTTGAAATTCTAGCTCAGCCTGTTTCAACTTCCACTCAGAATCTCATTTTTGTTGATGAGCCAAACTCTTGGCTTTCTGCTTTTGAAAATCAATAGCCAGTTGAAAATCCCACTTCTCCTTTTCAAACTTAATTTTTTCAGATTAAATTTGCAATTTCACTGTTTTTCAGAGGGGAATAGGAATGAGCTTGATTTTTAGAGCAAGGGGAATCCAATGGGCTTACTTGAACCTTGCTTCTCCATGATCTCCTCAAAGACCAACAAATTTGAAGTTTTTCTCCTCTTTTGAATGCTATTTGGGTTGCTTTTGATGGAATTCAAGGCCTTTTGCTTTCCCTTTGCAGAGGATGTTTGTGTGGGAAAATCATTGCTCTCATTTGAATGGGATGAGGGAGGCCCCATTGACTTGAGTTTTTGGCCATTCAGGAATGGATGATTCTGTTTTTTTCAAATCTAAATCAGTCAGGATTAACCAGACAGAAGAGAAAAGAAATTGGTTCCTTACTTGAGCAGATGTTGATGGCAATGGTGATATGGGAATTACATCCTCCTCATTGGCCAAGTTCTCCAGTTCTTCCACCCCAGGGAGAGAGAAATCAAAAGAAGTAAGTGAGGGGTCCAAGGTTGGGTTTAAATCATCAATCAATGCAGAAGTATATGTTATTGGAGCTGATTTTGTTTGAATATCCTCCTTGGCATTGGATGGGGGCCAATCAAAGGAAACGTTTTCATCAGGGTCCTCATTGCTAGGCCGAGCATCCCCAGCCAAGTGCTCAGCATCAACTGAATCAGAATTTTGGGCTTCAAAAGCAGCTAGAGGGGTGATTTTTCCCTTCTTTCCAAATATTTCATCCATTTGAATATAAAAAGGACAAATGGAGTC
The DNA here is from genome assembly GCA_025617555.3 of Puccinia polysora. NCBI lineage: Eukaryota > Fungi > Basidiomycota > Pucciniomycetes > Pucciniales > Pucciniaceae > Puccinia > Puccinia polysora. The sequence goes on from CM062614.1 coordinate 2,648,829, forward strand.
CAACTTATTGACCACAAAGTTGATTCCCTTTGCTTTGTTGGAGTCGGTGATACCAAAGCCAGTGGAGATTGACATGGAGTGGGCCTTTCTTTACTTGGCTTGATAATTCTTTAATCGCTCCCTCATCTGTTTGGATGACAGATCCAGCCTACCTTTTGTTTTTTTCTTGATTTCATTGGCCATAAGTAGATAACCATTGACCTTAGAGGATGGAGGCTGACCAATGCATGCTTCATTGTTGGATCCAAAGCAAGCATTGTAGTTGGACGGAATTTTGAGCCAGTTTACCAGGATGATTTGATCAGCTCTCTTGAGCTTACTTGAGCCTTTGGAAGCTGATGGGGGAGGATTGTTGGATTTTGAGTTCCTGGGGTATGTTTGCTTTGGTCCATTGGATTGTTTAGTGGACTTGCGGGGGTAGGATTGCTGAGGGGCCATTATGAGAGTGATGAAGCAAAGAGGATAGGAAGAGATGAGAGTGATGAAGTGAAAATAGGGATAAAGCAACAAGAGTTAGGATTTGATGAAATCAATAAATCAATGAGGGTGAGGGAATGATGCGGAAAGTGATGCAATTAGATTTAGCTGGATGTGATGAAAGTGATAAAGGGATGAGAGTGATGAAGTGATGAGCATATTGATGCAATGAGATTTGGCTGGATGTGATGAAAGCAATAAAGTGATGAGAGTGATGAAGAGATCAAGAGTGATGAATCAAATATTATTCCAATGAGATTGGAGGTAACATTTTTCCAAGGTTGGAGGTGGAAAACCAGGGGTGTATGAAGTGGACAGGTGGTTGAAGCCTTTATATACTTTACTTGAAAAAACCCACTTATTTACAGGTAATTCTGACATTTCTGATGTGAAATAAGTGGTTTTTTTGATTGTTAATGGTGGGTTTGAAACCCGCCATGAAAAAATGGCAGGTTTGCTTAACTCTGATACGCCCTAATATTTCATCTTGAGATAATCCCTCCTTGTCAGACCAAAAGAAATCCAATGTTGTATGATATAGTCATGATCTCAAGAATATCCCTCCATCCCACCAATTCAGAGCTAAAACTAAAAATCTTTTGATGATCTAACCAGAATTTTTCCACCATGGCTCATGATTAAGAGAAAAATGCAATCAGCATCCCATCCTTAGACTTCAGAATCCAACATTCTATGTCCAAGACCTAACTCAATTCTCTTGATCCCAAGATTCCTCTGGTGGATCCACAATTTGTGGAGGATTCACCCAAGATCAATAGTGGAATGATCCTCATCTACAAGTCTGATTTTTACCATCAATCTGTATTTTAATTGATCTCAACTGACTCATCACATTGAGTCTTGTTGATCCTCCTTACTGCAGTAGCTCCACTTTCAATCAATCCATGGGATGAACTTGGAGTGAGAAGAATAGCCTTCAATACCAACAACACAATTTTTTTCTTTTGGGCCTATCTGTCTCTATCAACTAACAAGAGAGATAAATGGGATGATGGTTTATATGTTACATACATACACATCATTAGAAAAATTGATACATGCACAATCCTTTATATAAATAAATGTTATGAATACATACATATGTTCATCAATAAAATACATACATATGTTCATCAATAAAATACATACATACATGAGATAGAGATAGAAAGAAATCTAGAGAAGAATGAAGAGGGTAAGAGAGTATGAATAATATTAACTGTTGGCTAATATTCTTTAAGGATGAATTCTCAATCATGAGATAGTTTCCAGACCCATTTTTTTTTTGTGGTGGAGATGGTGATGGTGTTGATGATCTTCATCCTACCAATTGATTGGACCAGTGAAGAAACTTTTGAGATTGAAAAAATCCTTTTAATGGATTTGAACCATCACTAAATGAAACCAGGCCTGGATTCAATTTCAATATTATTCCAGCCAGATTGTCAATTTTAACACCAAAAATTTTTATTGAATCAAACTTCTAAGAGATTTATTCACAACCCATCCATGCCTGTAAATTTAATCAGAGCACCAAACCAGGATGCTGAGAGGGACCTCTGAGAGATTTGGCAAAGGCTGTACTCTTTTTCAATTACAATAATCATTGTATCATGACCAAAAAAAAATTGTATTTTTTTTATTGTTTGAAAGCATGGTTAATTCAGGTGTTCTTATGGTCTCTTTCAATTTTTGGCCTTATGGATGGTGAGGTGCAATACCTAATTGGTATAGCTGTCACAACTGCCCCTGGTGTGCAAGGGGCTGAAGGCACAGGCACTACTGCTCATTGAACTCAAGTATTATTGGTTGAGATTGCAATGAAGAAGATGAGAGGAGGATTACAAGTTATTAGAAGATGGAAGGATGGAATTAAGAATTCCAGGAGGAGGTTGTTGAGAAAGGGGTTTTTGAATCCTATAAGAGTAACACCAGCAAGGGACAAGGTTATATTAGTTAAGCAGGCTGGGTGAAGGATGTATTGTTCTTAGATGACAGCTACTGGAATAGGGAAAAACCAGTAAGAAGTAGTATAATAATTCCTTGGGGGGGATTAGTCCAGGGGGGAAGAAGAGGCCATTATATGTGAGAACTTAGAAGGAGGCCTTGAAGGATGAGTGGCTGGTGATGCAGGTTGGAGTTCCCATGGCATATCATGTTGGCTGATTAGACTGGAAGCTTTAGTTGACTGATTGGGTGATGTGCCTGTCAAGGAAGGTTTTAAATGTACTTATTTGGATTCCTGGTAGTATGGGCTGAACAGAAAGTGGATATTATTTAATATTTATATACTAAGTTTAATATGTACTAACTCATATTAAAACTGGGTTGAAGGGAGATAGAGGATGCACCAAGCCATAGGAAGAGAGGCAGAGATCCTGTGAAGGTTGGCTGGATCAAATGAAACATTGGTGAGGTGTACATGGACATAGAGCTTATGCCATACAGGGAGGGGGTGAACCTGGTAGGAGAGGGTGAACCTGGTAGGAGAGGGTGAACCTGATAGGAGAGGGTGGAGGCTGTAAGATGTGCAGGAGTAATATCCAATGGAAGGTACAGGAGTAAGGTAAGTTGGTTTTGATCTTAGAGTGAATCTGATGAAGTGTTGGATTGGTTGAATTGAAGGAGTTTCAAACTATGGTTATGACAGCAGCCTGAATTAATGAAATTTCTGCACATTTATTTTATTTGATAAATAAAAACTCTGGTGGATTGAGATATGCAAAGCAATCAATCACCTTAGGTCTTTTCCACCCAGATCTTGACCTGCTTTTTATTCCTTTCTGAATCATAAAATTCCTCCAGTTTTGCATCCAAGATGTCACTCACAAAGCCTTTTGAATTTTAAAAACTAAATATTTTCCAGAGAGGTGAAGGTCTTGGTACTACCCATGATGTGAAACCTTTATTCCAATTAATTTTGGGGAAATTAAGATTTTTAAAATAATCAAAATCCATCAGAACAAAAAAGAGGAAGATGAGGAAGATTACAGTGGGTTCTTCTCCTTTCTTCAAGAAAAAAAAAACAATCAAACCAATCAAAGGAAGAACAAGATATTGAAAATGAAGCTCCTACCCCTTGGGGTTTTGACACCAACCCATTGTCTTAGGGTTTTCCAAACCAATATAACCACCCAGACCAGCTGATATAACTTTAACATCTTGACCAGATCCATTTTCAGAAATACATATTGCAGAATCTGGGCTAGAAGGCCCCCAAAAAGCCTCACAAGCTTTAATTTTATAATGGGAAAAAAATAATACCCATTTTATTCAGTTTTGTTATGACATGGGTTTTATTCTCTTCACCACTGATTGTTCCAAGTAGGCTAAAAATCTTGGTTGTTTCATGGTCAGGGTTGCGTTGGTTTAGAAATTGATCCAATCTGCTTTTCATCCAAAATTGATTTTGAAATTTTCCTAGTTCATCATGATGAATTTTTGGCAGATATTATCTCCTGGAAATTGAATCAAGATCTAAATGATGGACCTTTTGATTGGTATTAAGTGTTTAATATTTGAATGATGTTGGTGGTGCTGGAAGTGGGATCTGGAGCAGGGTTTGTATTTTGATGACTGGTGGGGTGATTGAGTTTGGGATCAATGATTCATTTGATTACCAGTTTGGTTGGAATCTCTGGTTGGATATTTTATTTAACGTATTAGAAAAAAATCACTCCTTTACTGGTAACTCTGACATGCATGATGTGTAATAAGTGTTTTTTTTTATTATTTAATTAAAGGTTTTAAATGATGGTTTGGTTTTGAAACCCGCCATTAAAAATGGCAGATTTTCCAACTCTGATATGTTTGACAAACTTAAGTTGAACACTCCAGTGGACAGGATGAGGAGAGAAATCTTATAAAACTTAGAGGAGCAGATATGAGATTAAAAGGGAAAACTCTGTTTCAATTTGAGTCAGAACAGATGAGTTTTCATTCACTTGAGACCCACCAGGCTTAAGTAAACTAATTAAAAAGTTGTTGACATGTGCTTTACAAGATGAATGAACAAATAGAGTAAAATGAATACTATATGTTTAAAATTTAAGTAAGATTGTCACCAGAGGAGATGTTTTACATGGACAGAAGTATTTCTGACGATTAACTCACTTGAAAATTTCTCAATGTATCTATCATAAGACAGAGCATCAAGGATTTGGTGTAAAGAATCAACTGGAACTATGACTACTTAGCACAGCATAAAGAGGTCACTATACATAAGCACTCATGAGCTTGCCAATAAAAATAAGTATTTATGATTGATGGCAGATAAGTATGGTGTATCCACTGAGTCTGGTCAGGTGGGAAACTCCTGCTGGTCATGCAAAAAGCTGGAGTTTACCACCCAACAAAACGGGTTTATGGGGAAAAAGTCAAGGGAGCCCAATCTTGTTTGGTCATCAACCTGAACTATTTGTTGATCAACTGAAAGTTACAAGAGAAAAAATTACTGCTTGTTTCATCCTGATGACCATCACACCAACATGATGGCCTCCGGTAGCAACAGCATTGATTCCAAAGATCTTGAAGATCAGGCTGATGGTGCAGAGGCACAACATCTTGCTCATCAGCTGACCAGACTCAATCAAAAACAATTCCATTGCAAAACAATGAAGAATGCCCAAAAAAAATTGCAAGACCATGGAACTCACCATAATGACCAATTAACCCATAAAAAATGCCATTCAAATTCAATAATTACTTGAGAGGTGAGGCATCTGATCCAAGTCAAGGTCCTATAAAATTCAATTCCTCAGAAGGAAGAAGCCAAGCAATTTGATGTGTCTTTCCAACAGATTCAATGGATCTCCAAGGAAGATCCATCATTGGTGAAGTTCAACAAGAAGAGGGAGTGCAAAATTACCCCTGAAATGGTCACTGAGCTGTTGACCAAGCTTGAAAAGAAATAAACTACAACCTTGAAAGAAATGGGCAAGTATCTTCAAGATCAATTTGAAGTTTTTGTCACCCCTCAAGCCATCAGCAAGATATTGAATCAGGTTTATTTAACCTGCAAGCAAGTATGCAACATACCTGCTTCTTGGAATCAACCAGATTTTCTTGAATAAAGATCAAATTTTGTGGGTCATCAGGGTGTGGATCTTCAGAGATTCCCTGGTTTTGTTGATGAATCTGGATTTGATTTCCAAATCCATTTCTCATCTGGTTATGCCCCCTCTGGAAATTTTATTTATTTTTTGTTCCCTCTTTTCATCTCACTTTATTTTTTTCTTAACTGTTATCTCTTTTTTTTTAGGTCAGATGGCTGTTCTCAGCATAGTCCCCAAAGCCAAACAAGTAACCCTTATTGGATTCATTTCCGATCAGGGCTACACTAAATATGAATTGTTAATCACCAATGGAACAAGGTCCAAGGGGGTTGGGGCAAATGATTTCTGCATTTTTTTAGGCGGCCTTGGATTGCAACTCCCTCCCAAGGCCATCATCATCAATGAAGATGCACCAATCCACCAGGGAAAGTGATTTGAGGAGATGAAAGAGAACCTCAAAATTTCAAAGGGAATATCAATTGAATTTCTCCCTCCTTACTCACCATTCCTCAACCTGATTGAGTATTACTTCCATTTTATCAAGTAATATGTACAATCTAAAAACCCCACCAATCAATTGGAGCTTCTAAATCACATCAAGAAAGCCATTGAGGAGGCTGTTACACCTGAAAAGTGCCAAAATGTTTGTAGCCATTGCAAGAATTTTTATTGGTCCTGCGTAGAGATGCAGCTTATTACAGGCCTTCTCCTGGCAGGACCATGATTTTATTATTGTGTTCACATTACCAATATGCAAGCTTAGATTCAATATATCATTACTCTTTTTTAAAAAAAACACACACTTGGCAGCTTGAGGTGAAAGCCACCATGCACCAGTTAATGGCACACCCCCAATGGTTGACCACCTGACAAGTGGTGGTTGGTTAAAAGCCATGCGGCTCTTAGCACCCATCCACAGTGGTTTCAAAAAAAATCCACCCAGTTTACCACTGTGGTGCTGTTATATAGTCTCTGATCAGCAACCGCGCCGCGGTCGGCGCGCTCAGCATTTGGTAGGTCAGGCTCAGAACCTGGATGCGGGCAGTCTCAGCAGTGGCCTCTGCGGGATCAGCAGTAGGCGCCGCAGGGCTTGGCATACTGGGCATGGGTTGAGCTTGATTTGATGTGGCGGGCTGCGGCCCACTTGGACATTACAGACCCAAGAATGGAGCCAGCCCAACCAGGTTTGCGGGAAGCTAGTTTGCAGAAGTAGGGTGGGGCAATTGGGGCTATGGGCACTGTGGAATCAGAAGAGGAATTCTCCTTAAATGATTCCCAATTTTGGAAGTTATTGATCCCTTGCGTCTGTAAACCCTGAGTGCAACTGTTCACCCTACAACTGAGAGGTGGAGAGGTAGAGAATGAGAGAGATGATTGTAAAAGAGCCTTCCAACCTGATGTGGTGATCCAATCCTCCCTTCCCCCCATGCCATCGGGTTTGAGGGTGCGGTTGAAGAAGCCTTCCCCTCAACCCTAACCTAGGTACAACCGCAACTAAGCAAGAATAATTAAATAAAACCCCTAAGTACAGAACCCTAGCCCAACTCTATCCTTCCATCCCCATCCCTTGATCCATACCCCATATCCCATCTGTATTGCCTGCCTGGCATTAGGTCCACCTGGTTTGTCTTTCTCATGATGCAGCCCTTTTGCCGCGCCCAACTTGGAGCCCCCCGGTCATGTCTGCATCTGCCCAACGCGCCATTCCAGATATCCAAGGTAAATCCGCGCGTCGTGCAACACATGATGCGTGCAATCCATCCAATCCAATCCAATCCACCCCGCGTCTCCAGATGCCAAGCCGGATTTGACTGCTGCTGAGCCTGCAGCACAGCTTTCTGCTGCAAAGCTGCACCCATTGCTGAGCGCACAGCGCGCAGCCCATTCCAACTTGCATCCATAACAGAGCGCCACATCCCCCCCAACTTGAGTTCTGTCCCCAGAGATCCACCACTATCTCACCTACCCCCAGTTATCCCATCCCCCTCACCGCACTACCACACCACACCAAGGTAAAACCCACCATGTCCTATTCCTCAACATGTCCTGCATGTTCTGCAGTCAGAATGGCCTCACCTGCTTCATCCTTCTGGGTTGGAGCGCCTGCGTTGCATGCCAATCCAGCCACTTTTGCTACTCCTTATCCAATTTTATCCCCCAGGACCGTCCTCAAGGTTGTCCCCGCAAGAGGACCCAACGCAACTTGTTTGTGGTCTTGAGAAACAAGGACATTTCAACAAATGAATGGAAACCGCCTGGCTCACCTTGCAACCAACTGCAACGCGCTGCTCCACAACCTCCTTTGCGCAAAAGCCATGACTCTGGATTGCCATTCCATTGGGCTGGACCACTGCGGCGCCAGGACTTCCCCAATTTTGCTGCATATTGGAACGCCGCTCTTGAGTGGGCCGCATGCGTACAGATAAACAAACCGGCAACAGACCCGCAGATCTTTAACCGGCCAACTGTGCCTTCTCCACCGCCACCGCGTCCTCCCACTCCCCCGCAACCTGCTCCTCCGGCACCTACTCCTCTGCCGCCATCTCCATCCCCGGTTCCCAGGCCATCACCGGAACCCCCGCGCGCACCAACTCCTGTGGTCATTAAGTCGTTGCTGGAACCCGCAGCCACTCCTACTCCCAAGATTCTGCAGATCCCCCTTATTCCGGCACTTCCGCTTGTGAGGTTTGATGCAATGGTGAACAACACAGACAAACTACTCCAACGCTTCCTAGCGGTTCCTCACGCTCATACCAGGGGTGAGCAAAGCAAACTACTAGTGGCCTTCCAAAACCTAGCCGCGGTGGCTTGCGTGGACGCAGAGGAGGTGATGAGGACTTGTACAAGGTGGATGGATTTCCCCCCTCTCCTTTCTTTCTATCTTGTATTGATTCCTGCGCCTATCTTGCAAATAAAATAGACTTTTGCTGTGCCAACCTAAGTAGCCTTTGAGCTTGTGAGAACCTTGAGAGAAATAAGAGCCCACGCGCAAGATCTGCGCTTTGAGATCAATTGGCAAGAGTGAGAAAATCCAGGCCAAATGAGAGTATTGGCAAGAGTGAGAAAATCCGCACCAAATGAGAGTATCCACTGAAGGTACCTGGACCACCCCAGACAAACTGCCTCAAAGTTCCCCATACCAATCTACAGAACAGAGAGAGCACAAAGAAAACCCGCTGCGCGCGTACATCCTTGAAAGAGAGAGGAATAGAAAAAATTTATCCACCCCACCCATCTATTCCACCCATCCATAAGATAACCAAAGAAAACCTGAAGAGAGATTTTTTTTTGAGCACTAACCCATTGCCAAGCCTGCGCTTCACTCTTTGACCCACATCCATTCCGCACCATGCGCTTTCCTAGTTCCCTGGATCATCCTTTGGAAATCATTCTTTTCCCAAATGCGGGGCTTGTCCTCGCGTCCACGGACCCAGCTTTGCGCCGTGCCCATACCTAAAAGAAACTCATAACCTAGCCAGTAATGATCCCAAAAATCAAATCCAGAGAGAAGTAAATAAGAAAACAAACATTCTGGGGTGTCTAGTTTTTCCGGCTGTGAACCAGCTAGAGCACCCCCTCACCAAATCCAATCATATCCCCTATTCATCCATTGTTCCCCCCCCCCCCACCTTGGCTGCTGTCCCCAGCGGTCTGCAGTTGTTTACTCTGCCGGACGCAAACGGCACGCTTGTGCTTGTCCTTGGACAAAGGATCCACGTTGGCATCCCCCTTGCTATCCAAACCAGCCGTCTCTTTGGATGAAGTTGAGCCCTGCACAAAGAATTGTTTCATGTGCAAAGCCATGGCCTTCCATTTGAGTGGAGTTCCATCCAATTCCTCCAACTGGTAACTCCCTCCAGTGAACTTGGAAGTTACGCGGAAAGGACCGTTCCATCAATTTGCAAACAGTTTCCCCCATTGAGTTTCCAGGCTCCAGTTGTAAAGCAGAACTAAGTCCCCCTTCCGCAACAGATCCTGGAGTTTCTGCGCGCAGCGCTTGTCCAAGTAGCAGACATACTTTGTGCGGGTCACCTTCAGCCTTCCAGCCACTTTCTCCAACATCTTGTCCTGTTGCAGGAACTGCTCAATGCGGGCCTTGACTTGATCCGCAGCCGTCTTAACCTTCCACCAATCAATTCCCAGAAAGGTTTCCAGCTCAATGTCAATTGGCAGCACAGGTTGCTGCCCAAATAGTAGGTTGTATGGAAAATAACCCGTCAATCTCTTCACCAAAATCCAATCCGCAAAGAGGACTACCAGAAGGGTTTCCTTCCACCGCTTGCCATCCTCCCCGCACATTTTCACCATTGCCTCCTTGATTGGCTGGTGACCGCGCTCAATCATCCCTGCGCCTTCTGGATATTACTCTGTCACTTTCCCAAACTTTGCTCCGCAACTTAGCACCAACTCCGCCAACTGTCCCCAGAACTCCGCACCCCCATCAACCCTGACCAAGCAAAGTGATCCGTAAAGTGCAAACCAGTCTCCCTCCAGAAACTGCCCAACTTTCTACGCCAAGAGTTTCACTAGCGGCTGTGCTTCCACCCATCCCAACAGATTGTCTTGCGCAACTAGGAGATACGCAAACTTACCTACCTTGATGTGCACAACATCCAAGGAAACCCACCCAAACAAAGCGTCCTCCCCAGTGGGAATACCAACTTTGCAAGGCAGTGTTGCGCTCTGCTTCTGAAACGCTTTGCACGACTGTACCCATCCCAAAACCTTCAGCAGAGATTTCCAAGGGTTCCGCAACCAAGGGATTGGTTGCAGTGGTCTGTTCATGTCCTGAGGCATTGCTTTGTTCTGGGGATGGACTTTCTTCAAAACAGGCTTATACTTCCCGAAATTGCACTACGCCATCTGCATGCATCCATTGCCATAACTCCTAGTCAAAACCAAACCGTGGCTTTTTCCTTTGCTCACAAGTGTGGCACAATGATAGTGTTTTTGAAAAGTATCTCCCAGTGATGCATACTGAGGAAGGGGAGTTACTTCCAGAACCCACGCTTCTTCCCTACTTTTCACCTGATCCTTGCTAGTCAACCACCCGCACAAAACTAGAGCTTTCCCCATGCGGTAACCTTGGCCAAATAATCAAAATTCACCTCCGTCATACCCTGGCAAACCAACTCTGCGGTGGGGTTCTCCTCCTCTTCTCTTGCCAAATCCCGCTTCCACTTCCCTAACCCCTGATTGCAGATTGTGGTTTCAAATTGCCAGCCAGACAAATCTTCTGCCGTCAACACTTCCATCCCCTCCTCTGGATCAAACGTCATTTGCGCTTGGAAACCAAACATGAATGGCCGCCCTCAAATAGCCTCCCCGCAATCAACCAATAGAAAAGAAAGTGGTTTATGGACCCTTGCAACCTCAACCTCTTCCTCCTCCACAACCCCATCCATGCAACATGCCCCTCCATTCAGCGCGCAAAGCCCCATTGCAAATTTCTGCCAAACCAATCCCAATTCATCAATCAATCTAGAAGGAAGGAGGTTCACCATGGAACTGCTATCCACCAGTGCCCACACCTTCCTTCCAGAAATCCTCATTGGAACGTAAGCCAGCAGAGTTGAAACCAATTTCATCCATGCTAGTTTGCGCTCCGCCTCATCCCAAGCCATGTTCACTTGCTGCACCATTGGAGGAATCCTATTGTGTCCGCAATCCTTCAGCGCTTGAACCATCTGATCCACTACCACCGGCGACACTGCAGCCAAATCCTTCAAGGTCAAGGGAATAGTTTTTTTATTCACCATCACTCTGCGCACAATCTCCACCACCTTTGTCTTCCCTCCAGGATTCACTGGCCGCTGTGGAAACTAAAGGGTGCAACACCCCCAAATTTGTCCTTGAGTTCTGGAAGTTATTGATCAAAGCGTCTGTAAGGAGATTGGATGCAGCCAGTCAAGAGAGAGAGAGGGGGGGAGAGTGATAGAGTGAGAATAAGATGAATTCCTCCCTTTCCAATCCAATCCAATCCAATGATAAAGTGATAAAAGTGAAGTGATTCCCCCCTCCCTCCCCCTACAACCCGGAGTTGAGAGCAAAGTATTTAAGTCCTCCCTCTCAACCCTAACCTAAGTACAACCACAAGTAAGCAAGAATGATGAAATACAACACCCAAGCACAGAACCCTAGCCCAATCCTACCCCTACATCCCTTGCCCCATAACCCATGCCCCTCAATATCAATGTATGCCCCGCTCGCCCGCCCGCGCGCGTCCGCCCAACAACCCGTTCCAGGTATCCGGGGCGTACCCGCGTGACCCAATCCGCGCGTCTTGCAATGCGCGGTCCGCCTGGTCCGCACAAGCCGTCCGATCCGTGCAAGCTTTCCGATCCGCGCAAGCCTTCCAATCAGCGCAAGCTTTCCAATCCGCGCAAGCTTTCCAATCCGCGCAAGCCTTCTGATCCGCGCAAGCTTTCCGGTCCGTGCAAGCCTTCCGATCCGCGCAAGCTTTCCGGTCCGCGCAATCCGTTGTCTCCTGTCTCCAGGTGCTGAGCCCGACCCGACCGCTGCTGGGTCTACCTTACTGCTGCTGAGCCCGCAGAGCGGCTAGCTGCGGCAAGGCCCTGCCCATTGCTGAGAGCGCTGCCCGCAGCCCTTTCCCGACTTGCGTCCATAAAAGAGCACCACATCCCCCCCCAACTTTAGTTCTGTCCCCAGAGATCTCCCACCATCTCACCTTCCGTAGTTATCCTTTCTCCTTTGTATTTAGCGCCTATACACAAAAAGACATATGTTGTGCGCGATTGAGTAGCCTTCGGGCTAGTGAGTCCCTGAGCAAGAATAAGAACCACATGCAAGATACGGGCCTTGGAGAGAGAAGATCCGCGCCAGTGAGAAATTGGCAAAGGTGAGAAATCCGCGCCAGTGAGAGTCTGAAGGTGAGAAATCGGCGCCAGTGAGAGTCTGAAGGTGAGAAATCCGCACAAGTGAGAGTCTGAAGGTGAGAAATCCGCGCCAGTGAGAGTATCCGCAAGAGTACATGGGGAGACCCTGGCGCGCCAGCGTGCGTACGCAATCCTCGAGAGAGACAGGAAGAGAAAAGAAAAGAAAAAAAAGAAAAGGAAGAATGAATAGATAAGAAGGAACAAGAGATTTTTTTTTCTTTTCTTTTTTTTTTTGAGCCCGCGTCCTGCGTCCCAACTCTGACCTTCCACATCTGCGCTAGCTCCCCCCCCAACTTTGGCGCTGTCCCCAGCCAACCGCGCCCCCTATACCCATTGCCAGATCCGCGGCGCGTTGCCTCAACCAATCCCGCACGGGCCTTGTTCGCAAGTCTTTGTCCCAAACCGCCTTGGTGCACCTCCTGCCGCCAAGACCCTCCTGCATCCTTTGAGATTCAAGCCCATCCGCGCGCAAAACCCAAACAAAAGCAAACACCCCCAGACGTCCTTACCACAACCCGCCATGGAGGAGGAAAGAGGCTTCAAAACCCTTTCAATCCCAGCCCTCTCCTCCCCCACCCCGTCCACACAGCATTCCTTGCCCTTTGCAGTTCTTGGGGCCTTGTTCTCCCCTCCGGAGATTTCTGACCGCACCCTGCCCGCCAGACCGCGCGTGACCACTTGATCCTTCCGCTCCGCACCACCATCTGTCCATTCCGCGCCTGTCCTTTCCGTCGCTGCCACTACCCTTTCCAAATGCGCGCTCCCCGCAGTCAAAAAGGTCCGGCTCAGTTTGTGATTCTCCAACGTGTGGTCTGTCTCTTCCGCCGCCACGTGTAGCTTCTTTGCAAGATTTGTCCGCCGCTTGCCAATTCCCAAACTGCACGGAGCATCCATTTCCCATTCCGTTTTCCTTGCCCGCTTCCTGTCAGTAGGCCGCACCGGTTCCATCGAGTCCCGCTTCCCCAACACGTTCTTAGCCCCCACTGGGGAAACCAATTCTGCGTTTGAATCCGCTGTCCGGTCTCTTTGTCCCGTCTGCCAACAGTTGTTTTCCTCCCCATTTGCGCAAACGCAGGGCGCAGACGCGCTGGGAGACTGAATACTCTCCAGATAGGCCTCAAGGCCCCTTGCCACCTCTGCAAGTTTGCTAGCCCAAGAGATGGTTGCCGGTGGTGGGGCCAGAACATACTCTGCCCTGTAGTACTCCAGTTCCGCGTAGTCCACTTCCGCTTGCAACCGGGTCCCGTCGCGCGCGCCTGCCTTGTAACCCAATTCCGCGGATGGATTGAGATTGTCCTTCCGAAAGCGGGAACCGCGCCTCCCCCATCTTGCCAGCATGTCCTCCTTCAGTTACGGCCAATCCAGGTTCAGGTAGCCTCCCATCTCCTCCACGTCCTGACGTGCTTCCGCGTCCTTGATGAACAGGAAAACATGGTGCGCCTTCTCAAAATCCGAAACGCCTTCAGAGTCCGCAATTGTTTCATACCGTGAGATGAATCGCTCCACTTCCACAATTTTGAGTCAAATATGTGGGTAAATCCATGGGGAAGCGCGGAAGCCGTGGGAGGAGGAGGGAAGAGAAGCGGCTGTTGGTAGCATCCGTGAGTACCTTCAAGAGACTTTGACAAAAGATCTTTCCCGGCCAGACCCCCAGATGTGGAAACTAAAGGGTGCAACACCCCCGAAGTTGTCCTTGAGTTCCAGAAGTTATTGATCAAAGAGTCTGTAAGGAGATTGGATGCAGCCAGTCAAGAGAGAGAGAGGGGGGGAGAGTGATAGAGTGAGTATAAGATGAATTCCTCCCTTTCCAATCCAATCCGATCCAATGATAAAGTGATAAAAGTGAAGTGATTCCCCCCTCCCTCCCCCTACAACCCGGAGTTGAGAGCAAAGTATTTAAGTCCTCCCTCTCAACCCTAACCTAAGTACAACCACAAGTAAGCAAGAATGATGAAATAACACCCCCAAGCACAGAACCCTAGCCCAATCCTACCCCTACATCCCTTGCCCCATAACCCATGCCCCTCAATATCAATGTATGCCCCGCTTGCCCGCCCGCGCGCGTCTGCCCGACAACCAGTTCCAGGTATCCGTGGCGTACCCGCATGACCCAATCCGCGCGTCTTGCAATGCGCGGTCCGCCTGGTCCGCGCAAGCCGTCCGATCCATGCAAGCTTTCCAATCCGCGCAAGCTTTCCAATCCGCGCAAGCTTTCCAATCCACGCAAGCCTTCCGATCCACGCAAGCTTTCCGGTCCACGCAAGCCTTCCAATCCGCGCAAGCTTTCCGGTCCGCGCAATCCGTTGTCTCCCGTCTCCAGGTGCTGAGCCCAACCCGACTGCTGCTGGGTCTACCTGAATGCTGCTGAGCCCGTGGAGCGGCTAGCTGCAGCAAGGCCCTGCCCATTGCTGAGAGCGCCGCCCGCAGCCCTTTCCCGACTTGCTTCCATAAAAGAGCACCACACCGCCTGTCCGTTTCCAGAACGCACGCAACTAGCTTAGGAGCTACCGGCGGTACCCATTCTTTGGCATCTACATCCATCCTCTCCACCGCGGCCAAGTCCTCTGTTGCTATTACCCTCACTTCTGCTTCCACACGCGGTGGTTGTCATACCCCAGGACCAGTGAAAATCCCAAGCAAAGCTCAAGCAGTTACCCCCAATTCCTGACCTTGCGCGCGCACTTGCTCCATGATGGTTGGATTCCCAGGTTCAGTGGAGATCTGCTTGCCCGTCAGGAACATGAATCCCATTCCCACCAGTTGAACCAATCCTGCCTTGAGGTCCCTTGTCATTTTATTGCACCCCAAAGGCCAATTCCCCTTGTCCCCGCAGTAATTGCATAACCGTGGTGCGGGGGGATTTGACAGCGGAAGCGGTCCCCCAATGTGAGGAGGCAGATTGCGCGGAGCTGACAACATTCAACTCAGGAAGATCCATAAATTCTTCATCAATTCCATCATCTTGCTAATCTCTGGGCTTGTTGTTGGTGGTGTTGCCAGAGCGTGTTCCGTATTTGAGGGACCTACAACCAGAGCCTGTGTCGGTTCTGCCGGAGGGTGAGAAGCAGACTTCTTCAACCCCGTATGGAACAACCTTGCCGTGTCCTCCATCAGTTCCTCCAGGTTC
This sequence comes from Puccinia polysora, assembly GCA_025617555.3. Taxonomy (NCBI): domain Eukaryota; kingdom Fungi; phylum Basidiomycota; class Pucciniomycetes; order Pucciniales; family Pucciniaceae; genus Puccinia; species Puccinia polysora. Next base: position 2,664,383 of record CM062614.1, read on the forward strand.
AACTCACTCTCCACTGCCCAACGGATGATCAGGATGTCTGGGAGAAGTGTGATACTCCCATCCAACAACCTCTTTACCAAGTTGTTTTTGTACAAGTGCCACTGCACCTGCGCATGGAGTTGGGGACCAAGTCCACCCAAAAACGCCCTCTTCATTGCGCCCGTCTGCCCCGCTACCACCTTGTTATTTGGCAGGTAGCGGTAGATCTGTTCAAACATTGCTACATACTCCCCTAATTGCACCTGCATCTGGACTCCACCATTTGTGCTTGCTTCCGCTGCGGCTTGCTCAAAGTTTCTCACCCAAAATCAAGGTTCGCGCCTTCCCCGCCGCAACAGGATTTCCGCCTTCAGTTTTTGCCAATCAAGTTCCTTGTACCCTTCCATCTCCTCCACATCCCAAAGCTTCTCTTTTTCTGTAATGAAGTAGACGACAATACAAGCCTTATCCAAACCCATTGCGCCTCCCGTGTTGGAAATTTTTAGAGTCAGACAAGTTAGATGAGTGACACCAGATGAGTCAGATGAGTGACACCCCTCTGGAGAAGTGGTCTAACGGGCCCGCAGGTGTCACACTCACACCTACTCTCACGACATGGTTGATCTCCCTAGGGGGTTCTCTCAGTCTGTTTCTGATGGTCTTGTCCATTTGTTGCTGTGACTGTTTTCTGTTATATATCTCAATTTCTTATCTTGATTTCTTTCTTCTTTTGTAACTCATCTCTTTTTTATTTCATACCTCTTTTTCTTGTTTGATTCTTTCTTTCATCCTCAATTTACCAAGATGCAATTCTTCAACCAAGAGCCTCAAGGATCATCCATTCAACCAAAACTCAATTGTACTCTCACTCTTAACCTTGAAAACTGTCTTTGAACTTACCTAACGGATCTGTCTCTAACTGGTGAGATAAATCTATTTTGTTTAATCTTACCTATGTCTCAATCTGAATCATGTTGTTGTGTTCAGCTCCACGTCATCATGTTCTCATTTCCGTCAGTCTCTTAGCCATAGCCTGTCCGGGTCTTTCCATTACTGTGTTGGTATTTTCCATATGATATTCTTCTATTCTTTTGATGGTGGTGATTCTCATATTTTTTTTTCTGTCTCAGCGTGCTGGCTTGATAATAAACCTTATTTCATAGCTCATACGGTTAAAAGCCAAAAGCTCTTCCGTGACCAGCAAGGCAAAGGACTATGGAATCAGGATTGGGATTTTTGTCAGACTTGTTTCAACATGCTATGCTTAAAACCGCCCTTGAAACTAAACCACTACTGACAGAAGAGAACTACGGCATATGGATGGACAAGATGAAGGGGCTACTCAAACTCAGGGGAGTTCTGGAGACCCTAGAATCACCCTTGGGAATCCTCTCGCCTCAAGACAACAATGAGATACAATTACTCCTTTTATTGAAGGTGGACTCCATCACCCACAACAATGTCATTAATGCTGCCAATATCAACTTGTCCAAAGACATATGGTTGGCCATCAAGGAATGGTTTTCCTCATCTCAAGCGTCTAATCAAGCCAGAATCTTCAACAACTTCTTACACCTGAACTTCAAAGAAGACAAGATCCTAAAATTTGTCACCAACACCAAAACTTCAATCAAGAAGATGATCGACATAGGTATAGAAATACCTGATGAGATCTTAGCGTACTTAACTATGTTCAAATTCCCTCCAAATCTTCAGGATTGTAAGCAACAACTTATGCACTTGTACAAGCAAATCTCTGTTGAATTTGTCTTCAATCATCTAGTTCAACTTCATAATGAAGTTAAGGCCAAGAGCACTGAGAAAAGTGTTGCACAAGGCGTGACGCAGACCGCTCTGGCCACTATGAGAACCAAAACAAAAAATCATCTATCTAGCTGCTTTATTGAAGGATATCATAATCCAAAGCAGGACAAGAATCATTTGGAATCAGACTGTTACCATCTTCATCCAGAAAAGGCTCCAGATTGGTGGATAGAAAATCAGAGTAAATGGAAAGAAAAACAAAATAAAACCCAGGATTTGGCTCACTTCCACGCTTTTGTAACTAGGTGGATAGACTTGAAGATTGGTGCAGACAGGAACATACTCATTTACAGTGGAGCAACCTTGCACATCTTCAATGAAAGGCAATTCTTCACCAAACTAGAGCCATACACAGGTGAGCATATCACCATGGGTAAAGCTGGAGCCAACCTACCTATCCAAGGCCTGGGAACAGTCAAACTGGAGTGGAAGAATCAAACCATTGTCCTCTCCAACTATCTGTTTGTCCCCAACATAGTTGTCAATTTGATCAGTCCGGGGAAGCTCCTCAACCAAGGGTGTACCCTCAAGGCAAAATCCAAACACTTTGTACTGGAAAGAGACAAAAAAACCGTTTGTCAAGGTTCAATTATAAATAATCTCTTTGTTCTTGACATACCACGCAGGTTAGGCAATGAGGAATGCTACTGGAAAAAGCAGGATGAGTCAAGGACTCTGAAAGATATTCATCTATCATACAGACACACCTCAATTGATTGATTATCAAAAATTCAGGGGATAAAATACTCATCAGCTCAGAAAGACATTTTCAAATGCAAAGACTGTCTTCTGTGAAAAATTAGTAAATATCCCTTAAAGTCCGTCTCTTCCCCAGCCACAAAACCCTTTGAGAGGATACATCTTGATATTGTGGGTCCAATCACTCCAGAATCTCATAGACATGAAAGATATATCTTGACGGTTGTGGAAAACTTCTTGGGTTACATCTCTGGCATTCCGCTAAATCCAAAGGATAATACTGCTCCTGTATTAATAGACATCATTGAGAAACATAAAAACTTATGCGGTTACTATCCATCTATGGTTTGTTCAGATGGAGGAACAGATTTTTTGAAAAACAGGTTAGTAACATACTTCAAGGAAAGATTCATCAATCATCTCATTACTGAACCATATCATCCCAAACACAATGGCAGGGCTGAAAGGGCCAATTGTACCATTGTTGAGAGTGTGAGATCTAATCTAAGCTCAGAAAATTTAACTCAAAAGTACTGGTCAGAGGTCCTCAAATCTTGCTGCATCAGTCTAAATCAGATTCCAAGAGATCATGATCACCTCCTCACCCCGTGGGAACTAATCAAACAGAAAAAGCTTCCTACCAACTACTTCCAACCCATTGGCGTCACCACTATTGTCCTGAACCAGAGAAGATCAAAAGGAGATAATTTCAAACCCAAGGGAAGAGAAGGAAAACTCATAGGGTACAATCCAGAATTGCTCTCATACCAAATCCTCATGCCCGACGGACAAATAGTGCTATCTAAGCATGTCAGATTCCCAAAACAGTTGGTGGAGGATCTGGGAATTAACTCAACCACCAATCTTGATTTCTGCCTGGTTGAACCTAACAATGAATCGTCCCTAGAGGTCAACAAGAATCTGGTGAAAAAGAATGTGATGAATTGCTTGAATTATAGGGATCCGCCTGCGGAAGTGGACTCATTGGATGAAGAAGAGAAAAACTCTGAAGCATAATCTAGCACAAGAGACACGGGGTCAGATTTGTCTGAACCTGTCAACTCTAGTTTTAATCCAAGAGCTATCAGAGTGATTGAAGAGCCTACAAGGAGGACCCTTTGTGACCAATCAACTGTCAGACCCCCTCAGTGTTATGGGTTTCATCATTACTTCAAGCCCAAGACATTTGATCAGGCACGTTGATGTGGGGACAGCTTCAAGTGGGGGGGGAATTAAAAAAGAAATCAATCAATGCAAGCTACTTGAAGTTTGGGAAGAATACAAAGGAGACACACCACTGAATCCCCTTGATACAACCTGGATATTCAAAATCAAAGAAAATGCTCATGACAACACTGTCATACACAAAGCTTGGATCTGCGTAATAGGATTCAATCAGGTTCATGGCTTAGACTTTGACAAAACTTTTGCGCCCACTGGTAAGATTGCCTCATTGAGAGAAATTCTTCTGTTGGCCCTGAAGAAAAAATTAAAGATTTGAAAATATGATATAAAGGCGGCCTTTCTTCTTGCGCCTATTGAGGAAGAAGTGATCATCAAGACTACCCAAGGATTTCTACGCAAGTGTGAATACCTAAGACTCAAGAAAATTCTGTATGGACTCAAACAGTCCCCAAAAAACTGGTACGGAACACTCACAGACTGGATCAAGTCTGTCGGATTCAAGGAGTCAGACAGCAATCCCTGTCTGTATAAGTCTGATGACAATAAGTCATTTTTGTTCTTTCATGTAGACAACCTAATCCTTGTAGGTGACAGGAACAACTTAATCAACAAGTTTAACTCTAGGTTCAAAGATTTGCAAGCTCATCAACCGGACACCATACTTGGGATGAGATTTGAGCAAACATCAACCAGTACCCTACTGAGTCAACCTAAGCACATTGTACATGGCCTAGAAGAATTAGGGCTGCTCAAATCCAGACCATGCTCTACCCCACTAACCCCGCATTTCCAACTATGTGAAGCATCAGACAAATAATTTGAGAAGTTCAAGAAACTCAACATAAACTACAAATCTGCAATAGGACTACTCAATTATATTGCAAGTCAAACTCAGCCAGACCTAAGATATTCCCTCTCAAGCTTGGCCCAATTTCAGAACAAACCAGGACTGACGCATTGGAAGGAACTCAAAAAAAGGTGGCAATATCTCAACCAAGCCAAAGACTGGAAACTAACTCTCACTTACAACAAATCAAAAGGGCCAATAGAATGCTAAAGAAATGCCTCCTGGGGTGAGGACCCCACCAGCCGCAAATCTCAATCTGGGTATCTCTTTCTTTCATTTGGTTCCCCCCTCTCATGGAAGAGCTACAAGCAGCATAACATAACGTACTCTTCCACTGAAGCTGAACTCAACCCACTGCTGGACTCTTTTCTAGAAGGCAAATGGCTTTGCTATTTGTTGGAAGAAATATTCCAAACAGATCTCCTTTTGTCTAAACATCTTGTTGACAAAAAGGGTCTTGAAGAGAAACTAAAAAAATTTGGCTCCAATGCTAAAACCAGACATATGGATCTCAAAAAAAAGGGAATAAAAGAGGAACTCAAGGAAGGATCCCTAAAAATACAATTAATAGGTACATCAATGATGCTGGCGGACCCTCTAACCAAGGCTGTCAGCAAAAGGCAACTAAGGAAGTTTATTGATCTTCTTTTTGGCAAAGAATAGGCTTGACCTCCAGTTAAGGGGAGTGTAGAGTCAGACGAGTTAGATGAGTGACACCAGATGAGTCAGATGAGTGACAGCCCTCTGGAGAAGGGGTCTAATGGGCCCGCAGGTGTCACACTCACACCTACTCTCACAACATGGTTGATCTCCCTAGGGGGTTCTCTCAGTCTGTTTCTGATGGTATGGTCCGTTTGTTGTTGTGACTGTTTTCTGTTATCTATCTTGATTTCTTTCTTCTTTTGTACCTCATCTATTTTTTCTTTCATACCTCTTTGATAGAACTTGAATCTATTGATTACTATAAATGTAAGACCAGACTAACAAAAAGAAAACAACAAATTCAATAGTTGACCAATACAGAATAAAATGGATTGATCCTACCCCGTATATGAACAATTATGAAGAAAACCACAGAGATACTGGATAAGAAGCCTTATGGAACCTAGGATAGATAGAAGATAGACAGCAACGGAATAGACGAATAGACTGGCGACAACAGTTCAGAATGAGAGTTGGGATTTGGATGAACCACGATGATCTCTTTCTCACCAAATGAGAACAACGGCCGCAAAGTTGAAAGGCGGTAAAGGATTATCTTGATGAAGAAGGGAAAATTGAAGGAGCTGCAGGTAGTGATTGAGTCAAAGGCCAAGTTGAGTAATCGAGGTGTAGTTGGTATTTGGTTTAAGGAGGAGTTTGTGGAGGGATACGATCTTGAGATCAGTGAGTCTGATGATGAAAGAAGAAGAGGCAATCAGGAAAGGAAAGGAGTATAAATAGAAAATAGAAAATAGAAATAGAATGGATTGGAAGGGGAAAACCAGAGAACAGGAGGGAGGTCGGAGAGACAGTTGATTGATCTGGTTCTACTGTTGACTTTAGTGACAGAGTTTACATGTGTGACAGATTTGAATTATGACTTAGATGAGAGTAGTCTGCGGCCGTGAGATTGAGAAGTATGGCGTGAATGACAGTCCGCGGCCTTGAGACTTAAAATTTCAACACCCCGGATCATTTGATGAGGAAGAGTGAAAACAACGGGAAGTCAATAATTGTAAGGATTGAGAAGCAGCAGCTTTAGTAAGCGCATCCGCTATCATTTTGGATGATGAGATGAGAGAAATAAGAATTTTTTTTGTTGTATAGTTTACAAATATGTTTGACTTTGATTTCTAGATGCTTGGTTTTTGAATTTGATCCAAAATGTTTAATTTTTTCTAATAATCCTTTATGATCAATGTAAAAGGAAGACAGAGATAGTTTTGTATTCCACAGTTCAGAGATCAGGTTTGATAGCCAACAGTCTTCTTGGACGCCATTGGACAGAGCATTGAGCTCAGATTTGGTGGACAATAGAGTTATATTTCTTTGTTTGTTGCTTGTCCAGGAGATAGGGCAATTTTTCCGGAAGGCCACGATTCCACTTTGGGAAGTCCTGGTTTCAAGATCATCCGCCCATGTAGCATTGGTGTACATGTTTATTTTTGGATTGTCTGATGTCTGCGGTTGAAGTCTCAGTTTGTAGTAGATGGTTGATTTCAAGTATTTCCAACAATGTTTTACTTCCCTCCAATGATGAATGCCCGGTCGATGGTTGAATCTGGATAGAATGGATGATGCAGCTGAAATGTCAGGACGCAATCGACAGGAAAGATAGTTAAGGATGCCGGTGAACTGTCTGTAGTTTATACCCAGAGACTCGAATTCCTTGAGTTCCTTGTCAGACGCCGGACTCAGTTGAATACCGGGTGTAAGAGGAGTAGCAACTGGTCGACACTTGGAAAGATTCAGCAGTCGAATGCCCTTGTGTATAAGATTGGACTGAGATAACAAGAAACCAATTTCATCTGATTCTACATTCATGCCTAATAAAGTGTCTAGATCGTGAGCTGATGAGTTAGGAAAGCAATGCAGAAATAGTTCCTCAAATGCATCAGTCTTCCCCACCACAACCAAGTCGTCAACATGGAAAAAGATAAAAGAGTCTTGGTTTTTATGAATAAAGACACATGCGTCCGACTGAGACTGTTGATAGTCTATTTCTTCAAACCATTTGGTGAGGGTGCGGTTCCAGTTGGCTGGAGCCTGTTTTAAACCATAAAGTGATTTCTTGAGTTTAAGAAAAGGACTGGAGCGGGTAGATTCTTTCGGAGTTTTGATGTATATCTCTTCCTTTAAGGGAGCAAACAGAAAGGCACTTTTGACATCAAACTGTCTGACAGGAAGTTTTTTATCAGCCGCAAGAGTTAGAAGAAGAAGCAGAGAAGGGAATTTCCCGGTGGGAGCAAATGTATCAAAGTAGTCCACCCCGGATTCCTGTTTGAAACCTTGAATACACAGTCTGGACTTGACGCGTTCAGGAGAGGAATTTGTGGCAGGTTTGAGACGATTGACCCATAGATTATTGAGCCAACAGCTTGGTGTTTCGGTTGCGTCTTCCCACACCTCGTGTTGTTCAATGCTCTCAAGTTCCTCTAGTTTAGCATCTTGGACCTTGTTGGGATCCAGGTTCGTTGAGAAATAGCTGTATTTCACTGGTTTGACGGCAAGGGTTCTTTCTCTTAGAACGCGAGAGGGTACAATATCTTTGCTGACATCTTCATACACAGATTCAGACACATCTAAAGAGGGTTTGGTTGATGACTGATCCTCGGAAGGAGGCTGATCAGAGGGAGAACTTAAGGCTTCTAATGTCGTGGGTTCCTCATTTAAGGATTCAGGTTCATCTTGAGAGTGAGCAGAAGATTTCCAATTGGGCAACCATTCTTCGGAGGAAGAATTATTTGAGGGTCTGCAATCTATGTCTAGGAATCAAACATGCTTGGAGTCTAGCACCTTTCCTGACAAAGTGAGGATTCTATAAGATTGAATCTCAGGATTGTATCCGATTAGGTGACCAATCTCGCCTGGAGGGAGTAATTTCAATCCAGGAGCCTTGGGAAGAATGAGGTAGGAGACAGGAGCGCCTAGTGGATGGAAATAAGATAAGGGAAGCCTTGCGCCTTTGAACATCTCATAGGGAGACTTTTTGCTCTTATGAGATGGAATCTGATTGATAGCTAAGGCTGAAGCCTGGGCCACTTCATGCCACATCCCTATGGGAATATTAGAATCACTCAGGTTTGAACGAATTGACTCTATTATGGTACGATTAAAACGTTTGGCCAGTCCATTGAGTTGAGGGGTATACGGATCAGAGAATCATTGACAAATAAGGTTTTTCTTGCAAAAGTCCGCAAGCTTGAAGTCCTCGAATTTGGTCCCATGATCGGAGTGCAGGATAGATGGATAGTAATTGAATTGTTTTTCTTCCAGATTGATGGCTTCAGCAAGTACTGAAGGGATCAATTCCTTGCTGATGACCGGAATAACAGCCACATATTGAGAGAACGCATTGGTGACGGTGACAAGATATTTGTGACCATTCTTTGAGGAAGGTAGGGGCCCAATGGTATCAAGATGTAACTCTTGAAAGATGCGATCAGCAGATGAGATTCGTGAGTGAAACAATGCTCTGGTCACTTTGGAAATGGCATAAAATTTACAATTTTCAGTTTTCTTGATGGGGATATTCAACTTGTGCCTCAATTGATGGTAACTCACGTGCCCTAGCGACTTGTGAAGATTTTCAGCATAGGACAGATGAGATTGGTACGTGGAAGAAGTGGGAGGATAAAATCTGAGACAAGTAATGTTATTGAAGTAGTGTCCTTTCATTGCAAGGTTGCCGAGTTTGTAGAGAAGAAACACATTGGGTTGGAATTCAAAAACGTAATTATTGAGAAGGAGTCTTCTCAGTGAAATCAGGTTGACTGAGAGATTAGGAACAAACAGTACGTCATGAAGTATGACATCTCCCAAATCACATTTCAGATCGATTTTTCCCTTCCCTTTTACTTCCAACAAGTTTCTTCCGCAGCTAGTACTGATCATTCCTTTTTCTGAGAGATCAAGATTTGTAAACAGATTGGGGTCAGAAACCATGTGATTGGATGAGCCGGAGTCAAGAACGAAATTTAGAGAATCTTGACAGCTGGAGATGGAAAGACAGCTGACATAAGTCTCGGATTCGGAGGGACTATTATTCTTTGGTCTAAGTTGAGGGTACAACATCCAGCACTTGTGCTTAGGATGATTCGCAAGAGTGTTGTGTTTCCTTGGTTTGCATTTCCCAGATGCGTCGGTGAAAAGAGATGCGATCTGATTCAACGAAGAAGGTGAAGAGTTGCTCATTTTTAATTCATTCATATGAATGCGGAGATGATCCAGAACAGTATCAGGATTGATTTTGGACTGAACATTTGAATGGGTAATAGATTGTTTAATGTTTCTCAGAGAATCCGGTAACTTATCAAGGATCATGTAGGTTAAGATATTGACTGGAAGGATGATTCCGATTTCGTGTAGTTTATTGACACCATTCTTGACGTCCAGGATGAATCCTTGTATGTTGCTTTCATCAAATACAATCGAGGCGAATTGGCTGTATACTCAAGCCCGATTGGATGGTTGCGAAGATACAAAGTGTTTGTGGATTGCTTGCCATATCTCCTTAGCGCTTTCTTCATTGCCGGCAGATACAATTGTCGTATGGATGGATGGGGAAAGCTTGGAGATTAATCTAGACGTGAGAATGGTGTTGTCGGTGTCCTCCAGTTCTTCTGTGCTTGATCCAATGATTTCTTTTAGTTTGGCAAGGTTCAGGAGCAAGTTTATCCTAGTTTTCCAGATGGTGAAGTTGTCCTCTGTGAGAACAGGAATGGCTTCCAAGGTGGTTTTAAGAATCGTTGGATTGATGTTGTCCATTACAGATGAGACGGACCTGGTCTTGAGAGGTTGGCAACTGGAGATCGCGTTTGACTGTTAATTGTGATAGAACTTGAATCTATTGATTGCTATAAATGTAAGACCAGACTAACAAAAAGAAAACAACAAATTCAATAGTTGACCCATACAGAATAAAATGGATTGATCCTACCCCGTATATGAACAATTATGAAGAAAACCACAGAGATACTGGATAAGAAGCCTTATGGAACCTAGGATAGATAGAAGATAGACAGCAACGGAATGGACGAATAGACTGGCGACAACAGTTCAGAATGAGAGTTGGGATTTGGATGAAGCACGATGATCTCTTTCTCACCAAATGAGAACAATGGCCGCGAAGTTGAAAGGCGGTCAAGGATTATCTTGATGAAGAAGGGACAATCGAAGGAGCCTCAGGTAGTGATTGAGTCAAAGGCCAAGTTGAGTAATTGAGGTGTAGTTGGTATTTGGTTTAAGGAGGAGTTTGTGGAGGGATACAATCTTGAGATCAGTGAGTCTGATGATGAAAGAAGAAGAGAAAATCAGGAAAGGAAAGGAGTATAAATAGAAAATAGAAAATAGAAATAGAATGGATTGGAAGGGGAAAACCAGAGAACAGGAGGGAGGTTGGAGAGACAGTTGATTGAACTGGTTCTACTGTTGACTTTAGTGACAGAGTTCACATGTGTGACAGATTTGAATTATGACTTAGATGAGATTAGTCTGCGGCCGTGAGATTGAGAAGTATGGCGTGAATGACAGTCCGCAGCTGTGAGACTTAAAATTTCAACACTCTTTTTCTTCTTTGATTCTTTCTTTCATCCTCAAGTCACCAAGACGCAATTCTTCAACCAAGAGCCCAAGGATCATCTGTTCAACCAAAACTCAATTGTACTCTCACTCTCAACCTTGAACGCTGTCCTTGAACTCACCTAACTGATCTGTCTCTAACTGGTGAGATCAATCTTTTTCATTTAATCTTACCTATGTCTCAATCTGAATCATGTTCTTGTGTTCAGCTACACATCATCATGTTCTAATTTCCATCAGTCTCTTAGCCATATCCTGTCCGGGTCTTTCCTTTCCTGTGTTGGTATTTTTCATATGATATTCTTCTATTCTTTTGATGCTTTTGATTCTCGGATTTTTTTTTCTGTCTCATTGTGCTGGCTTAATAATAAATCATATTTCATAGCTCATTCAATTCCTTTGTATCACACAAGGAATTTCTCAAATTCCTCAGTGTTGAACCAAATATGTGGATAGTCCCGCAGCCTGATGCAAACGGGCTTGTGATTGGCGCCGTTATCAGAGCAAGGGACAACATATCCCGCCCCTGATTAAGGTTGCTTCCAAGAAGCCAGAGGAAGAGGAGCAAGAGGAGTAGGGGTAATGTTAGACAACCCCAAAACGGTTGTTGGGTGGTACAGGGACATTGCCCTTGTTAGTTTTGAGGAACAAGGAAAAAAATGTTACTTCTTGGCCAGACCTCCAGATGTGGAATAAGAAGAGGAATTCTCCTTAAATTATTCCCAAGTTTGGAATTTATTGATCCCTTGCGTCTGTAAACCCTGAGTGTGACTGTTCACCCTACAACTGAGAGGTAGAGAGATGATTTTAAAAGAGCCTTCCAACCTGATGTGGTGATCCAATCCTCCCTCCCCCCATGCCATCCGGGCTGAGGGTGCGGTTTGAGTAGCCTTCCCCTGAACCCTAACCTAGGAACAGCCGCAAGTAAGCAAGAATAATGAAATATAACCCCTAAGTACAGAACCCTAGCCCAACTCTATCCTTCCATCCCCCTCCCATGATCCATACCCCATATCCCTTACCCCATATCCCATCTGTATTGCCCGCCTGCCATTACGTCCACCCGGTTTGTCCTTCTCATGATATGTCCCTTGCGTGCCGCCCAACTCAAAGCCCCCTGCGCATGTCCGCATCCGCCCAATGCGCCATTCCAGATATCCAAGGTACATCTGCGCGTCGCAAGACGCGCAATGTGCGCAATCTGTCTAATCCAATACAATCCACCCTGCATCTCCAGATTCCAAGCCCAATTCAACTGCTGCTGAGCCCTCAGCACGGCTTGACCTCCTCACCCACCACCTTTGGCACCGGTAACATCTCCTCTCTCTCCTCATCCTCCTCCTCATCCTCTCCATCATCAGAAGCTAACCTGCTCCTTCACCACCCCCCCTCCTTGCTTGCCTGCCGGCCCCACCTTACTCCTTGCTTGCCCCCTCCTTGCCCTCTGGTGGCACCTTGGCCCCCCTCCCTCCTTGCTTGGCCGCCAGTGCCACCTCTCATCATCCTTAACCTTCCAATCCATCTTCTCATTGATCCCCCAACCCAAGCCTTGTCAGCCATCCTACAACTCAACATAACCCCAGGAGACCCTAGATCAAACCTCAACATGAATTGGCCATCCCATCCGTCATCACTGTAGCTCAAATGGCTCAACTAACCCATCACAAACTATGCAAGTCTATCTCCCATCATCCACATCCTCCTGATTCAAATCCCCCCTTTTTTTGTTTAACAAGAAATCCTTCTTGGCCTTGCTGACTCTTCCCTTCATCACTCTCTGTCTTACTTTTAGATAGATTAAAATCCTTGATGCAATCCGCTGGATTGCTAGATACCCAACACAATTGAATCCTGACCACAAAAAATATGGCCTACCTGCCAACAAGTTTCCAACTCATCATCTCACCCAGACCATAACCACAACCACTACCCCCACCACAATCAAGAACAGGATCACAACAGCAATCATCAATACAATTCCCTCGTTGAAACTCACTCAACAAATTGCCAAGATCATCAATCTACTTCATACCCAGCCTTCCAAGCTTGCCATGATCTTCCTTGATCAACTAATCAGTTGATTATGGGCCAAAAATCTACAATTTTCAATCCCTAGCTTGATCATCTCCTTCTCCATGATCTACCTCAACCCTCAATCCAGGCAAAATGTCACCCAGAATGGATTCTTCTACGGTTTCATACCCTCATCTTGCCATGATGACCATCAATCAGATTCACAACCTACTCGTTAGGAGATCTATTGGTTTTGGATGATCATCCACTATCATTCCTTGGGTGGCATCTTGGTCTTGATCTTGGTCCAACAATCCAGCTTGTTGACCAAAAGCTTTGCAACCTGTTTCTTGATCATTTGATGAGTCTCCTTCTTGAGAGGAGGCAGGCCTGATACAATCTCAGGATTTTTTCTGGAAATCCTACCGGGAATTAATTGTTACTAGAAGTCTACAATCTCAATCTTGGGCACTTCAACTTGTCAACTCCAGCCTATCTCTCTATCAAATTCCATCATCAGATCCATCAATCTCACAACTGGACACCAGCAAAACAAAACCTTGACTCTTATCTTCTTTTCTGATACCTCTTCTTTCTTTTTGCCTTCTCTCTATCTCTCATCCTCCTTCAGAATTCTGTTGTGCAAGAGCTGTTGACTGACACTTTCCCATTTTCCACAATCTATTTCAATCAATTTTGCTTGTCTATTTCTCATCTATCTCTCCAGATTCATCCAGGCTGCTTCTTTCATCCTTTTCTCTCTCCCTTCACACAGGCTTGGGTGCACCACCAGATGGCCATCAAGCGTTGTGATGCTGCAGTGCATTGCTCAGGATGTGTTTATTTGGTGTGTATGTATGTATGGACATGAGTCTGTCCGTCAATCTGGAATGGTAAACTGCCCCAAGGATGCTTCCACTTCAACCTTGAGAGCCATTGACAATTGGCTCAGCCTGATACCCAAACCTCAGAGCGTTGGAAGCACTCACGTGCCATTGGCCACCCCCCATCCATGGTCAGCCATCCTTAGTCACCAATGGCCAAGACAATCCTGGCCATCGCCGTCTTCTGGGATCTCCGGGCCTGCCCAGCCGACCCATCTCCCCCCCTCCCTGGTTCCCGGGCCCAGCCCACCTGGCCCCAGGCCCAACCCAAAACTCAACCCAAACCCAACCTGAAGGCCCAGCCCAATTCCCTCACACCCCAGTAAGTTTTTTTTTTTGTTGGTGCTGATGTGATCTTTTTTTTTTTGGTACAGTTTTTTTTTTTTTTTTGGTGACCACGTTTCTGGAAAACTTGGGATCAAGTCCAGGTTTGGTTTCATTTTTTTTTGATCCAATCTTGTTTCACTGAAGATGCCCATTTGACTGACTTTTTTTTTTTGGTTTTTTTTTCAATCCCTCAACCCCTATTGTTGAATGTCCAATTCTTCTCCCACCCGCCTCAAAATGTTGCACAAAAAATTGAATCCCATCTTGTTCCTCACCCCAATCAGGGTATATGGATGGGAGGGATCAAGATGGAAGGAGATGGATTGACCAAAATAATAAAAGGCGGGAAGGATAGGGCAGATCACCAAAAGAGGATTCAAATGAGGGATTAAAAAATATCTTTGGAGGTTGCTGATGAAGGTATTAATGAAAAGGTGGTCTGGTCTGGTTGAAAACCGCGTCCTTTGGATCTGTACCCTTCAATTGTTGCCAAAAAGAAAAAGAATAGTCAAGAACCCACCCTGGAAGAGTTTGAGCAAGTAAAACAAACAATCAAACGGTTCCATTTCTGCCACAGTGGAAAATTAATTGTCCTCAATCAATCTGATCACCAAGCCCTGGTTGTAATAACTGAATTTGTTCCCTTGGATAGTGGGGTTAAGAATACTCCCAAATTTCCTAATCAAAAATTTTTTTTTTTGTTTTTCTTTCACCCATGCAAATATATTTACAAGCCCAGCATTCAAGTTATCTAATGTATTTCATCTACTGTTCTACTGCTACCAATGCAAGCCAAGGCTACTGATACCTTATCCTTTTTTTGGTTGCAAGTTGTTCCCTCTCCTTTTCCAGTTGTGCTTGCTGTTGATCCTTCTCCTTTTCCTGAATTTGAAACTCTAGCTCAGCCTGTTTCAACTTCCACTCAGCATCCCATTTTTGTTGATGAGCCAAACTCTTGGCTTTCTGCTTTTGAACATCCATGGCCAGTTGAAAATCCCATTTTTGTTTTTCAAACTCAATTTTTTTGGATTCAATTTGTGATTTGACTGTTTTTTGCAGGGGAAGAGAAATGAGCATGATTTTGAAAGCAAGGTAAACCAATGGACTTACATGAATCTTGCTTCTCCATGATTTCTTCAAAGCCTGAAAGACCAGAAGTGTTTCTCCTCTTTTTATGACTTTTGGGGTTGAAATTGATGGAATTGGAGGCCTTTCCCTTACCCTTGGCAGAGGAGGTTTGAGTCTGAAAGTAGTCACTAGTTTTTAAAGGCAATGTGGGAGGCCCCATTGGATTGAGTTCTTGGCCATTCTGGAATGTATGAGCCTGTTTTTTTACAATCTAAACCAGTCGGGATTAACCAGACAGAAGAGAAAAGAGCTTGGTTCCTTACTAGAACCAATGTTGAGGGTAATGGAGACTGAGGAGTATCTTGTTCCACATCAGCAAGGTTGATGAGATCTGCTAACCCAGGAAGATAGCAATCCAAAGAAGGAGGGGAGGGGTCCAAGGTATGGTTTGACTCCTCAATCAAAGCAGAAGTAGATGTGATTGGAGCTGATTGCTTTTGAATATCCTCCTCAGCATTTGATGAGGGCCACTCATAGGTTCCTTCAGGATCACCATTGCTAGGCTGAGCATCCCCAGCCAAGTCCTCAGCCTCAACTGAATTTGATTTTTGGGCATCAAAAGCAGCTAGGGGGGTTATTTTGGCCTTCTTTCCAAAGATTTCATCCATTTGAATATAAAAAGGACAAATGGAGTCAAACTCATCAACCACCAAGTTGATTCCCTTGGCTTTGTCAGATTTGGTGATACCAAAGCCGGTGGAGATTGACATGGAGTGGGCCTTTCTGTACTTGGCTCAATAATTCTTGAATTTCTCCCTGATCTGTTTGGATGATAGATCCGGCCTACCTTTTTTTTTGTTCTTGAGTTCATTGGCCATCAGGAGATAACCATTGAACTTAGAGGATGGAGGTTGGCCAACACGTGTTTCATTTTCCAATCCAAAGCAGGCACCATAGTTGAAGGGAATTTTGAGCCAGTTGACCAGGATGATGTGATCAGCTCTCTTGAGCTGACTTGAGCCCTTGGAAGCTGATGGGGGAGGATTTTTTGTTGTGGAGTTCCTTGGCAATGTTTGCTTTGGTGTGTTTCACTTTTGTGTGGACTTGTGGGGGGAGGTTTGCTGAGGGGCCATTTGGAAAGATTAAGGGCAATACAGTGATGAGAGTGATAAAGTGACAATCAAGATAAAGTGATGATAGATCTGAAGTGATGAGAGAGATAAAGTGACAAGAGCAATAAAACAATGATTGGATTCTTTGGATGAGGTTGGAGGTAAAAGTTCTTGTTGGAGGTAGAGTGATGAGAGTGATGAAGCAATGAGACTGATGAAGTGATGAGAGCAATGAATCAATGAGAGGCATAAAGTGGTGATTGATCAAGTGATGAGGGTGATAAATTGTTGAGAGTGATGATGAGAGTGATAAAGTGATGAGAGTGGTGAATCTTTTTATGATGAGGCTGGAGGTAAAAAAATTTGTGATGAGGTTGGAGGTAGAAGGAGGTGGGAAGCCAGGGGTGGATGACGTGGACAGGTGGTGGAAGCCTTTCAATACTTTATTTGAAAAAACCCAATAATTTCTGGGTGACTCTGACATGTCTGATTTGAAATAAGTGGGTTTTTTTGATTTTGAATGGCGGGTTTGAAACCCTTGCTTAACTCTGATACGCCCTAATAATTAATAAATAATAAATAATAAATAATAAATAATAAATAATAAATAATAAATAATAAATAATAAATAATAAATAATAAATAATAAATAATAAATAATAAATAATAAATAATAAATAATAAATAATAAATAATAAATAATAAATAATAAATAATAAATAATAAATAATAAATAATAAATAATAAATAATAAATAATAAATAATAAATAATAAATAATAAATAATAAATAATAAATAATAAATAATAAATAATAAATAATAAATAATAAATAATAAATAATAAATAATAAATAATAAATAATAAATAATTAATAATTAATAATAAATAATAAATAATAAATAATAAATAATAAATAATAAATAATAAATAATAATAAATAATAATAAATAATAATAAATAATAAATAATAAATAATAAATAATAAATAATAAATAATAAATAATAAATAATAAATAATAAATAATAAATAATAAATAATAAATAATAAATAATAAATAATAAATAATAAATAATAAATAATAAATAATAAATAATAAATAATAAATAATAAATAATAAATAATAAATAATAAATAATAAATAATAAATAATAAATAATAAATAATAAATAATAAATAATAAATAATAAATAATAAATAATAAATAATAAATAATAAATAATAAATAATAAATAATAATAAATAATAAATAATGATAAATAATAATAAATAATAAATAATTATAAATAATAAATAATAAGAAATAAGAAATAATAAGAAATAAGAAATTATAAATTATATGGAGTAGTGTATGGGCCCCCACGCGTTAAGGGGCCCTACACAACTCCCACAGGTTGTTCGGGGCCCTAAACAACTCCCACAGGCTGTGTGGGGCCCTACACGGCTCCCACACGACTGGAGTTGTGTTCACTGCTCCCACACGACTGGAGCAGTGAATTTAATATCACCCAAAAGATGGCCACAGCGCAGGCCTCCCCGGGGGGCAGGAAATCATGCGGCATGCAAAGCAGATAAGGATGAGCAAGGGGCTCCAAGTAGGGTGCGGCGGAGGGCCGCATCATGAGAAGGAAAAACTGGAAGTAAGTAATGGTAAGTGGGCAGGGAATGGGTTAGGGTTAGGCTAGGGTTCTGGGCTTAGGGTTTTTTTTACATTTGTTGTTGGGCTATTATTACACTTGTACTTAGGTTAGGGTTGAGAGGGTGGGAATGAATCCCGCACTCTCAATCCCAGCTCTGGGGGGGATCTTATCATTGGATCAGGGGACAAGGAAAGGAAAAGGAAAGGAAAAGGAAAAGAGGAGAGAGGATGGATTGAGGGATGGATGGATGAAAGGATATGGAAAGGAAAGGAAATTCATCTCTTTAATGGAGCATCTTTATCCTTACAGACACTAGGACCATTGATTTGGGAACTCAAGGATAGCTAGGGGACTGCCACCCTCTTGCTTTCCACACCACCCAACCAAACTTTGTTGATACACCATAACAAAATGATAACTAGATCATTATTTAATAAAGTACATACTTGGCATAAACAATCAAGAGCTTTGAATATAGATTGCACTCAAGATTCAGTTAATACTAATAGGAGACTAAAATTTCAACAATTTACCCCAATATTTCAGATGGAATATAGATGGCTTGTTACAAAATACAAAAATTTATTCAAACATTCTGAAAAACTTTTCAGAGAGCAATTCAAAAAAATCGCAATTAAAAAAAGAGACTTGTAAAGTGAAGTAGTAGAAAATAAAAAAGATTGAGTTCTTTCTATTCAAAGAAACCAATTTTTGATATTTCTTTTTTTTATTCTTGAAATTTATTGGATGTTCTCTTCCAGATTCCCAGTGATTTTTGAATTTGTTTTATCAATAGTTTTAAGTTGAATTAGTTTATTTTTTTTGTTTTTTCAGTGAAAATATCTCTACATTCCATCAAAAACATTGATTTTTATTCAAAGAAAATCAATTTTCAAATTTATTATTATTATTATTTTTTTACTCAATTTAATCATTGTGGGAATATTCAAAAATATTTAGCTCCTCTCATGGTATAGGTATTTTAAGCATTTCTTTATTTTTTTTTTATGTTTTTTATATGGCCTAAGGTATTACATCACACAGGAAATATTAATTCTGATTCAATTGAAATCATTTTTTGGCATTCAATTTTTTTATTTTTTTTTACTTGATGAATTTTTTACAAATTATCAAAACATCCTAAAATTCTCCTCCTGAATTAAATATATGTAGCGTTCATCTATTTCTTATTTTTTGTGTTAAAAAGGTATTTACACTCAATCAGAAGTTGTGAAGTTTCTTCCAAGAAATCTGTTTTTCATATTTTTTATAACTATTTTTGTAGTTTATCATACTTTTGTTGAAATATTTTGAAATAATTTTAATCAACCTCATAAAATATTTCTATTTTGAAGTTTTCTATGTTTTTTTATGGTAGGTAAAAAGTTATTTATACATCACACCCCAACAAAACCCCATAGCAGGTCTGGGGACCTTATTTTAGCCCCTCAAGCCTTAATTGATGTTTAAAGGCCTTTGAGGTCCCAACACATCCTTAAAAGTCATTTTATCCCATCCCAGGCATTCCTTTAAACCTTGAAAAGACATGAAAAACCTTAATTTAGGAACTTTGAAAGTATGAATTTATCCTGGGCCAAATTAATTACTATATGAAATGCTGCACAGGGGGGAGGGGGTAATAAATTTTATACACTGATTTATACAGCGCAGCAACCAGGATTTTTTTTATTTTATTTTTTTGAAGAAGAAAAAACTCAAAATAAACAAATACAATTAAGATTGAATGCCCTTGAATCACCACAAATATGAAAAAGATTAAAAATTTCTTACCCTTTTTTTTGAATACATATGAATATCTTCCCAGAAAATCGACAAAATATTATGCTTGGAAAGGTTTCAGATTTTATGCTCATTCATTTTCAAAATTTTGGAAGATTGTTTTTAAAAGTTTTCAGATTATTAATCAAGTCATCAAAATCCATTCAATAAATTATTCTATTCCATTTGAAAATTTCAATTAGTTTTCAAGCAATGGTATGAGCCCCTCCTCAAAACCAACAAAAACCAAAAAAATTCACATAATTCTGGAAAATCTAAAAAATTGAAATATCCAAATTGAATTTTGATTTGGAACTCAAATATTTTTAGACATTTGTTCTGCTTGATTTTTATGCGTCCTCAGAGACCCATCTTGATTATTCAATCAAAATATAATCAAACCCAGAAGAAAACCACGTTCATCCAATTCTCTTTTCCCATGAATAGAAAAATTACATTTCTTTAGTTTTTTTTAAAATATTTCTATTCTGATTATTCCTTAATATCAAATCTATCAACAACAGGTTTATCAGAGTTAGAAAAACTGCCATTAGAAACCCACTATTTTTTTTGACCAAACCCGCCATTTTTAATGGCAGGTTTCTGAAATGCAAATACCCCCTAACTGGTGTATTTCAAAATGGTGGGTTTCATCAATGGTGGATTTCCAACATCAAACCTGCCATTATCATGCCTCAACCTTTCATTTCATGAAAAACACCTATCCACACCTCCACCTCAGAAAATCAGGAACTCACAATTAGCTTCTTGGACTTTGATAAACCCTGATTGGAATATTCACTCCCACCAGATCATCATCATCCATCCAGATAATCCTCCTCAAGCCATCCATCTCAATATCACCTCACTCATTCCTATCACTTGCACCCATCCCCACCTCTTGACCTCCAGCCACTCCACCATCACAGGAGGTGGCAACTAGAGTGCAATAGCCTTCCTCAATACCACTTCAGGAGGAACTTGTCCAGTTGGCCTACCCATCCTCTTTTAAGCATCATCCACACTCACCCTTTCTTCATCTAGATTCCCAATACTGATCTGCCGCTTCATCACCAATCCACGGGACTTGCTCAAAGATTTTGCCTAACCTTCTGTCCTCAATCACATCTACCATCAAGCCCCCTGCACCTCAATTTTCTTGCAGGGTTTCCTCTCAAACCTATCAGAAGGAGTACAATGTAGTGGGTCCCATGCAACATAAGAGGTTCCACTCTCCATAATCCTACATCTCATCCTGTCCTTGTTTTGGAACCTAATGCTTTAACAGGAACTGGAAGATATGTTGCAGCAATCAAGGACACGTTTGACTACATCAAGGTATTCAAATTGAGTTTTTTAGGTGTATAACATCTTTAGTTCCACCATTGTCAATTCAAAGCTCAGTGAGATGAATTTTTAGATAGCCACCTGGTCTGCAGCCTTGAAGGTGGCCGTTGTTGCGGTCATCAAGAGATCCAGACTACTTGTGAAGCTGCTCTCCCCCATCCCCAAACTCATTGAAAACATCAATGCTTTTATCTCCTAAGGTCATAATTAATGCTTCTCAGGAAAATTTTTAATTGAATTGAAAGAAAAACTTGGCCCAGTCAAGTGATTCATTCTGACTTCCACCTCTTGGTACTCTTTCCATCCACAATCCCACCCTGCCTGCTGTTATACCCACTTGGCTCATATGACTGGCCTGGAGAGGACTTCAGAACAAAAGATTAGTAGTAGCATTGGTACTAACACTCAAATACCCATCTCTACCAGTCATGGTTCAACTAAACCCTCCACCACCAATTGAGTCCCCAGATCTAACTCCAGAGTACCTGCTCCAAACCAATCTTGGCTTGAAACTCAATCCCTCAAACAAACCTTGAACAAAACCAATTGACCCAATCCTCATCAGTAACCTGTCATGTGTTTCCCCTCTCCCTTTGTTTGATCTAAACCCACTCAATCTCAAATTTCTCTCACATCAACCTCTCTCATACAGCCTCTAGCGCCAAACACCTGGCCCATTGGCCCAGGCAGAAAAATGCTAAGGCCAAAATGACCACTCCACCCCTTTCCAACATGCTCCAACATGCTCCAATACCCCCTTCTACTCAGCAATCCATCACCACCAAGATCTTGCAACTCCTTCCCAACCAGGTCCTTCAGGCTCATGATAAAGCACAAGAACTCTCTAAAAAATTCAAACTGGCTCAGAAGAAGATTGGTGAAATCAAATGTCAAAATGCTAAATGTAACCATTGATAGTTTGGCCTGGAACACAAAGTATTGGAACTCAAAAGGGAACTACGCAACACAACACTCCAATTTGAGGATTTAGAAGGACAAGTGTGAAAATTAGAACAGGATCAAAAATTAGACAATCCAGATTGATGGGATTGAAGATCTCAGGATCCAATCAAAACCTAGGTGCATGAGTTCCTTCCAAATGATCATGATAGTGAGATCATTGGGGGTGGCAGGTATGATTTGGGTCTGGTGAATAGGAGCTCAAAGTTGAGATGAAGGAGGTTGGATTGATGATCAGGTAATCCACACATCTTGTAAAAGTTAACCCAAGCGCCAGATCTCCAAGGAAAAAATTTGATAGACCTTTGATTCTTGACTTTATATTCCTCCAATCATCCATGAGCTTCTTGTGCATGGATTGATGCCAGCCATTAGGTTGACCAGACATAAGGGTGAGCACTTGTACAGGCACAATTTCCCATCTGGCAATGGCGCATTTAGCTTAGCGGTTAAAGCATCACTCATGAATTTTGAGGTCATGGGTTCAAATCCCATAGTTTGCAACTACATTTTGGATTCTAAGACTCCCACCACCCTCAAAATATTACAAAAAAAATTGAATCCTGTCTTGATTCTAAACCAAATTAAATTATTTGGATTGGAAGGAACAAGATGGGAGGAAATTATTTGATAAGGATACTGAGAGGTGGAAAGGATAGACCTTTTTAACAAAATAGAACTCAAAAGAAAGATTCCAAAACCTCTTTGGAAGTAGCCAAAGAAGGGTTTAACAAAAATTTTTACAACCCTCAAAATGGTATACATTAATTTGAATCCCTTCTTGAGCATCACCCCCAAGCGCAGTAGGTCCCTAGGAGGGAACAATATGGAAGGAGATGGTTTGAAAAACATGAAGAGAGGTGGCAAGCAGAGGGCTCTTCAGATGAAGCAATGAGGATATCAATGAAGAGATGAAAGTGATCAAGTGATGAGAGTGATGAGATTGATGAAGTAACAAGAGTGATCAAGTGATGAGAGTGATGAAGTGACAAGAGCAATAAATTGATGAGAGTGATGAAGTGAAAAGAGCAATGAATCAATGAGAGTAATGAAGTGATGAGAGTGATCAAGTGACAAGAGTGATCAAGTGAAAAGGGAAATCAAGTTAAAAGAGCAATAAAGTTATGATATTGATGAAATGTTGAGAGCAAGAAAGTGATGAGAGTGATGAATTTTTGAGAGAAATAAATTGATGAGAGTGATCAAGCAATGAGAGTGATGAAGTGTTGAGAGAAATAAAGTGATGAGAGTGATGAATCAGATTTTTCAAATGAGGTTGGAGGTAGAATTTTTCCAATGGGGTTGGAGGTAGAATATTTCTAATGAGTTTGGAGGTAGAAGGAGGTGAGGTTGGAAACCAGGGATGTATGACATGGACCAATGTGTGGTTGAGTTGGTGAAAGCCTTTAAATAGTTTATCTGAAAAAACCCATTTTATTTTCAGGTAACTCTGACACATCTGATGTGAAATAATTTGGTTTTTTTGATTTTTAATGGCGGATTTGGGTTGAAACCTGCCATCAAAAAATGGCAGGTTTGGTTAACTCTGATGCACCCTAATGGCATAAGAATGGTTTCATTTTTTCTCTCTCCATTTAAAATCTATATTAGTTTATTTATTTATTTTTTAATTTCTGTATTACTGTTCAAAACAATGGTAGTTGCATTATTTGACTCATCAATCAAGCTCTAACTTAAAGAACAGATGCCAAAATACATTATTGTAAAATTCAAAATAAATTAATGGTTTTTTGGACTGAAAAATTGGGGATTGAAAATATTTCTAAAACTCAAACTAGTGATTTTGACCAATCAGTGGGAAGACTTAATCCCCCCCCCCCCCCTGTACATGCAGCGGGTACACAGAATTCTTGAGCCTTTTTTCAAAAGTGGGTACCCCCAGGTACTTGAAGAAATTTATATCAAGAACTGGAAGCATGAAAATTTGTGTTAAATACTCCACAATCAATCTACCTCTCCAGTCAAAGGTTACCAAAAACTCAACCATCTTGGTTTCTTTTGTAACTTGAAATTTTTTATGATAAATCAAAAAAACCAGTTTGGTAAGTAATCTATTTGAAACTTGACCTACTTATTTAAATATTTACTAGTATATGCCCTCAAATTTGGGGAGGCATGGAATTTTCCCAGCGTGGTATGGGCTTTGTCCAGTGCAGTATTGATTTTTCCCAGTGCAGTATTGATTTTGCCCAGTGTCAATGCAAGAGTTTCATAACAATGTTGGCAAATGAATACAAACCCAAGGACATTGATGCCAGCTGAGGGGTGGGAAGTTTTTCAATATTTTTATAGAATTAGATTTTTCAGGATTCTTTTTTTGAAATTCAAATTTTTGTATTTATCATTCCATCTTAGACATCAAAGCATTCAAGGGACCAAATCCTTTAAAATATTCCCTTGTTCAAAAATTTTTTCAGATTTTTTGAAAGGTGCTGGTCCATAAACCTAGAAATGAATGATTCATCCTCAAATTATTCAAACACATAGAGACTCTTCCAAATATAAACTAGTTATTTTATCTGAATATTTGTGAATCAATGAGCCTTTCTGAGAAGTTCTCATGAATCCCAAAAGTCCTAGATCACCTATTTTCTGGAAATTGGACCCAGCTATCACAAAATCGGAAGTAATCAATTGTAGCATTATTGAATTGTAGAATCAAACAATATTTTGTCTCTTTTTATTGAACATTTTCCTTTGCAATCCTCCTTCAAAAAATGATCAAGTAGAAAGAAGATTGGTGGTACCAAACTCTTTGAGTTTTTTTTTTTTTTTTTTTGGATCTGGTATATTTTTCAAGTATTTTTAAGTTTTGATTATTTATTCATTAATCTCAAATTTATTTTTATTTAAGCTTGTTACTTGTGTTTTAATAACATAGCAGATGCTCACTAATCTAAACTTAAAAATTGAAGAAACTAAACACTTTTTTATTATTGTTAGATTTTGCTTGAAAAAAGTACTTGGAATTACAAGGGCTGATTTTTTTCAATTAGTCTCAATGTTTGCCTACTTGCTGTACATGTACTGATGGTTTTCTTAAACAAACTTGATAACTACTTTCCATACCCCAAATTTTTAAAAATAATTAACATTTTACTGGTTGGAGCTTGTAATCAAAGCTAGTAGCCTATGTCAACACCAGTTACAGATGTTGAAACAGAGATTCAAAGGCTGTATCTTCAATGCCAGGAAATGAACAGGTTCCATGCATCCAATGCAAGCAATTCAATTTTTTCCAAAGGTGTAGAAACCAAAAATTTTAAATATTTTGATGCCTTTCTATGAAAGAGGTGTGATTTCAGCAAAAACAAAAGCCAAAATCCTGCCTCCTTCAAAATAAGGCGTGGCTTTAGTAATTCTGAAGGCATGAATTTAGCCTGGGCCTTGTGTGGTTTTTGGATATTCCTGTATAGCTTCCCATACTCTTCCCCAAATGTTTTATCACCGGTTTGGAACCAAATATAAGTATACTTGTGGTGGAATTGTCCTTACACATTGGTTTTGACAATCATGTGTTTAAAAGTAAATATTCAAATTTGATTGAATTTTTCCTAGTTCCCATTTTTTTTTTCTTTTTTTTACTACCAAGTAATCTGATTTAAATTTAGGTTTGAAATTTCTGTAAGTTTTTTTTTTAGGATAATGAGCTTTAGAAAAACAAATTCCCTATTGTGAAGCTCAAAATTAATAACCATTTTAATTATACTCAACACCTTTATGATTATTTGCAATTAGATAAATTTTCATCAAATGAAGGCTTGGTTTTCCTATAGTATTCTCCTTCTCATGCAACCATCCAAATGTAAGTATGAGGATGTTGGTGATTCAAGCCCTCTAAATATTTGGTGATGGAGAGTGACTCAAAGATAGGTTGATAGATAAACTGGGGATGATGAATGGTAATTACAAGGTGGAAACTTTGGATTGAATGAGTCAGGAAATTGTTTGTTTGAAACCAACAAGTACAATCAACTGTTTGAGAAGAAGCGGTTAAAAGCATGAAACATCAGTTCATTCATTCAATGAAATCGACAATTAAACCATTCAAAGAATGAGAATGGCTGTAGAAACAAAATTGAGAGAGTTTTAGATGGGTTTTGGTTGAGCATGAAATCGCTTGAGCTAAGAGGGTTTCGTGACGTTTGGATTCGCAACATATTCTCCTCTTTGAAATTCAGAGAAACCTCAATTTTCAAACTTGCCAATTTGATCAAATCCAAAACGTTCAAGTTTTTCGATTTGAAATGCTAAAATCCGATCGAAAGATTCCGAGTGGGGGTCAAGCTTCCCATTGCTGATGTGGTCTATGATGATTTGATTGTACACAGTTAGTTCAATAGATACCTGAGATCGCAGTGAGGTTGAGTGCCAGGTTGCTCCCAGTTGGCAAGTGAGCCGACCTAGCTGTGGACGCCACGACACTGTGTGTATGTAAATATTATGTTACATATATGTGCTGTCAAGCTGAAGGCTGCGCGCAGCCAGGTTGCGTCCAGCAACCAGTCATCAATCCTCTGCCTCCCAGTCAGCCAGCCAATCGTCCCCCACTCCCCTGCGCTGCTCGCTGACCGGTGAGGGCCACCCACCACGATTGAAGCACATAAATTTTTATTACTTAGTACATACACACACCATAGCACTCACATCAGTAATCACAGCTCAGCTACCCAAGACTTCATCAGAAGGACGGAAGTTAAGAGTCGATTGTCGGGAAGTGCTCCATGCTCCAGCAGGGAGGAGGCTCGATTGGAATTTTGGAAGAGGAACGAATTCGACTCCGCTAGACTCATCCCCATCATCACCTTCCGCTGGCTGCCTGACATCGAGAGCGAAGAGGGAGAGGAAGACGAGTGGCGAGGAACGAAGCCCACAGCTGCCTGCCCCCCAGAAACCATCCTGCCATCCATCCCTCAGGTCAGCTTGCCACTAGCCAGCCCATCTTGACTTGATCAATCGCGATTCGGTCCTCGAGCCGATTCCCTCCAGTCGCCCGGCCATCATACCTGCTGACCCTGGTGGACAGTTTCCCCTGATCCTATTGATCATCCAGCCCAGCAGACTTCGTCCCTGGTCATGTACGGCAACGGTGAGTAGAGCTCTCGACGGCCTCTTTGCCTCCTCGCCCGCTTGGCCATCACTCGCTGCACCCGACTCACCCCCTCTGCTCCACTTGCCTGCCTCCTCGGCCCTCCCCAACCAGCCTACCCCCCGTACCATCCACCCGGTACCCAGCCCCCACCCATGGCTTATGGTCCTTCCGGCAGCTTCCCAGTCCCGCCGCCCGGCTCTGCGCCCTTCGCCCCAGCCAGCTTGAGCCAGCCCAGCCAGTCCCAGCCATCAGGCTACCCCCCCCACTCCTTGCCGCCTCCCAACCCCTTGGGTGCCCATCCCGCCCCATTCGCCCCGCCCGCCCCGCCCGCCCCCCACACCCCCCAGTCCTCCGCTCCCTCCTCGCAGCCGCCGCCCGCTCAGCCGCCCCCATCCGGCCCACCGTCATCCAACCCTCCGCCGGGCCCCATGCCTTTTCAGCATCTCCCGCCTCCGCCCGGATTTCCCCATTTGCATCCCCCGCCCCACCTCAGCCCGGGCATCCCTCCCCAGCCGCACCCGCACCCGCACCCGCACCCGCACCCCTCGCATCCCCATCCCCATCCCCACCCTCAAGGCCATCACCAGTTTCCGCATCCTCCTCCCGGTGGCTATTACCCCCCCAATCGGCATGCTGGTCTCGGCTCTCACCCTCAGCCTCACAATATCAACTCCATCATTTCTCCCCCTCTCAGCCTCCCGTCCGTTCCAAACTTCAACCAGGCTCCTCCTCCAGCTGCCGCCCCCACCCTGCCCCCGCGGCCCGCGCCGACGGAGATCTACAGCCTCTTCGTTGGCTCAATCGCCGAAGGTGTGGACGATGCATGGCTAGAGCGCCTGTTGGGCTGCGCTGGCCATCTTGTCTCGCTTCGTAGAATTCGTGACCCTAACGGGAAACCTAAGCCGTTTGGTTTCGCTGAGTATGGAGATCCCGAGAGTGTTTTGAGGTGTCTAAAAGTTGTACACGGTTGTAGTCTTCCGATCGATGGTGGCAAGGGTGGAGAAAAAGCCCTGATGATCAAACCGGACGATAAGACGAAAGCCAGACTTGACGCCTATGAGGCTAACCGCATCAAGACCGATGTGAGAACACATTTTTTTTCCTCAAGCCATTAATTTCAGCTGGACGACATGGTGACTAATTTGTTTCATGGTAATCATGCGACCGTTACAGCAAGATGCCGAACACGAGACTCAAGCAACCGAACGTCTTGAAGCCCTTATCTCCCAGATGAAAGACCCAGATATTGTGGCAGCCACCGCCTCCGATCCCAATTCTTCTTCCAACAGTATGACCAATGGCAGCACCAACAAAAAAAACTCGTCAGCTCATTTACAAGACCTTGCTCCTGAAGACCTGCCTGAGGAATCAAGGGGTACAATCACTCGGGAGATTCAATTTTTTCGAGAGCGGGCAATCAGCAAGCGAGGCGACGCCGAAAAAGCTGCTAATAAGGAACGTGATCGGAGCCACCGCGAATCGGGTTCTGGCTCACCAGCTACTCCAAGAGGCTACTCCACCGCTAACGGCAAAACGGGTTACGGGTCCTCTAATAATACTCCAATCGGTCCGCGTGGGAGCTCGAGTACTCCTGCTAATAGCTCCACAAGTGCTCATGATCCTCAGTCATCCAATCGCTCGATGGGATTCGCACGTGCCGGGCAAATGGCAGCTGCTAAGCAGAACCTTGGTGCCTCTGGTACACCTGCAATTGGTACAGACGGGGCTGTTCCATTGACAGACGAAGAGGAGGAAAAACTTCGTGAGAGTCGGAGGAAACGAATGAACCATCTTGAATTCAAAGATCGCGAACGGCGTTGGGAAACCCGTGAACGCAATCGGGCCCAAACCAACCAACGCGAGCAGCAGCGTGAGAAAGCTATCAAGGAGGAAGAGATTCGCCTTCGCGATCAAACAAGAGCGCGATTAGCTAACTGGGATGATGAGGTCGAAATGCATCGCGGTAAGGAATCGTTCTACTTCAATCGATCCAAGTGGCGTAGCATAAGACGGACGTTCAGACAGCGCGAAGAAAAATCTGACCGGATTGATGAAGAACTCGAGAAGGAACAGCTGGAGGCCATCCGTAAGGAGTCTGAAGAATTCCTGAACAAGCAGGCCGAAATGATTGCCAAAATGCAAGACGAGAATCGAAAGGCTGGCTTGTTGCAACTGGACGAAGGCGGGAAGCCCATTCAACTCACTTTTGGAGGATTTGGCGCCAATCAAAACGTACCAGGAAAGTCCGGAATCATTACCGGTGGATCGATTCAATCAATATCACTAAAAAAGGAGTCAAAGGGGTTCGGTGCACTATTGGGCAATGCTGACGACGATGACGATGGATTCAAAAAGAAACGCGCCTTGATTCCCCTGACGTATGACGATGACGATGGCAAGCAGGCCCTGGAGAACCCGGCCGCCGCCAAGATCAATATCAAGTTTGGTAAAACATCCTCGAAAGAAGCATCCAAGATCTCTGAAGATAAGAAGAAGATGAAGATGAAAGAAATCGTTGCCTCGATTCCCAACCATAAGGATGAACTGTGGAAGGTCGCGATCAATTGGGAATGGTTAAGTGAGGTAGGTACTTTCGGTCGCTAGCCTGACTAGTTCTTATCCATAGTGTAATTTATCTCTTGTTTTCCCGTTGACTTTGCTATCATATTCCTTCCTTATTCGTAGTCGATTATCAATGACAAACTCAAACCATTTGCCAACAAGAAAATCATCGAATACTTGGGTCTCGAGGAAGACGAGCTAGTCGTGGCGATTATTGACCACATTCGGGCTAAGAAAACTGCCCAAGGTTTAGTTGAAGAACTCGAGCCTGTACTGGCCGAAGAAGCCGAAGAATTCACTCAAAAGTTTTGTAAGTCTTCTACTGATTCAATGGAGCCCATCCTCAGGATGATTGCATATGGATGATTCTTACTGTTCTTTTATCTAGGGAGAATGCTTGTATTTGAGCTTAGGCTAGCGGAAGCTGGAATCACCTCGGCGCCGACTGCTCAATAGCTACCTTGTCGATGACGCTCGATAGACAGACTGGGGAAAGTCGGCCAAAGTGGGAACTGTGGATTGCCTTGAATGGCTTAGACGTCGATGCTGATCATGACCACCATCATGGCTTGGGGAATTCGGCATGCATAGGATTCGTACGTGAATTGCCCGTAAAAAAGCCGAGGTTTTGAAACAATTGAACAATTATCATTATCAGCATAACTATAATTCTTTTCGATGATATCCATGGCAAAAAAAACAAAGTGAAAAAATGAAATACAACCAAAGTATTGCTCATCACCTATTAAAATTTCTGTCGGGGTTCAGTGCAGTAAACCACGGAATTCTCTTTGATTACATTGCCAGTTGGTGAAGGCGATCCCCGAGGTATTTAAAACTTTGGTGATTCCATCGGCTTTCTATTCAGGTAACACTCTAAGATCAATCCCTGTTTTTTCCCCATGCTTGCAGTCGTGTCTCCCTCCTGATAAAGTCATCATGGATCCTAAAATTTGGTGGTGATCTTTTGATTAAAGTTATTAAGAGCCATTGACACCGTGAGAGTAGTTCTTTTTCATTTCTTGTCCATTCTTCCTTTCATTCTGTAGCCCATCATGACCATCTGGTCTACTGCCATCTTTCTCCAATCCTTCTCCCGCCCTCCCCTCCCCTTTCCATTCTTTCTTCCTCCCTCTATCATTTTACCCCATTTGATGTTTTTTTGTTTTCAAACTCTAACCCAACCCAATGGTTCATCAAGCATTGGGATTCTTCTTTTCATGTGAGGGAAGTCATGATGATTCTTTAATTTTTAGTTTCATGCTCCTTGATGACCACCTCACTTTTCACAGAGATGCCCAAACTGCTGTTTCTCTGTTCTCCAGTGTCTCCCCTGCCTGTCTGTCCCCTTTTGGATAGGGGGGGGGGGGCACCATACAAAACAAACTTCATCCTGGTTCCTTCCCAACAAAATTAAGCCAAATCAACAAGAAAAAATCACTGGGAATTAGAAATAAGAAAATAAAAACACACTGCTTGTGGAGGTATAAAGGAAAGCACCCATGAAAATATACTAAGCTGAAGAAATTATGAGAGTCATGGTGTTGAAAAAAAAAAGTTGAAGAGGTCATGAGCAGTCCCAAGTTCTGAGCTAAGTTTTGCAACCTAATCAGACCTTATTGTCCCAAGTTGTTCATGGATGACTAGAGTGGCCTCATAACCCCTCTACCACCCAAGGCTGGCCTGGATTACTGCCCCCCACCCCCAGGTACTTAACTTTGACCAAAGTGATATGGTGGTGCTTGTCTGGCACCCAATCCAGCTTGCACTCATTGACCCTCTGTGTCCCACTCTCCCCACCCCACCCCCCCCCTCAACATCAGCCATGTTAGTGTGTATTAGAGTTAGCTAGCCCACCATCTTTTTCAAAAAAAAAAAAGAAAAAGAAAAAACATCCTGGGGTTCAGCAAAATGTCCCAATTTTAAACTTGCCATTAAAAATGCATAATTAAAAATCCCACTTACTTGACATGCATCTCCAACTTTCTTGGAATATCATCATCCTCACTATTCATCATAACCCTTCAATTTTGCAACATCATTGCAATCATCAGTCTATTACACCCATCACTTACTTACTCTCATCACTCAATGGCTTTCATCACTTAATATCACTGACTCTTTCAAAATGACCCCTCAGCAAAACTCCCCAAGGAACGTAATAACAGTCAACCCACCTCTTATCAGCTTCCAAATTTTCTACTCAACTAGAAAAAATGAGATAATCCCATGATTTTCCACTTGCTCAAAATGCCCTCCAACCATGATGCTTGCTTGAGGTGTGACAATGGAACTTGGTGGGCCAACCTTCATCTTCTAAGTTCTATGGTTATCTCCTGATGGTCAATGAACTGAAGAAGAAAACCAATGGTAGGCTTGCTCTGCCTTTGAGACAGATGAGGGAGCCATTCAAGAACTATTGGGCCAAGTATAAAAAAGAAGCCCACTTAATCTCAATCTCAACGGGATTTGGAATCACTGGTACCAATAAAGCCCATGGGATCAACTCAATGGTTGATAAATTGGAATAAATCTGTTTGAAAATTAAAATGACAGCTAGAGGGCTGATATTGGCCTTCTTTGAAAATACTTGATCCATTTGTATATCAAAATGTCAGATTAAGTATTTTAAAAGAAGGCCAACATCAGCCCTCTGGCCAATGTTGAATCCCAGAAATGAGACTTTTGATGCCAAGGAGATGGAAGTCAATCCTCATCCAAGTGATGGAAATGATGAGGAAACCTCTATTGAGGAATCATTTGAGTGACCAGAATCTGAAGCCACAGAATGAAGGTATTCCCACAAGAACCAGTCCAATTGTGTCTATTTTAGAATCAATAATCCACTTGAATCCCTCCTTGGATCCAACACTTGCCTCTTTGGATTGTTCACTCCCAAGCTTAGACAAAGTCAAAAAGAAAAAACTTACAAACCTGGGGGAGGATCAATTTTCCTGATGCATCACCTGCTCATCAACCAGCCACAACTATGGACCAATTCAATTCTACACAATTAATTGCACATCAAATTGCCTTTCCTAGTAAAAAATAACAGATTTACTCTAAACAGCCTCATAATTATTTTTTTTTAAAAAAATTGAAAGGATTAAGGGGGTAGGGAATCCCAATTCACCTTTCAAGACCAGTGATGATGTTCAGCTACACTGAATCCTCAGTAAAGGAAAAATGAAAAGGCATCCATTTCAAATTAGTTCAACCCCAAGATTGATCAGAGGCAGAGGATCGATTCAAGCTTGGTAGGTTTGGAGCAGCTGGTTGAAAGGCAAGATTCAGGTGAGGAAAATTGCATGCTTCCACCCATAGTTTGGTACTTTCATACATACCAATACATCAATATGCTCTTGAAAAACAGTTCAATGCCACATGGAAATTGATAGGCTTGAGATGGAACTTCAAAAGCACCAGTTTGAAGAACAGAGATGGGAGCAGCAACTGGAGATAGATCAAGAAGACCAAAGAGATCAACAAATGGCTCAAGAAAATCAGATGGATTCTCAGTGGAATTTTAGAGAAGCTGGAGGTTATAAACGTGCAGAGGCAGAATAGCCAAGATGAGAAGCAGAAGGATTACCTTGTATTGGGGGAGAAAAAAAAAGGAAAATTTATGCTTGGAAATTAAATTTGTTGGTAGCAGTGGACTGGTGTTGGAAATGTAGAAAATTTATAAAATACCAGTATTTAAAATAGAATGATTTGTTAAGGACAATTAAAAAAAATCTATTTTTTGTTTGAACTTGATTTTGCAACAATTTTTGAGAAAATTTCTAAGACCTATGATATAAAAAAAATCTTTATATTTATTCTGTTGGATTTCTGAGCTCATTCCATTAACATGCTCAAGTTATTGCTTCCTTTTCTATGCTTCTTTTCCTTTTGTTTTGGTTTCTTCTATCTGTTTCTGCTACCCCCTCTTTCTTTTTCCACTATTGCTATGCTCACTGCTATGCTCAACTGCCCACAAAACCATGAACAACCACTCTGCTTTCAACCCAACTGGCCTGCGGCAGGCTGCAGATACTCCAACTCCAACATGCTTGCCTGAACCAAGCCTTACCCCTGACTCAGATCCTGGGGCAAAGGCTTTCTTTGTGCAACCACAAGTTTGCACCACTGAACCCAGGCTTCTGATTCAGGTATATTTTCCCCTCACCTCATGCCTCCTCAAAACTATCAGCTAATTTTACTACCCTCAATCTTCCTCATCTCACACTCAGCCTTGGTTTGCTATCCACCCAACCATCACCTTGATCCCCAACAAGCTTGTTCCTTCCTAGAATTCCTATCTATCAACGCTTTCCTTCTCCCCATTCCTAAACCAGTGTCTGTCTGGTCCTTTTAGGAAACTTAGAGAACCTGTTGTTTTGTTTCCTCATCATGACATCCAGTCAAACTGAAATTCATTGTTGTTTTAGTATCTAAACTTAAAAGATTTACAGTCCCAACCAACTTCAAGGACCAGTGGACAATTGGCCATGTCTGAGACAACGGACAGCTCACAATCCAAGCAGAAAGTTCCCCTCCTAAATGATTCTAACTATCCAGCCTGGTATCTTCAAATAAGAAGCTACCTCCAAAGGAAAGGGCTCCTTGAGCTAACCACCAAACCTGCTCCCATCCCTACTTCTGTTCCTCAACAAAGAAAGCTCTTCAAAGCGCCCAAAATCATCATCCAGCATTTGGGAGACTCAGCTTTTGACACTTTTGCCAGCTCAGAAAACAATTTCAATCCCCATGAGATCTGGAAAGCCATCCAAGCAAGATACACCTCTCAATCATCAAAAAATTGTGGCAGGCTCTGGCTGAATCTTATTCAATCTCAGTACAAAGGCAACCTCAACCTGTACATCAAGGAATTCAAGAAGCTAATGAACAAATTGGCTGTTTTTTGGCTTGAAGTTCCTCCTGAAATTCTCAGCTACACCATCCTGGCCAAGCTTCCCAGATCCTTCTTTGATATTGTTGACACAATTATCCTTAAAAAAAATCTCCTCCAAAACCCCACTGGAATTCTCAACAAAATTTGTGAAGTGACCCACCTGGAATCCTCTTGAACAGGGAACAACAATTCTCCTTCCAAATTGAATACATTGACCTCTCTTCACAAATCAACTCAGAAGAGGAAAAGGAAGCATCCCTGCTCCAAGAACCACCACAATCCCCTTGCGGAACATTCAGAGGAAAAATTCTGTTTCCTTCATCCCCATCTGAGACCTGACTGGAACAAACAACCAAATACCAACCTCCATGCTGCAGACAACAACACTGATGCTCCCACCAACAACACCCAAAGTGCTGAGCTGCAATTCAACTCAAAAATTTATCAGACCTCCAAGCCAGGGCTCTCTCAGCTACCTGTTCTTGACTCTTGCACCAGTCATCAAATTGTTAATAATCCTTGATTCCTATTCAATTTTTCCCCAGTAAAGATAGAAGTTGGAACTGGTTCACCCCATAACTCTCTCCTTGTCACCCACTTTGGATCTGCAAGAATAGTAAATCATCTTGGGGCCATGATCAAACTGAACAACATTCTTCTGATTCCCACCATCAACCAATTCCTCATCTTTCTTAGGCAACTCAAAGCTAAGAAGACAATTTTCACCAAGATTAATTTCTCTGGTTTTGAGGTAACATGCAAAAAATTCCACTTTATTGGCTCCACCTCCAAGCACCTCACAGAGCTTTGTGGCACAAGATTTTCAGAAATTCACCAACCCAAGGTGCTTCTCAAAGAGTACTCAAACACTTGGCACACCCAACTAGGCCATCCTGGTCCCATTTCTCTCAAGACACTAAACTTTTCCAATCCCTTGAATCAAATGGTCTGCAAAATATGCTGTACTTGCAAAGGAAAAGCTACTCCATTCAACCACCATTTCAAATCAGTCTCATATAATTTAGAAGAAATTCACCTTGACATGGTTAGACCCATTTCAAATACCTCAAACTAAGGATTAAGTTACTTTCTCTCACACACTGACCAACACTCTGGCCACAGATCAGTTGCTCTTTTGAAGTACAAGAGAAACACCACTACTGCTATCAAGGATTATGTAAGTCAAGCTGAAGAACAGACTGGAAAGGTTTTCAAGTGGTTCATCTCAGAAAATGGCAGATAATTCATATCCTTGGAACTCAGGAGCTATTGCACCAAAAAAGGAATCATCCAGAACTTTGCCCCCGCCTACACTCCCTGAAAAATGGCATGGCCAAAAGAAACAACTGCCTTATTCTTGAAAAGGCTTGGTGCCTCCTGAATCAGAGAAATCTCCCTTCAAATTATTGTGATGAAGCCGTCAACTCT
The DNA here is from genome assembly GCA_025617555.3 of Puccinia polysora. Lineage (NCBI taxonomy): Eukaryota > Fungi > Basidiomycota > Pucciniomycetes > Pucciniales > Pucciniaceae > Puccinia > Puccinia polysora. Next base: position 2,700,329 of record CM062614.1, read on the forward strand.
GCCACTCATCTGCTCAACATCCTTCCCTCCAAAACACACAATAATATAATTCCCTATCAACTGTGGCACAATTGGAAGTATGGCTACAAATGCCTCGAAAACTTTGGTTGTCCACTTACACCCTGATTCCCAAAGCAAGTCAGATGTTCAAATTTCAACCTACCTGCAAAAAGGCTATCATGCTTGGGTATGCTAATGGCTTTTTGTCATTCCGCCTAGTGGATTTGGACTCCTCTCAAATTTTCCTATCCCCAAATTCTACTTTCAAAGAGTCTATCTTTCCTTCTCTCATTCTACTTTTCATCAAGAAAACCGATTTTGTTAACTCTTCCAATTTGCTCCCAACTCCTCCTACTCCAATAACTCCTCCACCTGTTTCCTTCCCCAACTTTTCTATCTTGTTGACCAATCCCATTTTTTCCAATCACTCTATTTCATCACTTGTTCCTTCCCATGACCAAATCACCCCCAATAAAATCATCCATCAAACTCACAGACTTGCTTCCCAGGTAGTTTTGCCTGCAATCTACCTTATTTTTGACCCTGCCTATGTGGAACCTCAGAGTCTGCAGGAGGCTCTTCATTCAAGATTCTGTGAAGAATGGATTGAAGCTATATAGGTCAAGGAACTCAACTTGATCAGCCACAATGTGTGGGAAGAATCTATGCTTCCCAACTGGACACTTTGGCTCAAATGTTTGTGGGTCTTAAGAGCCAAACACAAAAATCAAAATAGGATAATCAAATTCAAGGCTTACCTCTGTGTGCAGGGGTTCAACCAGCAATACAGACTGGAATTCTTTGACACGTTTTCCCCAACTGGAGACAAGACATACCTGCATCTGTTAATTTCTCTTAAAGCCACAAAGAAGCTGAAGTTCTTCCAAACAGACATCAAAGAAGCCTTTCTCAATGCTATAATCCAAGAAGAGGTTTATATAAACTCCCCCATCAACATAGCTGTCTTTCCGGTGTGGAAACAAGAGAGGTGATACCCCCCAAAGTTGTCCTCAAGTTCTGGAAGTTATTGGTCTAAGCATCTGTAAGGAGATTGGATGCAATGAGTTTAAGAATAGATAGAGTGATGAAAAGATAAATTCCTCCCTTCCAATCCTTCCCATACCATTCCCTGGTGGTCCAGTGATGATGATATATGATGATGACCCAACCCGGAGTTGAGAGTGAGGTATTTTTGAGTCCTCCCTCTCAACCCTAACCTAGGTACAACCACAAGCAACAAGATAGATGAAATATGACCCCAATTACAGAACCCTAGCTCCACCCTAACCCTACCCCCTATCACCCACCCCATCTGAAAACCCTCCCCTTCAATATCACGTACGTCCAGTTTGTCCTTCTCATGGCGCAGCCCTCCTCCGCGCCCTACTTGAAGCCCCCTGGGTTTATCTGTCCGCGCGCGTCCGGGGATCGGCCTGCTCTTATGCCCGGGAAAACCTCCCCAGCGCTTATAACCCCTGATCACCCCGCCCTTGCCTTCCGGACTAGCCGCCCCCAAGCTTGGTTGGGCTGGCTCCATCACTTGGTCCCTGTTCCCTGGGCAGGTCGCGGCCCGGTGCCCCCCAAAGTAGGCCCGACCCGCACCTGGTGCCAAGCCCCGCAATCCCTGCCGCTGAGCCCGCAGCAGGCACTGCTGAGACTGGGCGCACCCCAAATGCTGAGCCTGACCTACCCAACTCCTGAGGGCGCAGCCCGCGGCGCAGCTCCCAATCCAAGGGTATAAATACAACACCACACCAAGCAAAGTCCTCTTCTTGAAGAAGGCACTCTATGGTCTCAAAAAAGCTCTGCTTGCCTGGCACAAGACCCTATGCAAGTGGCTTGGTGAAATTGGCTTCAATTGATGCAAAGCAGATCACTGTGTTTTCTGGTCCAAATCTACTTACAACTATGTCCATGTTGATGATATTGCTATCTTCAACCCAGAATCCAATCACTTTTTCCAACTCATCTCAACCTGCTTCAAAATAAAAGATTTAGGTCCAGCGTCTTGTTTCTGGGAAAGAATGTAGAGCACCAAAGCAAAGGTTTCAAAATCCATCAGCAATCCTACATAGAGCATGTATGTGCCCAATATTCCCTATCTACACAAAAAACTTACTCCAATGCCTTCAAACCCAACAGCAAGCTGTATCCATCCAGCAAGGAAGATCATAAAGACTTTGTGGCCTCAGGGGCCAACTATAGAAAGATTGTTGGCAAACTAAATCACATCAGTGTAAGTAATTGACCCAAAATTACCTTTGGCGTAAACTACCTGGCCCAATTTATCCCCAAGCCCAACCTTCACCATTACAAAGCCGCCCTGCATGTGCTCAACTATCTCCAGCATACCAGTTCCAAGGGCCTCATATTCTCATCAACTGCCAGCCCCGGGGCTTCCATTCTCACCTATGTTGATGCTGACTGGGCCATGTGCAAGAGCACTTGATGCTCAATATCAGGACTGGTGGTCCAGTGATTGGGATGCGGGGTTGTTTGGGAGGGCAAAAAGCAGCCAACACTGTCCCTTTTGACTACAAAGGCAGAGTACAAGGCTATGGGAGATGCCGTCAAGGAGGAAAATTGGATAAAGTCACTCCTCATGGAAATAGATCCCAAAGAGGCCAGTAAACCAACCAAAACAATTAAAGACAACAAGGGCGCAATCAAGCTGGGGCTAAAACAATCCCATCACTCCAGCTTCCACACCAAATACATGGAACCAAGATTCCCCCTCATCCAGAGTGAAGTTCTCAAAAATGATATCAAGCTGCAAAAGGTGTCCTCAAAGAGAAATCTGGCAGACTTTCTTACAAAAATGGTGGCCAGGATTACACTCAAAAATGCTCTTGAGAACCTAAGGATCAAAGCTTAATTTGAGCAAGGGAGGATGTTGGATTTCTGAGATCATCCCATTAACATGCTCAAATTATTGCTTACTTTTCTATCCTTCTTTTCCTTTTGTTTTGGTTTCTTCTATCTGTTTCTGCTACCCTCTCTTTCTTTTTCCACCATTTCTATGCTCACTGCTACGCTTGAATGCCTGCAAAACAATAAAAAACCACTCTTCTGTCAACCCAACCAGCCTGCAGCAGGCTGCAGATAGTCCAACTCCAACGCGCTTGCCTGAACCAAGTTGTACCCCCAACTCAGATCCTGGGGGAAAGGCTTTCTTTGTGCAACCACAAGTTTTCACCACTGACCCTAGGCTTCTGAGTCAGGTATGTTTTCCCCTCACCTCATGCCTCCTCAAACTATCAGCTAATTGTCCTACGCTTGGTCTTCCTCATCTCACACTCAGCCTTGCTTTGCTATTCACCCAACCATCATCACCTTGATCCCCAACAAGCTTGTTCCTTCCTAGACTTCCTATCAATCAATGCTTTCCTTCTACCTGTTCCTAAAACAGTGTCTGCCTGGTACTTTTCAGGTAACTTAGTGAACCTGTTGTTGTTTTTCCTTATCATGACCTCCAGTCAAACTGAAATTTATTGTCCTTTTAGTCTCTAAACTTAACATATTCATTTAAAACTTTGACTTTTGACTTGAGTAGAGGTTCCCACTATTTCTGTTACTGACAGTCTTACTGGTCCCTTGCTTTATTTGAATAGAAATATCCATAACATTATGGGTTTCTGACTCATTGGCTGGAAAATCACAATTCTTTTACTTGTCATCAGCCCCAGGAATTTTTAAAAAAACTTTCTTTTCCTTTTTTCTTGAAAGAATTTCAAATCACAACTCAGAAAAAAAAATCAAACTTCAGAGAAATTTTATTTGTCCAAGTGTCAATAAGTATTCAATCTAACTTCTTTCTTTATTCTTTATTCTTTATTCTTTATTCTTTATTCTTTATTCTTTATTCTTTATTCTTTATTCTTTATTCTTTATTCTTTATTCTTTATTCTTTATTCTTTATTCTTTATTCTTTATTCTTTATTCTTTATTCTTTATTCTTTATTCCTTATTCTTTATTCTTTATTCTTTATTCTTTATTCTTTATTCTTTATTCTTTATTCTTTATTCTTTATTCTTTATTCTTTATTCTTTATTCTTTATTCTTTATTCTTTATTCTTTATTCTTTATTCTTTATTCTTTATTCTTTATTCTTTATTCTTTATTCTTTATTCTTTATTCTTCATTCTTCATTCTTTATTCTTTATTCTTTATTATTTATTATTTATTCTTTATTCTTTATTCTTTATTCTTTATTCTTTATTCTTTATTCTTTATTCTTTATTCTTTATTCTTTATTCTTTATTCTTTATTCTTTATTCTTTATTCTTTATTCTTTATTCTTTATTCTTTATTATTTATTCTTTATTCTTTATTCTTTATTCTTTATTCTTTATTCTTTATTCTTTATTCTTTATTCTTTATTCTTCATTATTCATTCTTTATTCTTTATTCTTTATTCTTTATTCTTTATTCTTTATTCTTTATTCTTTATTCTTTATTCTTTATTCTTTATTCTTTATTCTTTATTCTTTATTCTTTATTCTTTATTCTTTATTCTTTATTCTTTATTCTTTATTCTTTATTCTTTATTCTTTATTCTTTATTCTTTATTCTTTATTCTTTATTCTTTATTCTTTATTCTTTATTCTTTATTCTTTATTCTTTATTCTTTATTCTTTATTCTTTATTCTTTATTCTTTATTCTTTATTCTTTATTCTTTATTCTTTATTCTTTATTCTTTATTCTTTATTCTTTATTCTTTATTCTTTATTCTTTATTCTTTATTCTTTATTCTTTATTCTTTATTCTTTATTCTTTATTCTTTATTCTTTATTCTTCATTATTCATTCTTTATTCTTTATTCTTTATTCTTTATTCTTTATTCTTTATTCTTTATTCTTTATTCTTTATTCTTTATTCTTTATTCTTTATTCTTTATTCTTTATTCTTTATTCTTTATTCTTTATTCTTTATTCTTTATTCTTTATTCTTTATTCTTTATTCTTTATTCTTTATTCTTTATTCTTTATTCTTTATTCTTTATTCTTTATTCTTTATTCTTCATTCTTCATTCTTTATTCTTTATTCTTTATTATTTATTATTTATTCTTTATTCTTTATTCTTTATTCTTTATTCTTTATTCTTTATTCTTTATTCTTTATTCTTTATTCTTTATTCTTTATTCTTTATTCTTTATTCTTTATTCTTTATTCTTTATTCTTTATTCTTTATTATTTATTCTTTATTCTTTATTCTTTATTCTTTATTCTTTATTCTTTATTCTTTATTCTTTATTCTTCATTATTCATTCTTTATTCTTTATTCTTTATTCTTTATTCTTTATTCTTTATTCTTTATTCTTTATTCTTTATTCTTTATTCTTTATTCTTTATTCTTTATTCTTTATTCTTTATTCTTTATTCTTTATTCTTTATTCTTTATTCTTTATTCTTTATTCTTTATTCTTTATTCTTTATTCTTTATTCTTTATTCTTTATTCTTTATTCTTTATTCTTTATTCTTTATTCTTTATTCTTTATTCTTTATTCTTTATTCTTTATTCTTTATTCTTTATTCTTTATTCTTTATTCTTTATTCTTTATTCTTTATTCTTTATTCTTTATTCTTTATTCTTTATTCTTTATTCTTTATTCTTTATTCTTTATTCTTTATTCTTTATTCTTTATTCTTTATTCTTTATTCTTTATTCTTTATTCTTTATTCTTTATTCTTTATTCTTTATTCTTTATTCTTTATTCTTTATTCTTTATTCTTTATTCTTTATTCTTTATTCTTTATTCTTTATTCTTTATTCTTTATTCTTTATTCTTTATTCTTTATTCTTTATTCTTTATTCTTTATTCTTTATTCTTTATTCTTTATTCTTTATTCTTTATTCTTTATTCTTTATTCTTTATTCTTTATTCTTTATTCTTTATTCTTTATTCTTTATTCTTTATTCTTTATTCTTTATTCTTTATTCTTTATTCTTTATTCTTTATTCTTTATTCTTTATTCTTTATTCTTTATTCTTTATTCTTTATTCTTTATTCTTTATTCTTTATTCTTTATTCTTTATTCTTTATTCTTTATTCTTTATTCTTTATTCTTTATTCTTTATTCTTTATTCTTTATTCTTTATTCTTTATTCTTTATTCTTTATTCTTTATTCTTTATTCTTTATTCTTTATTCTTTATTCTTTATTCTTTATTCTTTATTCTTTATTCTTTGTTCTTTATTCTTTATTCTTTATTCTTTATTCTTTTTTATTTTTTTATTTTTTTATTTGGGTGATGTTAAATTCATGGCTCCAACCGTGTGGTAGTTGTTCAGGGCCCTATACAGCTCAAATGAGTTGTGGGGGCCCAAAGACAACTACAAAGGGCCGTTCTAAACACGCGCAACACCCAGGGGGTTTTGTAGGAGCGGTGTAACCTCATACACCGTGCAAATGAGCCATGTTTGGAGGTGCACAACCCTCCGGAAGCCATGCCAGAATTTTGGGCAACCCCTGGACCACACTTAGGTTCTTTCAACCCCAATTTGGGATTAATGCATACTTTGTGGGACTGTTGTTCCACACCTAGCAATCCCAAAGAGACATTAAAGCAAAAACCAAGTGAATTTAAAGTGAATAATTTTAAATCACATAAAAATCTGCAAACAATTCTTTCTCAACTTGAAAGTGAGCAAAATTTGTTTGATAATTCAAAAGTTGGATTGGATACTGAAGTATATCATTGAATTTTTATGCATGGGAACGGTGGAAAGACCTCCTTCTTCTGACATGGCTGCGTGGAAGGTCTACATTGATAGTGCCATCAACAAAGCTTTGGAAAAAGAAAAAAGGATTTTTGTAATGAAACATTGCAAGCCCCAATTGCATTCTCATCAAGGGTGACATTTGAGGAACAAATAGATTCACAAATGGACATGACCTCTGGTGGCAAGTAACATTTTGTGTACTGGTCTTTGCCATATTTAATTTGATTGAAACTGATAAGTTCATGACTGAGGGGTTCATGTAACTATGAAACTATGAGTTAACCAATAGATTTTTACTAGATCCACTTGACCCACCTCCCTTGAGTCCTTTTCCTACTAGGGAAAAGGCACAAAAATGTTCTCAAACATGGGCAATGAAGCATGGTTACGCTTTAACAGTTTTCAACTCAAAGCCTGACCAATATGTTGATTTAGCCTGTGATAGACATGGTTCCTATTCAGGAAGTCTTCTTACCAAACTGTCTAGACAAAATCACACAAGGAAGGTTGGGTGCAAGTTTTTATTCCATGCAAGTCAAGCAAAGGCAGACCCCTTGTGGCGCCTCTCCTACAAAGAAACCAAACATAACCATCAACCATCTGAACATCCCTCTGTGCATCCTCAACTGAGAAGAATCTTGAGGGTGGCCTTAGACAATCTAGTAGAAGGCATGAATGATGGGCTCAATATGTTACAACTGAAAAGAAAATTGAGCAAGATTGATGGGAGGGATTATGTTGATGACCAAACAATCTATAACACTAAGCAGAAGGTAACTCTTGCAGAACTAAAGGATAAAAGTGTTATGGAGATACTCTATGAACAGCTTGAAGAAACAAGTTGGATTCACGGTTCAAAGTCCAGTGGAGAGGGTCACTTGGAGGCCCTGTACTTAGCACATGCAGAGGCAGTAAAGCTTTCAAAACAATTCCATCATATTGCTATAATGGATTGTACTTATAAAACAAATAAGTAAAAAACCCAACTATTGTATGTTTTAGTAATGAAAGCCAATTGGAAAAATGTCACAAAAGCTCTTGTTTTAATAACAAAAGAAACTTTTGAGCTCTACAGTTGTTCTGAAAATGGATTAAAGTAGTTGGCTTATGATCCTGAGAGCCTTCCAAAATTCTTTGTGATGGACTGTGAAAAAGCTCTGATTTGTGCAATTGAAAATAGTTTCCCAGAGTCATCAAGACAATTTTGCACTTGGCACTTGTCTAAAAAAATACAAGCAAACTGTAAAGTGCGCTTTGTTAATGACATTGAAGGATGGAAAAGCTTTATGAATCTGTGGGCAAAGTATGGGGTCTCAAAGACCAAGTAGGAGGCAGAGGTCAATGATGCGGAACTCAGAGTAGTTCCAAATCACTGCTTCTTATTCTTCCTAGTTTTGGGTTCTGAACTTTTGAATTTTATAGTGTTTCTTGAAAGACTATAAGGATGTACTCAAGAAAATTCAAAATAAAATTTTCCCTATCAAAGAGACCTTTGTAACAGCGTGGACTTGTATCAACCCAGATTTTGGAAACAAAACAACTTCTTGGGTTGAAGGGGCCCATGCAACTCTCAAACAATTCCTTGAAAACTCTTTGGGAAACCTGTTGGATTTTTGGAAAAGCCTATATGGAACAGTTTGAAATCAAATTAATTCAGTTCATGAATCACTTTATAACTATCAAATTAAATTGGGGACAGTTCTTCCCCCTGAACTGTTACCATTGGGTTACAAATTGTCTTTAGAGGCAATCCATCTTGTTAGGGAACAATTCAAGATGTTCAAACGTGATCATGATGGCAGAGTCTGCACCAAGTCATATTTCAAGACTATGGGTTTGCCCTGTTCCCAACAAATAGGTGACCATGTAGCATTCAGAGGATCCGTGGCACCTGAAGATGTTCATCCTCAGTGGAGGTTTGACTATGACCCTTGCAGTTCTAATTCTGTAAGTTGGCTTAAGTTGGATTGTTCAAGTTGGATTGTTCAAATCACTATGTGATTAATGCTTTTTGATTAACTAATTCACTAATGGTTGATACTTTTGAATTTTCCAGTGCAATGTTGATGAAATGCTAAGCATTACTCAGTTATGTGAAAAACTCAATGCAATGATTGTGTAATCTCCAGATCATGAGGAAAGCAGCCTTTTGAAGTATATCATTCAGAAGATTACAAAATATTGATCCAAGCCAAGACTTGAACCTAAAGTCTTACAATCAAGTAGGGTTGGGCTAAAATTGACAGATACGCGGCAAGAAAAATCTTGGTTTGAGCATTTTGAAAAACAACTGAAGGGGGAAAAAAGGACTAGAAGGGCTCCAAATAAGAAAAGACAAAAGATTTTAAGTCTTTTCTTTTGGGATATGTTCATTTTTTTGGTTTGATGAATTTAGTTACTACCTAATGATGAATTGTTAGTCAAAGTTGGCAGAATATAAATGTGAATTTCATAGCTCAGAGGAAGGCACTGAAATTGAATTGGGATCACTTAATTTAGAATCAGAATCCTCTTCAGAGAAAGAGAACATGCAGCAAAGCTCAACCAGAAGCTCATCTTTGGTGAGTTTTCATTTCATTAATCCAATTAAAGAAATGAATACTAAGTAATTTTTAATGATAGGAACCAAACGTTAAATATCTCAATCAAATACCCTTGAAATTTCATAAGTTCTTGGGTGAGGTTTGGGATCCAATTGGAGATGGGAATTGCAGATTTAGAGTCATTGCTAAATCTCTTGGTTATGAAGAACATGGTTGGTTTAAAGTGAGGAAGGAAATGATTGAAACATTAGAGAAACATAAAGAAAGCTACATTTAGATGCTTGGTGGTGCAAAGGAGGTTGAAAAGATTAAACAAAGACTTGATTTTGAACAAATCAATGAAAAGATCCCCTCCTCAAAATAGCTGGCTAAATTGGAAATGGTTCAAATTGTAGCAGACATGTATTGCAAACCTATATGTTTCATTTCATTGGAGTCATGTGATACTTATACTCCAATTAAAAATGGTGTTACTGATAAATCAGATACAATCTTCATTTCCTTTGTAAACAATAACCACTGGGTTCTATTAGTACTTGAGGGAGAAA